>CM038216.1:145281999-145881999 GCA_021442155.1 Cymbidium sinense
TTTAATTCTTTTCTTTGAATTAATACTTAATTTTTATCTTTAAATTTTCAAGATTTATTAAACTCAATAAAATTTGTTGATTGGTGTAGTTTATATTGATTGAATTGATTTTATTATTACTTGAATTTAATGGTTTTATATTTCATTAAATTTGATTAAATTTGAGTTGCTTAATCTTTTACTTGAATTTTTTTAGCTTTTAGTTTGAAAAATATTGGATTTGTTTTTAAACCTCAACTAATAATTTTATGATTTGATAAATTTATTAGATTTGATTCTTTATTTAAGTTTATATTGATTAATTTATTTTATTATTGTTAGGATTTGATAGTAATTTAATATGATTTAATGGTTTAGAGTTTATATTTAACTTTATGCTTATTGATTTGATTAAGGTTTTAAATAAATTTGTTTTGATTATTTAATTTCATATGTTTTAGATGGACATTATATTTTAGTTTGATTAACTTCATTTATTTGTTTAATGTTCAACTTATAATTCATTTTTATTGAATTTGATTTGGGTATTTGTTAAATCTAAAAGCTTTAATTTGATTGATTTATTTTAGTCATCATTTGAATTTTTATAACTATATGTTTTGATCCAATTGATTTAATTTTCTCAATTTATATGTTTAGATTGATTAAAGTGGCATTTTTATAATTTTTGTTGTTTAATTAAGTTTCTTATGATTAAAATTTTGTTTAACTTTTGTTTGACCATGTGGTGTTTACTTTTGGATGCGTATGGGGGGTGGGGGACATCGCCCAGATCTGAGGGGGTACTTAATGAAGTGATCGGGTATGATATTGAGGTATGATGTACTATCTCGAAAGATAGAGGCATCACCCTTCAATGGACCTAATCACCTAACAACTCCTAAGGCATGGCGGGTCTTCGAATAAAGTATGGTTTATATTAAATTGATTTCTAAAGTTTCCTATGCAGGCAAGCCTTCATAGTTAATTTCATCCTAAGGAAGGTGAATTCATTTTGGAATACTCTCGATCAAACTAAGCAATTATTGTCTCCAAAGATTTCATGGCTGAGACTATCAATAAATTGGTTATATTAGAAAATCAACTGGGAAAGATCATGGAAAAGACTTATTTTTGGAAACCAATAGGATTAGGTAGAAAATACTCATGATACTAAGAAGCCTAGTGAGCATTCCAATATATCATATGGCTGAGCTTTATAATTTTGAAGGTTAGGATAATTATTTTGTTTGAGTTGAAATTTTATTAGATTGCTAGCGCTTATAATCCATCATCACAAGGTTATAAAAATGCCTAAGAAGTGAGAGTTTATGCTTGTAGATCGAAGGAAACAGTCACCTCAAATCCTAAATTTAGGGAGCTTTAGTAAGAGCTAAAGCACGACCTAAATCTAAGCGAAGATGGGTATAAAGTTTACCTCCATAAGAGAAAATAAATCACTTGACTGCTAGACTTATAACCATCAAGAGTGGCCGCCAGCTAACTCCTCCTACGCTTTTAAATCCATGTGGCCAGGTATATAAAATTGTAAGATAGTTGGGCTATTATTAATTTAGAAAGAGACTAAAGTCCTTAAATCCACTCCCTAAGAGACTAGAGTATGAGTGGTATGAATAATGACTTAATCTATAAATGTAAATATTTTCAAATTTTATTTGATTTTTGACACTTCATTTTGACAAAGGCTTTCAGATTTATATATACCTAAATGCATGATGAAAATGGATTATGGGCTAAATCAGCAGGAAAGAGGTGTTTTCCAATACAAAGGAAGCCCTCAAAGGTCAAGCCTTCCCTTATCATGCAAGGATGGAAATCCTCTCTTAACAAGAGTGAAATAGTATGCATGCATGATGTGAGGCATACAAAATTCAGCTAAGGGGTTACTAAATCTTTTAATTATCTTAATTTAATGTCTAGGCTTTTATTGTGAGGTTGTGAGTTATTTAAAAATTTAGTTATGAGTTATAGTTGGCTAAAAGATTTTTTTTCTTAAGAGCCTAATCGCATCCAAGGCACACATTAAAGCATCAATCATTAAGAAACTATGAAGAGGCATGCAATTTCTAATGCACAAGCTTAAACATAACATCAAATATTTTTTATAAACTATCATGAAAGAATAAAAGGTCGGTGTGGTCAGGTACCGCCATATAATCCAAAAAGAGAAAATGTGTAGCCAAGCTCTACCCTCATACAACCTGGTATATGAAAGAATAATTACAAATTACAAATGAATAAGTGTTATGGGGGTCTTCATTTCTTCAGTTTTCATGTCTTCATTTCTTCATTTGATTTGGTAGCTTAAAGGCATCACATGGCACCCCAGTACCAAGCTTTCTGGCTAATGCTCATCCTTATCCCCTAACACTAATACTAATTTCTAATATAAAATTATATTAAAAGTAAGAAAAGTAAATCTAACTACACTTGCAAAATAAGGATTAACTAAAGATACATACAATCTCAAGCAGTTTATATATAATTTGGACTTACCATCCAACACATGAGTAACCAAGCTCACCCGTCCTAACTTAAATTGTGCTTAAGGGCCTAAGAAACTTGCAAAAGAGCCATTATATTTATTTTTAAGCGACCCCTTAAGCATAATCCCCTGTAAAAAATATGATTAGGCTAATCACTTCCTACCATCCAATCTATGAAACATACACCCTAACATCTAGTCTAAAATAATATATCATAAAACAAAAAAGTACATCATACCATGAATCGCCCTAACATAAAACTAGAAGTAGTGACTTAATTCTAATTTGTGTGTTAAGGCTTGTGTGGTATATCTTAACTACGTGTTAGTGTTATGATTTTCTAACAATAAATGACCAATTTAATATAAAGGGTTGATTTCACTTGAAGTTGCTTAATTTATTTGAGGATTTTAGTTTGTGTTTTCTTTTATTTCATTTGAATACACTTAGCAACTAAGTGTTATAAAAGAAGAAAGAGGATTGTCCTCTTTCATCCCTACCTTAAGTCTCTTTTTAAAGCACATTAATTTGATTTAGTTCTATTTAGTGAATGGCTTATTGAATGATTTAATTAAAGAAATACATGTGAATGCAATCAAATAAGTACTTGTCGATGTTAACCAGGGAAGTGAGATAATCAAATGACCTCCATGGGACTAACTAAAGCCTCATATTCTTGGGATGTCTGAATGATAAACTTATTTACATTCAAATGCATGTAAAGCTACACATGAATCAAAGAAAAGATAACTTTACTCCATACACTTAAGGTATAATCACATACATCTCTTATATATTTATAACTAGCATCATAACATGTGTTGTTATTCATTTATAAACTCTTTTAAGAAAATATATTTGGATTAAATAGTGATAATAGCCACACATATACTAAATTAGATCAATACATGCAAGCTTAACATAAAGGAAAATCATTTGATTTAATTAATTTTAAAAAGAGATGGATGCATGAAATTAAACAACATGCACTATGTAGCATGATTGGAAATGAATAATCAAATACAAGCATGTGATTCATTCAATCCAATTAATTTCTAAGGACAAACATACCAAATAAAACTATTTAAAATAAACTAAAGTTCTTTAATGCCATTTTTAATTCCATGTTCAATTTGACTTAAGAACTGAGAAGGAGTTTGCTAATCCTAAACCATCCCCATATTGTCAGTTAATTTTGTTTAATGGGAAGTGATTAAGTTAATTTTATGGATTAATTAAGTTGCCATATGTATTAAGCTCATTAATTAACCCTAACTTATGTTACCTTAAAGTAATTATCCTAATAATTATGAGCTAATGTGATATGCAAATGAATTGAAAAGTAAATTAGCAATGGTCCTATGACATGAAAAGGCATAATGCAATTAGGTCATAATTATTGGTTAATTAGATTAAGGAATTTAGTTAATTACTTTTATGATTTTCACACATATGGGTAAATCATAATTTCATTAAATCTCTTTAGGCTATTAAACACCTAAATATCTACCCAAAAATTAATTGAGTGGAAGATGTGCTTTAGATTTTAATTAAACTAATTAAGTAATTAAGTAGCCAATTAATCCCTAATTAATTTTCCCTTGAAAAGTAAAGTGAACTTAGGGAAAGAAATTAGGAGAGGTCCCAATCACATTCCATAAATCTCCTCACAATTAAATAGTGATTAGTGACTGTGGTCAAAATTTTCATATGTGAGAGATTTGAAAGAATGAGATATATACTTCCATCTTCACTCTATCGGGATAAAATGAGGATAGAAATATACATCTCTTTTTTTAATTAAATTTGACACCACATAGATCCACAGATGTTCTTATTGAGGGTGATCGGGTACAACATTGAAGAGAGGTGTACTATCTCGAAAGATAGAAGTCACCACCCTACAATGGACCTAATCACCTTAACAAGGACTCCTAAGGACAATGGGTCTGCTTGTGTACCAGAGATTCTTCTCCTACTTTACATGGAAAAGTAAAGTAGGGTTTATTTAAAATATGATTCGTTAAGTTCCCTACAGGGCAAGCCCACATAGTTAATTACATCCTAAGGAATGAAATCCCTTAGAAATACTCTCAATTAATATAAATGATTATTTTCTCCAAAGATTTCAATAGATAGGACTATCAATCGATTAGTTTATTCTGAATGATCAAATGGGATTGATCAAAGAAAGTGGGTTATTATCGAAGCTAAAGGAAGATAAGTAAGAGATGCCCACGATGTTAGAAAACTTAGCAAGCATCTCAAACTATCATATGGTTAGGCTTTACATTTTTAAAATTAATTTAATTTGTTTGAGTTGAATTTTTTTATTAGAAATTTAGGGCTTATGATTCAATAACACAATATTAAGAAAATGTCTAAGAGGAGAGGATTTATGTTTATGGCCCATGAAGGGGAGAAGCAACCTCAAAACCTAAATCTAGGGAACTTTGGCGAGGGCTGAAAGCAGAACTTAAATCTAAGATGAAAAATGGGTATTTGGTTTGCCTCCATATGGGAGGACTAACCACCCGACTGCTTAAACTTACAACCACTTGGGGTGGCTGCCAACTACTCCCTTTATGATTTTAAATTTATGTAGGCAAGTCATATGCTTTATGAAAGATAGCTAGGCTATTATTTATTTAGAAAGAGACTAAGTCTTAAACTCACTCCCTAAAGAGACTAGATCATGTAAGGGTATGCTTCAAATGACTTGGCCTAAATCTAATGCAATTTAGATTTCATTTTTTTTGGACAATCATTTTGACTCGCTAATATGATTCATATGCCTAATGCATGAGAAGTGAGATTATTGGCCAAACTCAACAGAAGGGAGGAGGTGTGTTTCCACCATGGCTCTCAAAGGTTAACCTAAGTTTCTTTAGAAAAGGCAGAAGCCCTCCAATCAAGAGTAGCATGATGTTATAAAAGAAGTATTCATCCAACTAAGGGGTTGCTAATTATTTTATCTTGATTTTTAGCCTAAGTTTTAAGTGAGGTTATGTGTTCTTTATTTTTAGTTTTGAATTGTTAAATTTGGTAAAAGAATTATTTTTTCTATGATCCTAATCCACATCCAGGCCATACATAAACCAAGGAAGAAATAAGAAAAAGGATGCCACTTAATGCACAAGCTAAACAAATCATCAATCAATTTATAAAGCTAATTGCAAAAGAATAAGAGGCCATTATGGTTGGGTACCATCGCATAAACCCGAAAATAAATTGGGTAGCTGAGCTCTACCCTTATACAACCCAGATTACAAATGAATTACATACAATTAAGCAAGGAACTAATTGTTATGGGGGTCTTCAAGCTTCATTTCTTCATTCTTGTTTTCTTCTTTCTTCTTTGGTTCCTTCTTTTGGATGGTTGGAAGGTGGATGCTCCAAAGGCTTCACATGGTGCATAAGATGAGATCTTATGACCAATGCTCATCATAATCCCCATAACAATCATTCCAAAATCTTAATTACAAAACTACATGAAAAGGAAATTAAATCTAGCTAACACCTACAAAATAGAGATTAGCTAAACAAATCACACAAATCCCAAGCATGTATATTGGACTTATCACCCCACATATGGGTGACTACGTCCAGCTGGCCTATTAGATTATGCTTAGTGATATAAGCACCTACACAGCAAAAGCATTTATATTTTTATTTATCACAGTGCCCCTTAAGCACAATCCCCTGCAATAGACAATGGTTAGACTAAAATCACCCTACCATTCATTCTACGCACATATATCCTAACATCCAGACTAAAAGATATATCGCAAAACCAAAGCAAGCATCAAACCATGCATCACCCTAACCTAAAGCTAGATGTGGAGACTTAGCTTAATGTGTGTGCTTTAGAGGTTTGTGTGGAATGCTTAGCTATGGCTTTAAGTTAGATTTTTCTAAGTGTGAAGAATGTTCAACTTACAGGAGGGTTTTATTTTAGTGATTTAATTATTTTAGTTTGATTTTATTTTATGTTTGATTAGGTTCAAGTGAATCCTATAATTAATTACTAAGTTATAAATAGAGGGAAAAAGAAGAGAACTTCTCTTTCCTTCCCTAACCTAAGTAATTTCTAAGGTGAATTCATATTTTGGTTTTATTTAGTGAATATTTTAATTAAGTTTTTTAATTAATCCTAAGTTTAGATGAACTCTAAACAAACCTATTCAAAAAGAAAGGCATTTCAAGATTAAGTAAAATGAACTAAATTCATAAAACATACATCACTTCATTTCTTTCCTAACATGTATAACATGCATATGAATGAGCCCTAAGCATATCTATACATACAAATCAGATGATGCATGCTAAGTAATTCATTTAAGAAAATTTGAATGTTTATAATGCATGATTTTCATTTAGTAGCAAAGGGGTTAGTCCTAAGCTCGACTTGATCTTCTGATGGAGCTTGCCAAGGGAATTTGGTTGATATTGAGTATTGGCTAAGTTCAAAATCCTATGGAACTCCCCTATTTTCACCTTGTGAAAACCAAGAATATGAAGTTGGAAAGTGCTTAAGGGAGCTTGGGATCACTAGGAAAAGACTCTGCCTTCCTCACACTAAATCGACAATGGGGAACTGAAGATTCAAATGAATTAGGGGGAGTGTATCTCCCCCTTTGGCAATCGGATGACCAAGAAGGGAGATGCCATTTTGATCCAGTTAAGCTTAGGTAGTGGGTTTGTTATGTTGTTTAGGATATCCTTGAGTTCACTTTACGCTAGGGAGTGGATTAGTGGAGTCCCCATGTGCTTCATTTGAGTGGAGGCATGATTCCCATGTGCCCATTTCCAAGCACATGGTCGGTTTGGCCCATGGGTCAACTTGGGCTGACCCAAACCCATTGGGTTGGGTGCTCCACCTCCCTAGTGATTACATGACCTATTATGAGAGTATCAAGTAGGTATGAAGAGGGTTTGATTTAGTTTGGCTAAGTGTTGACTTGGTCAATCCTTAGGTTTGACTTGTTTTGACCTAATTTGATTGATTGATCATCTCATGATGATTGTTGATCATGATGAGAGGCATAGGTGAGTTTGATTCAATCTAATTTGGTTAGGATTAGAATTTGGCTCATAAGGGTACTTTAAGTCACTTTGGGTCAAGTGAGCCTAAGTGGGTCAAATGGCTTGGTCAAAGCTTGATCTTAGTTTGATTGAACTTGTATATGGACTTATGATTGAAATATAAATCCATTTATAAGTGGTTTGGAGTCAAATGGGTTTTGATTCATTTGATAATTTCAAGTTCAAAGGGTGAACATGAAATGAATTTTGGCTTTATTTTTGATTTGAGTTTTGATTTAGTGATTGAAGTTTGTATTTATATTTGGATTCATGATTGAAGGATTCATTGAATCATGAAGGAAAATCAAGAGTTTGGCTTGATTTGAAGTTGATTTTGCAAAGTTCAAGATTTTGAATTGAAAGGGTTAGGTTAGATTTTGAATAAGTTTGAGTTTGATTTTTGGAAGTGTTTTTGATTGTTTGAATTTATATTTTATTTATATCTATGAATATAAATGTGAATATAAATGAGTTATGAGAAAATCTGATGAGTTTGAATTTATTTTGATTTGATTTCAGCTAAGTCCTTGAGAGGGAAATTGAGGACTTAAGAATGATTTTGAATTGGGGATTTGAATTTTGGATTTAGTTTGATTGATTTGAATTTATATTTCATTTATATATGTGAATATAAATGATAATATAAATGGGTTATGAGAAAATTTCAAAGATTTGAATTTATTTGAAGATAATTTTGGCTATGTCCTTAAGAGGGAAATTAAGGACATAGGGAATACTTAGAATTTTGGAATTTCAACAATGGGTTTCAATTATGGATTTCAATCATGGATTTCAATCATGTAGCATTGATTTGAGTTTGGAGAAAATCAAATAAGATTGATTTGGAGTTGGAGAAAATCAATTAGGCTTGATTTGGAGTTTGAGAAAATCAATTAGGCTTGATTTGGAGTTTGATTTGAAGGAAAGAAAGTGAGGAGTGGTTCAAGCTAAGGGTAGGAAAATTTTCTTAACACCCCTGAGGCATGAACTATTCCTATGGTTAACTCTCTAAGTCTCTAGGGCCTGGTTGAGTGTCCACCTAATCACTAGATATGTCTTAAGACTAATGAACTCTTAAAGTCTAAGAGAAGTCCTATGTCTAAGATGGAGGGATTGAGAGCTCATCCTAAAAATGAGGGCAATAGTGACCCAATTAATTAATTAGTTCACTATTCATAGGCTTAATTAACACTTCATTAAATTAAGAAGGTAATTAGGGCTTAATCAATCAATTTTACCAATTAATTAACCAATAAATCCCAAGAAAAATAGAGGAGGCAGAGGTCATCCCCTTAAACAATCTCAAAAGTTTGAGATTAATTAGTTAATTAATTAAGGAATAATTATGGTAATTAATTTTTTAATTAATCCTAAATTAAGCTCGTTACTATTCAAAATCAATTAAGGATAATTTTGATGGATTCCTCTCTGAAATATCTTTAAAATGATCTCTCATTTATATTTTTTTTTATATAATTTATTATGAATTTATGAAGTTTCAGCCTTAAAAATAGATTAATTAGGCTTAATTAAGCCAAATCCCATCGGTACCATATGGTGCGCTAATGCGACGTGCTTTCCATATCGCACCGCGGGATTGGCTATTTAAGTTGTCACACCCTGTGCTAGTCAGCTAGCGGAGGATGCATTTTTTATCTCCACCATCCGATCTTGGATTAGAAGCTACAGATCAATCAAAGTTAATAATAGCTCGAATCAGATGGATCTAATGTGATATAATCATGGCCATCCATTCTGATCACATTCAATGGACTGCGTGTAACTAATCTTTCTGGGCAATGAGAGATGGAGCCTATCTGCTATTGCCTGCATGATCTGAGCCCACCCAAGCTCGGATTGGCTCCAAATGGAACCCAGACTGCACAAAGGATCTAAGAGGATCCAATGGCTATGATCACATAGCTTTCATATTTTCTTCAAAAAGCTACAAAAAAATTGGAGGAAGCTCAATTTTAATGGTGTTACTTCACCGAAGCTAAGACTGGTGGCTCACACGCTTGAGGAAGCTCCGTCTAGTAGAGACGAGGCCATGTTCAACAATAATTGAATTAATTCCAAGTGGATTTCTTGGGAGGCCAAGATCCTTTCTTTGGAGCTTCAGCTTTGATCAAAATCCTAGCTCCAGAGATCGTAGAGCCTTAGGGAGGATTCGTTTGGCTTTGACGAGGTGCGGGGATGGTGTATATAAGAGGAATTTGGTTTAGGTTGGGAAATGAGGGATGGGGAATCGGAGGAAGGGTGCCCTATTTGGGTTCACTGGGAGTGAGGAATCCGAAGAGGAGAGGCCTTAAGGATTCTTAAGAGATTGCTAAGGAGTTCAAAATCACCTTAGGAAGCTTGGACGAGCTGAATGGGTGTGTTTCCCGTGCGAATTGAGGGGGGGCATATCCCTCAATTAGGTGTGATGGATGGATAGGATCAATCCCACATTTTTGGCCGACCAGCCTCCATTAGAGCACTGGAGTTGTCCCCATCAAGTCAACTTGGCTCATTTTGGTTGGAGGAAGGCTTGGGAGGAGGCTCAAGGCTAGGTTTGGGCTGATTGCTCCTACCTTGATCCTTTGGGTTCCTGGCTTATAAGGGAGGTGAGTTAACTCACCTCCCTTTGGTCCATGGTAGACCTAGCCCACATGGCTTGGGCTAGGTGGCTAGGTCATACCCCAAAGAAGGGTGAGTGCGGGCTGCCAAGTGATGGGATAGTGGACTTTGCCAAAAAAAAAGAGGATAGAATCCTATGTAAAGAGATTTATCCAATGGGTAATCACCTTGGGTTTGGCTCTAATTTGGTTTGGACTGATTTTGAACTGACTCAAGATGGGTTTGGGTTGGGTTTGGTCAGGTTCCAGGTGGCCATTGGTTGGTTTTAAGGGGTTTAGCTCAATTTCACCATTATAGGTCAAATTGGGCTAGGTTGGGTTAAGTTAATCAATTGGTCAAATTGTGTAAAATAAAATATTACGTTAAGTTCAAATGATGATTTGAAGTATTTTTGTTCAAGTGGTTTCAACCAATTTGGCCTAGGTTTGATTTTGGCTCATTGGATTCATATAGGTCAAATGGGTTAAATTGACCAATTTGACCAAACTGATCAAATTGGCTTGGGTTGGGTGTTGATTCAAGCTCAATTGGTTAATTTAAGATTATTGTAGGCTTTGGTTTGAATCAATTTGGATTTAATTTGGATTTTGGACTATTTGACTCTCTAGGTCAATTTGGGTTAAGTTGGTCAATTGGGGTCAATTTGCCAAATTGGGTTCAATTATGGGTTTGGTCAAGTTCAATAATCAATTTGGAATGACCTTCAACCATTGGTTTAAATCAATTTAGGTTGGATCATGAGACCCATTTTGGCCTTTTAGGTCAATTTAGGTCAACTTGGGAAAATGGCCAATTGGGTTTGGTTTGGCTCAATTGATGGTCAAGTCATGTTCAATCATTGATTATGGGATTGATATCAATTAATGGTTTCAATTAATTTGGTGTAT
The DNA here is from genome assembly GCA_021442155.1 of Cymbidium sinense. Classification (NCBI taxonomy): domain Eukaryota; kingdom Viridiplantae; phylum Streptophyta; class Magnoliopsida; order Asparagales; family Orchidaceae; genus Cymbidium; species Cymbidium sinense. The sequence continues at coordinate 145,293,077 of CM038216.1, forward strand.
GATGATTTTTGGCTAATTTGAGTTTCATATGGGCTAAGGGCTGACTTGGTCATGACCAAGTTGACTTGGTTTGACCCAATTTAAGGTAATTGTTCAACTTAGGATGATCAATGATCATGATATGAGATTTGGATGGGCTTGGTTCAATCCAATTTAGGTTGGATTAGAACTTGGTTCAAATGAGTTCTTTAGGTTACTTTGGGCCAAGTGAACCTAAATGGGTCAATTGGCTTTGTTTTGGTTTGATTAAGGTTTAGTTGAATTTATATATGAGCTTAATAATTAAATAGAAATACAACTACAATCAATTTGGGCTATGATGGGGTTTGGTTCATTTGAGATTTTCAAGTCAAAAGGACTAAGTTGGGCTTGACTTGGGTTGATTTCAATTTGGCTTGATGATTATAGGTTTTATTTATATTTGGATAGATGATTGAAGGAATGATTGATTCAAGAGAAAATCTATTGATTTCAATTTGGCTTGATTTGAATAGGAATTGGCTTAAAGGGTTCATATTGGGTTTTGATTTAACTTTGGATTTAGTTTTGGGTATTTGAATTTATATTTCATTTATATTTGTGAATATAAATGATGATATAAAGGACTTATGAGATAATCAATTGAATTTGGATTGGTCTGAAGATAAATTTTGCTAAACTTATGAAGGTAGGTCAAAAAGGATTCGAAGAGAATTTGATTTTTTTTATTTAATTTTTATTATTGAAGTGTGGTTTCATTTATATTTGGGAAGATAGTTGATGGAATAATTGATTTATGAGAAAATCAATTGATTTTGACTTGGTTTTAATGGCATTTGGCTAAGCTCATGGAAGTAGGTCAATATGGCTTAGCTTGGGATTTAATTGGATTTGGATTTAGTTTGATTTAGTTTTGGTTATTTGGGTTTATATTCCATTAATATTTGTGAATATAAATGAAGATATGATTGATTCATGAAGAGATCAATCAAGTTTGGATTGAATTGGGTGGAGATTTGGCTAAGACCATGGAATTCAATCATAAGGCTTACGAAGAATTTGGGAGTTTGAACTTGATCTCGGTTTTAAACATCATTTGGAGCTGAATTTGGACTTAAATTTCATAAATGATTGAGAGGTTGAATAGATCTTGGAGAAAATCAATTGAATTTGGATTGATTTGAGTTTGGTTAAGGGCTAAGTCCATAAGATAAAATCATAAGACTTAGCCAGGATTTTAATTTTAGATTGATCATGGGTTTCAATCATTTAATTTAGAATTTGGATTTGGATTTGATATTTGAATTGAATTTGAGGTTTAGTTTGAGAAGGAAAGCATGGATTGGTTTTAGTCTATAGGATGGGCAAGTCTCCCTAAATCTCTAAGGCACAACCTACCCATATGACTAACCCTTATAAGTCTCTAGGCTTAGGTTAAGTGTTCACCTAATCACTAGAAGTGTCTTAAGACTAAAGAACTCTTAGTGTCTATAAGAGTCCTAGATCTATGATGAGGAGGTTGAGAACTCACTCCAAAAGTGAGGTCAATAGACCACTAATCTTAGCTCAAGAAACCTATAGAGATGGTATACTTAGGGTGTACCTAGACTAGGTCATTCTAAATTCCTAAGCATTTGAACTTATATGTTTTGAATAATTTAATTCATAATTCATTTTTAATTACAATTTATTTATCGATTCAATATTAAGTAGGTTTAGATGATTTCAATTTTAATATATTATTGCTTGAATGTTGGAATCAAAAATTAATTAACTCAAATTTTTAGTCAATTATTTAATTAATTACGGATTTCTTAATTTTAGCCTTAGGATTTTATTAATTTTATAATTATTTCTTAAACTATAAGTATTTGATTTTTATGATTTCTTCACTTCATGGGGCTAAAATTTTTTTCGTAAGTCTTATAATGTTATTAGAAGTGTTTGGAGTTGATTTTATGAATTTTTATAATTTTTGTGATTTTTTATATTTATTGCTTAATTTAAGTGACCCTAAAATTTATACATTTCATAACTTTTGATCCTGAAATCATTTTGATTTGAAATTTTTATGACAAGTAAGGTTTCTTATCAATTTCATCTCCCTAAAATTTTACTTTGATTAAACATGTCTTTAAGACTAATTAGGATTTTAGTATTTCTATTAAAACTTAAATTATGCTTAAATTATGGGCAACTAATTAAATCTTTTAATTTTCCTTGATTCCTCTCTGAAAGATAAATCTAAATAATTTTTGAATTTTAACTCAATTTATTATGATTTTTCCAAGATCGACCTAATTCATTAAGCTATTTAATTCAATTAATTTCTAATTAGGCTATTTTTGGGGTTTAATGAGGTTCATTAAAGTTTAATATTTATATAAAATTTAATATTATTTTCTAAGTGTTTTAAATCATTTTCATAATATTCACTAATTTTCTTAGATTAATATTAATTTATTTCATTAAATAAGAGTTTAATTTTTTAATAAAAAAATTTTAAAGTCTCATTTTAGTCATCAACAAATCCCTAAAATTTTATCTAAGGTGTATTTTAACCTTATTTTTAATTCCCCAAAATTGTTAACTAATTATATTACTATTTTGAGTTTAATTAAAGTTTAATTGATTTCAATTAATGCAAAATTACCTAATAAAAATTAGAGATTTTAGATTTGATGGATTCTTCTCATTGAGATGAATCCATAGAGCCTTTTTTTTTACATTTTTTTAGTTGGATATTTTAATTTGTATGAACTTTTAAAGTTTTGGACATTTTTTGGGTGTATTTAATTCAAAAATATGAATTTCCCACTTAACCCAATCTACGCTGACATAGCTAATTTGGCTCCGCTTTTCGCATTTCGACTTGGGATTGAGCCAATTGGATCCACGTGGATCCAACTTATAAAATGATGAGGATGTGCTTTCTAATTAAGACTATTCAAATAAAGATCAGATGGTCTAGAGTCATCCAACAATTCATATAAGTGTTTAAATCAATTCATGCTTCTAAATCACAGTCGTTTATTTCAAATAAAAGGAATGGATGATTGTGATTGCATCTCTAACCTCTCACTATCAGCCAAGAACAATTCACCATTAAAAAATACTTTTCGGCGATCTAAGTGACAAAATATAAGATTTCAATTGTAAAATGATCAATGATTGACTCACAACTGATCTATATGGCTTAATTCTATTCTAAATCACATTAACTTCATAAAGGAACAAACTAAATAAAAACAAGTTCAGGATTAGAGGATACCTCCTCGACATCAAATATCGACAAAGTTCTCATTTCAAAACCTTTAATGGATTGAAATGAAGCTCTAAAAGAGATTTTATAGTTGACCTCACTTTGGATTGATATGGAGACCAAAGTGCACCATCGCTCACCGAAGGTCGATCAAACAAGGTTATAAAGTTGGGAGTGGAGGAAAACAACTCATTTAAGTTCATTTTAAGCTGGAAAAGTTGTAGGAAGTGTTAAAGATGTTGATTGAAGGCTCTCTCCCTTTTTTATAATTGGTCTAGCCTCTTCTTATTGAAGAAGGTAGGTGGTGGCTGACCATAGAATTAGAATCCATGATTGCCCTGAAGACGGTTAAGAGGTCAGGGAGCTTATTTGAGATGGCTAAAGGTGAATGCATTAGGTGGAGTTTAGTGATGAGGTGGCTCGGCCTTACCCTCATAGATTCCACCTCAACTCCCAACACCACCTCACCTCATGGCAATACCTCAACTTCTTAGTAGGTTGTTGGCTGCCTTCTTTAATCTAGTTAAAATAAACCATGAATTGGGTTTGAGCTTGATTAGATTAGGTCTAGGATTAAGGGATCAAATTGGGTTCCTTTGGGTTTGGCTTCCTTTAAGTGGTTTTAATTGTATTCTCCTTGATAAATTTGATTTAGATTTCAGTTTCAATTAATTTTGATTGCCCTCCATATGATTTATGGATTGATTTGTCCATGTCTTATGTAGTTTTGATTTGATTCAAGATAATTTAACCCATTTGAACTAAATGGGAAAAATTGGGTCTCTTAGCCCAAATGGCCATTTTTGAATATAGATTTACGTTTAATTATGTTTAGTTGACTATTTGTGATGATTTTGATCAATCAATTTCATTTAATTAGAATTAGATTTGGATTTTAACCCAATTTTAGCTCACTTTGACTTAAATAAGTTAAGGTGGGTTTATTCGAATCAAATGACTAATTTGACTCACAACAATATGTGTTTAGGCTTTAATTATGCTTAATTAAGTGTTTGAGATGATTTTGAGCAATTAATTTTAATTAATTTGAAGTTAATTTTAATTTAGACTCATTTTGACCCAAATTGTCCTTAATGGGTCAAATAAGTTCACGTGTCAAATGATCAAATTTGTAAAATTAAATCCAATAATTTGTTAAATTATGTTTAATTTTGATTTTAAAGTATTTCTAAATATTAAATTTGGATTAATTTCGAATTTAATTTGGATTTGGGTTTATTTGAACTAAGTGGCCAAATCAACCCATTTGAATCGTTATTGAATTTAGATTTGCTTTGTTCTGTATTTGAAAATGTTTATTTGATAACTTTGAGTCTTTGTGATAACTCAACTAGGATAAATTTTGATTGATTGACCTTTGACTTGCTGGGGCCCACATGGGTCAACTCTAGGTCAAATGATGTTGTTGGCGACTTTGAACTTCATTTAGATTTATTTTTGAGTTTTTTTATATTTGTGCATTGATTTCATGCTTTTTTATTTTTATTTATTTTGATTTTATTTGATTTTCTTGGACTTAGGTGATTTTAAGCTTAAATGGGTCAATTAGGTCAACCATCACAACTACCTCAATCAAGACTCAATTGAATCGAGATTTCAATTAAAATATATATGATTTAGATTTTTCTTAAATTTTATTAGATTTGAGTTTGATTTGGGTTCACCTAATCCAATTGGGTTAAGTTAAATTCTAGAAGGATTCATTAGGACGACCTAGAATTTCTCTTTTGAGTGTTGAGCTTGATTTAATTTTAAATTTAGTTTTAATTTTAAAATTAGTATTTGATTTAGTTTGTTATATAGTTTTGGTTTGTTCACCTAGTCTCTAAGTGTAGTGTTCTAAGTGTCTAATTTGGAAGCTCTTAATCTAAGATTAGGGATCCTAATTAATAGGATTAGAATGATGTTAACCTCATCCAAAAATGATATCAACCTTAATTTTTCTTATTCAAAAGGTTATAAAAACAATATAAAGCTTTCTTTTTTTTTTACTTGCATCAATCAAATTTAAAAGGCTTACATTAAGAGAATTTAAAAATTATGAAAGAGAGCAAAGAGGAGGTTTGGTCAATTGTGTGATAAGAAAGAGGCGGTGGTTACTCATGTGTAAGCATTTAAAACCACCCTCAAAAGAGTGATGGCTAGCCACACTTGAGAGAAAATAATAATTAATTGATAATTTAATTATTATTTATTCTTCTTATAAAATTTATATAAGTTTTTTCTCATATATTTGAAAATTCAAATTTAATATTAAAAATTGAAATTTAGAAATTCAAGTATTTTATAATTAATATTATAAAAACATTATCTTAAATCATGATCATCATACTCTTGAAATAAAAATTTTAATTAAGAAACCCTTTTTGGTTGCTTTTCATAGGGCCTTAATTATCAATTATTATTTTCTTGCTTTGAGCTCTAATGATAGGTCTACTTATCTTTACATTATCATCACGTGCCACATCAATTATGCTAAATTTATGGTCACCCATCTTGATGATAAGACTTCTGTAATCAATTATTCCTAATAATTAAAGAATTTGATAATTTTAGCAATTACACTATGATAACACTTCTCAAATTGTTGATAGTCCATTTCCTTATGTACTTTAAAAATTACTTTCTTTTTTTGAACCCCACATCCCTCTTTTTTAATATCAATATGTGTTCTCTTTGTTGTGAAGAAAGGTTGTTAGATTATAAATTATATTTTAGATTTCCATCATCCTAATTTAGAATGATATAATTTATGAGGAAAATAAATTTATTAACTTATAAAATAATGGCATTCTAAATAATACTAGTACGGATTCTCTTCTGGTAGGCCTAACTTTCCATAAATCAATAATAATATTAGATTAATGCTCACATCAAAAGTACATAGATTTTTGAAGCATTTTCTTCTAATATTGTAGAAATCATGAAACTACCCAAATCTTTCAACTTTATGAGATTTTTTCTATAGCATAGCATTACATTCTTTTGTCATAAATACTATCTCATAATCCTTTAATTTTCTCGTATTTGAGAAAAATTCTTACAAATTTCACATAGTCAAGCATTAACATGCAACTTGTTAAACATGTATAAAACTTTATTGATTGATTTAATCAACTTTTACTTTTAAAATCACTAATAGTACTATAATAGTGGAATATATATGTTGACCTTTCTTTTGGTGTGAGTTCATAATTTTCTCATCATAAATCTTGGACTCTTCTAGACACTAAGAACTCCTTAGTCTTAAGACACTTATGGTGATTAGGTGAACACTTAACCTAAGCCTAGAGACTTAGAAGTCAAAGAAGTAGGCTACACCTTAGGGACTTAGGGAGACTAACCTTCCCTATAGCCTAAACCAAATCCATGTCCACATTCTCAAACCAAACCCCAAATTCAAAATGAGATTCAAATTCCCAAAATTTACAATCAATCTCAACCTCAAATCCAAGCTCAAAATCCTTCCTAAGCCCTATGATTTTATCTCATGGACTTAGCCCTTAGAAAAATCCAATTCAATTAAAATTCAAGTAATTTTCTCCAATATAAATTCAACCCCTCAATCAATTTATCAAGTTCAAATCCAAACCCAACTCCGAATGATTAAAACCTACAATCATGACAAATCATATTTAAGCCATGTGATCCACTTTCATGAGCAGAGCCAAAATCTCATTCAAATCAAGTCAAACTCAATTGATCCTCTCATAGATAAATTATTCCATCAATTATCTTTCAAAATATAAATCAAATTTACATTCAAATGATCAAATTAAATTAAACTAAATCAAGTCAAGTCAAGATCCTTACTAAGCCATAAGAATCAATCCTATGACCTTAGCCAAATGTTAACCCAAATCAACCCAAAATTAATTAATTTTCTTATGAATCAATTATATATTCAATCATATTCACAAATATAAATGAAATCTACACTCAAATCATCAAAACTAAATCAAACTAAATCAAACATTTCCCTAAGCCCTTTTGGACCTACCTTCATGAGTTTCACCAAATTTTCCTTCAAATCACTTCAAACTCAATTGATTTTCTTATAAATCAATTATTCCATCAATTATCTTCCTAAATATAAATGAAATATACATTCAAATGACCAAAACTATATCCAAACTCAAACTAAATCCCAACCTAAACCCTTTAAGTCAATTCCTTTGACTTAGCCAAATCATATCCAAATCAAGCCAAAACCAATGAATTTTCTCTTGAATCAATCATTCCTTCAATTACCTATCCAAATATAAATGAAACCCATAAAAATCAAACCAAACCAAAATAGACCCAAATCAAACCTAACTTAGCCCTTTTGACTTAAAATTTTCAAATGAACCAAAACCTATTGGAATCTAGATTGATTGTAGTTGGATTTATATTCCAATCATAAGTTCATATATAAATCCAACCATACCTAAATCAAACTAAATCAAGCCAATTGAACTAAAGGACCCTTTTGACCCAAGTTCCAATCCAACCCAAATTGGATTGAACCAAACCAACCTAAGCTACCTACCATGATTGTTGGCCACCCTAGGATGATTAATTGCCATGAATTAAGTCAAACCAAGTCAACTTGGTCATTTGACCAAGTCAACCCCTTAACCCTTACAAACCCAAACTAGCCAAAACTCATCCTACACCAAATTGATTTAAATCATTGATTCATACCAACCCATGATCAATGATTAAACATGACTTAACCACCAATTGAGCCAAACCAAACCCAATTGGCCCTTTGACTCAAGTTGACCTAAATTGGCCTAAAAGACCAAAATGGGTCAAATCATGATCCAACCCAAATTGATTGCAACTAATTGCTCAAGTTCATTCTAAATTGATTATTGAACTTGACCAAAGCCATAATTGATCTCAATTTGACCAGTTAGACCCAATTGACCAACCTAGCCCAAATTGACCTAAAGGGTCAAATTGGCCAGACAAATTAAATCCAAATCAACTCAAACTAAAGCCTACAATACTATCTAATTAACCAATTAAACTTGAACCAACACCTAACCCAAGCCAATTTGACCAATTTGGTCAAACTAATCAACTTGACCCATTTGACCTATATGAATCCAAATGAATCAAAATTAAACCTAGGCCAAATTGATTGAAACCACTTGAACCAAAACACTTCAAATAATCATTTGAACCTAACCCAAGCTTTGGTTTGACCCGATTTGACCAATTTTTCAACCTAACCCAACATGACCCAAAGTGACCCATATGACTTAAATTGAGCCAAATCTCTTAAAACCAACCCATTGCACCTTGGGAGCTAGCTAACATGACCCAAACTCACTTGGGATCAGCCCAAAACTAGCCTAAATCCAAATGGGGTCAAACCCAAGTCAATTCTCCTTGGATTTGCCTCCCACATGGGCTCTTTGCCAAATTTGGGAAAGTTCACTCCTCCTTTCCACTTGGTCTCCATCACTCACCCAATTTGGGGTCTATCCTACATCCCTAGAGCCAACCCAAGTGGGCTAGGTCTTCCATAGACCAAATGGAGGTGAGTTAACTCACCTCCCTCCATGGCCAAACCCCATGGAGAAAAATCAACCCATATTCTGCCTTGAGCCACCTCTTAACCATTCCATCCTCCATGTCATGCATCATGGAGGTGATGGCGACAACTCCGGTGCTCTGGTCGTGGATGGCCTTCCAAAAAATGGGAGACAATCCCGTCAGTCCATCACAATGAAATGAGGGATATTCCCCCTCAATTCTCATGGCACAAGTAATGATTTGAGTTGTAAGAGCTTCCTAAGGTAATTCTGAGTCCCCTAGCAAGCTCCCAAGCCTTCCTAAAGCTCCCCTTGCTGAATTCCTCCTTCCCGAGTGCATCTAAAATAGTGCAAGCCTTCTTCAACCTTAAATCACCCATTTCTCAGCCAAAACTAAATTCTTATTACCCATATGCTCCCCGCACTTCGAGCATGAACTAACCTTCCCCCGAGCTCCAAGCCCACTGGAGGTACCTCTTCAATCAAGATCGAGCCTCCAAAGGATGGAACTTGCTCTTTCAAGCAAACCACTTGGAATCAACCCAATTGCAGCTCAGCAGAGCTTCATCTCCATCAGACGAAGCTTCCTCAAGTGTGCGAACCACCAGCCATTAGCTCTGCTGAGGTATGCCATTAAAATTGAGCTTCCTTGAATTTTTTTAGAGCTTTTCAAAGGAAAGTTGAATGTCACATGATCTTGATTGTTGGATCTCATCCAATTGTTATCATGAAGGTGCGGATCCATTTCGAGTGGATCCGAGCTTAGGTGAGCTTGGATCGCATGGGCAATGGCAGACGGCTTCCGTCCCTCATTGCTCATGGAATGATAGATCATGCACCATCCGTTTCGCATGATCAGAACAGACGGATGTGATTAGATCCGTTAGATCGAGCTATTTTAATCCTTCATTAACTATGAGATCAATCTACATTGTCTAATCCGATATTGGACTACAGAGATCAAAAGAGCATCTGCCATCATCCACTTCATGTTGACTCGAATGCACATTAATAGCCAATCCCAAGGTGCCACATGGAAAGCGCATCACTCTAGTGTGCCATGTGGCACCGATGGGATTAATCTTAATTAAATAGAATTAATGGTTGAAACTTCAAATATTTATAGCAAACTATAGAAAAACCCAAAAAAAATATAAATAAATACTCATTTTAAAGGTATTTTATAGAAGAATTTATTAAAAATATCCTTAGTTAATTTTAAATAGTAATCAAGGCTTAATTAAGATTTAATTAAGAAATTAATTAGAATAATTACTACCTAATTAATGAATTAATTAATTAACCCCAACTTTTTTAAGATTGTCTAAGGGGATGACCTCTACCTCCCCTAATTTTCTTGGGATTTATTGGTTAATTAGGTACAAAAATTAGCTAATTAAGCCCAAATTACTTTCTTAATTTAATTAAGGGTTAATTAATCACATGAATAGTAACTAATTAATTAATTGGGCACATTAATCATTATCAAATAGTGAGGGGACTTATGGTTGGAACCTCTTTCCTAATCCCTTTCCCTAAATTCCTTTAACTTTTTTAAAATTATTAATTAAGGATTAATTGGTTAATTAATTACTTAATTAGCTAAATTAAAATTTAAACCACATCAGATCTTAATTAATTAATTGAGGGGTGGATCTTTAGGTGTTTAATAATCTAAATACATCTAAGCAAATTATGATTAATCCATATGCGTGAAAAAACTATAATAGTACTTAATTGAGTTCTTTAATTTAATTAACCACTAATTATGAGCCAATTGCATTAGGCCCCTTTCATTTCTTAGGACCATTACTAATTTACTTTTCAATTCATTTGCTATAATATGTTGATTGACAATTATTTGGATAATTATGTTAAGGTAATATAGGTAAAAGGGTTAATTAATAAACTTAAATCATAGCATAACATAATTAACCTATAAAATCAACTTAATTATGTTTCATTAAACCAATTTAATTCACAAACATGGGAATGGGTTAGGATTAGCAAACATCTTCTTATATTTCCTTAAATCAAGTCAAACATGAAACTAAAAAAAATAAAATTTAAAAAATCTTTGGTTTGCTTTAAATAATTTTATTTGATATGATTGTCCCTAGGATTTAATTTGATTGAATAAAATTATGTGTTTATATTTGCTTATTTCTTTCCAATCATATTAAATCTTGTATGTCATTTGAAAGCATACATTCAACTTTTCAGATTTAATTAAATCAAATGGTTTTTTCTTTATGTTAAGCTTGCATGTGTTGATTTTATTTAATATATGTGTGGCTATTATCACTATTAAATCCAAGTATATTTTTCAAAAGCTTATAAATGAATAATAACATATGTGGTGATGCTAGTTATAAATACATAGGAGATGTATATGATTATACCTTAAATCTATGAAGTGAAGCTTTCTTTCCTTTATTCATGTGTTGATTCACATAAGTATGAATGTTAATGGGTATATAGTCGGGACATCTCAAAAATACAAGGCTTTAGCTAGCCCCAAGGAGGTCATTTGATTACCTCACTTCCTTGGTTAACAAAGGAACGTACCCATTTGATTTCATTTGTATGCATTTTAACATTAGAATTTGGATAAAACTTTAATTCATACACCTAAATAATTCAATTAAAGGAAATATAATCTTTGCATGATTTTCATTCTCTTGATTATGTATACACTTATATGTACTTAAGAAAATGAGTATATAGTCTGGACAACCCAGGAATATGAGGCTTTAGCTAGCCCCAAGGAGGTCATTTGATTACCTCACTTTTCTCGTTTAACAATGGCACATACTTGTTTATGTATTTATACATGTGTATGTATATGTGATTAATGAATGAAAATCTCTTTTTATTTTAAAATTGCATGCATTCATAATTGACTAAGTGATTGAGATAATTAGCTATATGATTTGGATCTTCTTTTCTTATGCTTATGTATATGAATTTACATATGTTTGAATGCAAATGGGTACATAATTTGGACATCCCAGGAACATGAGGCTTTCGCTAACCCCAAGGAGATCATTTGATTACCTCACTTCCCTGACACGTACCTATTTAATTTCATCCCTATGTATTTTTGTTTAAGAATTTGGATAGAGCTTTAAATTAATATGATTAAAGATACAAACTTCATATATATATATATATATATATATATATACACTCATCATATTAGTGTGCCAAAATATGTTGCATGTATAGGTATACTTAGGATGAAAAATCATATGCATGTTATATGTGATGGAAAGGAATGATTGATATATATATATATGCGAAAGTAATTTAATTAAGTTAATCTTAAGAAGCTTTTAATATTGAATATGATTATTTAGAGTAAACCTAAATTTAGGATTAATTAAATCACTTAATAAGCTATTCACTCAAGAGAATGAAATCAAATTAACATGCTTTAGAAAGTGGCTTAGGGTAGGGATGAAAGAGGGCAATTCTCTTTCTTCTCTTTATAATACTTAGTTTGTAAGTGTAATCAAATGAAACAAAGAAAGTACAAATTAAAATTTTTAAATCAATTAAATCATTTAAAGAAAAATTGACCCTTTATGTTAAATTGAATCCTTCCACACTTTGAAAATTATAACACTAATGCCTAGCAAGACATACTACACAAGCCTTAACACACATATTAGAATTAAGTCACCACTTCTAACTCTATGCTATGATGGTGCATGGTGTGATGTACACTTTGTTTTGTGATGTATTACTTTAGACAAGATGTTAGGGTGTATGCTTCGTAGATTGGATGTTAAGCCGCTCTTAGCTTAATCATGTTTTATGCAGGGGATTGTGCTTAAGGGGATGCTTAAAATAAATATGAATGCTCTCTTTACATGTTGCTTAAGCCCCTAAACATAATCCAAGTTAGGACAGGTGGGTTTGGTTACCCATGTGTGGGGTGCTAAGTCCAAATCATAAATATAACTTCTTGGGAATGTATGTATGTTTAGCTAACCTCTATTTTATAGGTATAGTTAGATTTACTTTTTTTATTTTTAATGTAATTTTGTATTAGAAATTAGTATTAGTGCTATGGGAGGTTTAGGATGAGCATTGGCTAGAAGGCTTAGTCCTGGGGTACCATGTGATGCCTTGAAGCCTACCAATAAAATGAAGAAAGGAATGAGGATATGGAGACATGAAGAATGGAGAAAAGAAGACCCCCATAGCATTTATTTATTTATAAACTTGTAATTGTTCTTTCATATTCTGGGTTGTATAAGAGTAGAGCTCGGCTACCCATCCTTTCTTTTTTGGGTTGTACAGCAGTACCCGACCGCATTGGCCTCTTATTATTTTGTGATATCTTATAAAATATTTGATGTTATGTTTAAATTTTGCATTATATATGGCATACTTTCCTTAGTTTCTTAAATGATTGATGTTTTAATGTGTGGCCTAGATGCAATTAAACTCTAAAGTTAAAAAAATAATTTTTCTACCCAACTATAACTCATAACTAAAGTTTTAAACAACTCATAACCTCACTATAAATCCTATGCATTAAATAAGATAATTAAAAGATTTAGTAACCCCTTAGTTGAATGGTTGAATATTTCATAACATACATATCATATTATTTCACTCTTGAAAATAGGAGATTTCCATCCTTGTACGATAGGGGAATGCTTGACCTATGAGGGCATCCTTTATGGTGGAAAACACCCCTTCTTATTGATTTAGCCAACAACCTACTTTCATCATGCATATCGGCATTAAAATCCTAAAGCCTTTGTCAAAATGAAGTGTTAAAATTTAATTTTGAAAAGATTTTGCATTAGATTAAGTCATTATTCATACCACTAATGCTCTGGTCTTTCAAGGAGTGGTTTTAAGGACTTTAGCCTCTTTCTAAATTAATAATAGTGCAATTATCTTATAATTTCATAAGACCAGATTACATGATTTTAAAATTATAAGAGAAGTTAGTTGGAGGCCACTCTAGGCAATTATAAGTCCAGAGGTTGGATAGTTCATCCTCTCTTATGGAGGTGAACCTCTATGTCCACCTGTCGCTTAGATTTAGGTCGTGCTTTGGCATCATGTTAAATCTCCCTAGGGCCGAGGTGGCTATTTTCTTTGGGCTACAAGCATAAATCCTTACCTCTTAGGCATCTCCACAGCCCGATGTTGGTGGATTATAAGCCATAGCAATCTAATAAAATTTAATGCTAACATATAATTCTCTTCAACTTCAAATATATAAAGCCCAATTATAGGATAGATTAAAATGCTCACTAGACTTCTTAGTATCATGAGCATTCCCAACTCATCTCTTTAGGCTTCCAAAATAAGTCTCTCCATTTGAATTTTCCCACTTGATTTTTTAAGATAGCCAATTCTTTGATAGTTTACCCTTGAAATCTTTGGAGACCCCAATTGTCTACTTTAATTGAGATTATTCCTAAGAAATTCACCTTTCTTATAATGTAATTAACTATGGAGGCTTTCCTCTATAGGAACTTTAGAACCCAGATTAATATAAACCCTACTTTATTCATCCATGTAAAGTAGGGAAAAAATCTTTGGTATATTTGAGGACCCATCATGTCTTAGGAGTCCTTATTAGGTGATTAGGTACATTGAAGGGTGATATCTCTATCTTTCGAGATAGTACATCATACCTCAAAGTCATATCATATCATCTCAATAAGTACCCCTTGCGATTTGCGTGTCCTCCCATACATCCAAAAATAAACACCACTATATAATGATAAACTATTTGTAAATAAATTTGATTTTGGATGTGTTCCGTTCCTTGGCCCCTAATAGGTTAGCTTTCTCTTTGTCCGTGTTGGGCTTCTCCTTATTCATTAGATCACTTGAGACTTTTTCACTTCTTAGATAAGATGCTTTAATATGGTCACTTGTATTTATTTCAGTGTTGCTCAAGGGAGAAATAATCCGCTTTGCTCAACTTTATTTTGACACTTAGTTCATTTACACTTTCATGGTCTAGATAATGGTTGATCTTTTATCATTGGATAAAGGTCTTGTACCTCTACAATATCATGTCATTCCTTGACATGAATTTTATAGTCATAAGAGTCTACATAGTGAGAGCATCTCCAAGTGAAATTTCTCCTTCTTTTTACTATGAATGGAGTCTAAAATACTAAGATTTAAACTTTTAGTAGAATCATCATGACTATTAGATGTTAGTTGATTTTTTTCACTATCTACTAATTCCTCTCGAAATTATTATTTGAATCCTCCACCCTAGATTGTTAGTATCCACATATGAATTATTTGATTGCAGTTAATTAATCATAAAATTTGTTGCTTTAAATGAGGTTGGTTGAACTAGTTGTTCACTTAATAGTCATTACTTTAATGTGCCACTCCATGAAAATCATAATAAATATGTAGAATATGGATGGCATTCAAAGATGTGGAGCGCTGACACTTTCAAATGGTGTTGTACCCATGTTAGACAAGTGTTAGATATGGACACAACTTTGACACTCCTTGACATATTCTAACACCTTAAAATTCATGTCAGGGCATCAGAACGTAGTGGTACATGGCTAAGTCATTGGCCAAACATGATCGGACTTAAGGCTTGACACAAATGTACTATGGGATAGAAATATAAAACACCATGGTTAACCCTTCTTGTTCATTGAAGTTATATTCATTAAAGCTGCCCTTGCTACTATTCATCAAAGCCAAAGTTGATCATGCCCTAATCGTAGTTGTTGCCCTATTCATTGAAACTACCCTTGACACATTAGCAGTGGCACCCTCTATCACACCAACATCTCCAGTCAATACTGAAGTTGATTTTTTTTAAAGTCGATGCAATACATGCACCCATAAGTATGCTCCCCTGTGCTTGTTGACATTTAACTGCCATATATAAATACTCTATAACCTTTATTACCACTGCAAGTTAGATTAATCTCTTGTTGATTGTAAGTTTTTTTCTATAACTTTTATTACTTTTTTAGAAATTTAAGGTTAGATTAGTATCAATTATAAAAATAAATTATATAAATTTTTAATAATTATTTGCATGTTTTTGGGGTATAGCCATTTTCATAAATATATAGATTATTCATTAATGTCTCTAAAACCTATGAAAAATTTTATTTGATACTATGGTGTTTATTTTTGTGATGTGGGACACCACACAAATCTTATGGTGTACTTATTGAAGTGATCAGGTATGATATTAAGGAATGATGTACTATCTCGAAAGATAAAAATCACCAACCTATAATGGACCTAATCACCTAATAAGGATTCCTAAAGCATAATGGGTTTTTGAATGTACCAGAGATCTTTCCCCTACTTTATATGAAAAAGTAAAGGAAGGTTTATTTTAAGCCAGGTTCATTAAGTTCCTAATGGAGGCAAGCCTCCATAGTTAATTACATTCTAAGGAATAATATTCCTTAAGAACACTCTCGATAAAAGTAAACAATCATGATCTCCAAAGTATTCAAGGCAAGATTATCAAAGGATTAGCTATGTTGGAAAATCAAATGGGATAGATTAAAAGGAGAGAATTATTTTGGAAGCCAAAGGAGACGAGTAGGGAATGCTTATGATGCTAGAAATCCTAGTGAGGAAACCAATCTATCCTATGGTTGGGCTTTATAATTTTGAAATTGAAGAGAGTTAATTATTTGAGTTGACATTTTATTAGAATACTAGGCCTTATAATCCCACAGCATAAGATTGTGGAAATGCCTAAAAGGTGAGGATTTATGCTTGTAGCTCAAAGGAAATAGTTACCTCGGATCCTAAGCTAGGAAACTTTGGTACAAACCACAAGCACGCCTTAAATCTAAGCAAAAGGTGGACATAATGGTCTACCTCCACAAGAGAGGATAGACCATCCGACTATTCGACTTACAACTGCCTGAAGTGGCTGCCAACTAACACCTCCTATGCATTAAATCCATGTGGCCAAGTCTTATGTATTCCGGATGGCTAAGATAGTTATTATTTAGAAAGAGACTAAGTCCTTAAACTCACTCCCTAAGAGACTAGAGCATGAGTAGTATGACTTCATAACTTAATCTAATGCAAATTTTATCAAATTTATGTGATTCTTTTGGCCTCTTTATTTCGACACAGGCTATGGGATTTTATATTCTTAAATACATGGGAACTTGATTATGGGCCAAATCAAGAGAGAAAGGGGTGTTCTTCCATCAAAGGCTCTTACAGGTTAAGCCTTTATTCCCTAGCACAGATAGAAGCCCCCTCTTAATAAGAGTGGAAGTATATGAGATGCATGATGTTATGCATACAATCATCCAGCTAAGGGGTTGCTAAATATTTTGTTATCTTGATTTAATTTCTAGGCTTTTATGTTATGAAATGTTTTAGAATTTTAATTATGATTTGTTAATTGGGGTAAAAAAATTAATTTCATCCTAAGAGCCTACCATATCCAGGCCACACATTCAAACATCAAACATGAAGAAACTAAGAAAAGTATGCAATTCTAGTGCGTAATCTAAACACAACATCAAAAAATTTTATAGACTTTCATAAAAGAATAAAAGGCCAGTGCGGTCGGATTCCACCGTACACCCCAAAAAGGGAAAAAATGGGTAGTCAAGCTCTACCCTTATATAACCTAGATTACAAAAATAATACATGCTATGGGGGTCTTTCTTTCTTCATTTATTCCTTCTCTTTCTTTTGATTTAATTTTCTCCAAAGGCATCGTAGGGCACCCCAGGGACTAAGCCTTCTAGCCACTGCTCATTCTAATCCCCCATAACACTAATCCTAATGCCTAATGCCTAATGCCAAAATTATATTGAAAATAGAAAAAGTAAATCTAGCTACACCTGCAAAGTAAATGTTAACTAAACACACCATACAACACAAGAAGTTATCGATTAATTTGGACTTAGCACCCCACACATGGGTAACCAAGTCCACTTTTCCTAACGTGGGTTATGCTTAGGGGCTAACCAACTTGTACGGTAAAAGTATTTATATTTTTATTACAATGGCCCCTTAAGCACAACCCCCTACAGAAAATATGATTAGGCTAACAACGGCCTAACATCCAGTCTATGAAACATGCATCCTAACATATAGTCTAAAATATTACATCATAAAATAAATCATCCATCACACATACACTACCTTAACTTAGCACTTGAAGTAGTGACTTAGTATTCTAATGTATGTGCTTAAGGCTTGTGTGGTATGTCTTTATTAGGCATTAATGTTGAAGATTTCTAAGTGTAAAAGAAATCAATTTAACATGGAATGTTGGTTTCACTTTAAGTTGTTTAGTTGATTTTGCAAGTTTTAATTTGTGATTTATTTGGTTCCATAAGACCCTACACTTAACGTCTAAGTGTTATAAAGAGAAGAGAGACGATTGTCCTCTTTCATCCCTACCTTAAGTCATTTTCTAATGCATGTTATTATGACTTAGTTTCCATTAATGAATGGCTTATTACATGTTTTAATTAGTCCTAAGTTTGGGTTCAAATTAAATAACCTTATTCAATGTGAACGGCTTCTTAAGAATAATTGGAATATATTACTATCACATGACACATATTAATTCATTTCTTTTCATCACATGTAACATGCACATGATTAGATCCTAAGTATATCTACACATACAATATGTCTTAGCACACTTAGATGATGAATATAAGGAAGTATATTTGATGTTTATATTTCATTTAATTGGATTAATATGAATGCATGTCTTTTTAATGGAAAAGGGAGACTTCAATCCATTAGCTACATGTACACTCAAATGTTAAAAATTTTAAGCGGGTACGATGCCTTTTTCTCACCAGGGGAGTGAGATAAAGACCTCATTAGAGCTACTTAAAGCCGTGTATCCCCGAGATGTATAGACTAATATGCCCACTATTCTCATATACATATAAATCTATACACAACTATAAGGATGAAGAGTCATGCAAAAGAAGAAATTAATTTGATTGAACTATGACTTTCTATTCATTAGTCACATTGCACATAGATATGTGTAAGAGGTATGAGTAGGTATGATGCCATTATTTTGCACCAAGAGAGTGAGATAAAGACCTCCTTAGGTCTACTTAAAGCCGTGCATCCTCGGGGTGTCCATACTAATATACCACTCTTCTTATATACATATGAATGTACAATTAACCATAAGAAGAAGAATCATGCAAAATATTGTGTTTGATTCGATCATATGATTTACATATGTGATATGAATTCTTTCTAAGCCTTAGCATGGACATATATAGGAATGGATTTGGACAAATGTTGTGATCTTTTCAAATGAACTATACATTTGTAAATCCTATGTAAGCCCATGTAAAGTAAAGAGAGAAGACTTCATACCATGTATCTTAGATAATAAACACATGCAAACTCATAAATATTTCATAATTAGCATCACTCCATATATTATAATTTATTTATACAATTTTGAAAGTAATTTTTGATTTAATATTGATAATAGAGCCTATTTTTAATTTAAGTCAACACATGAAATTTGGCATAAAATAAATCATTTTGTTTAATTCAATTTTGAAATAGATGAATGCATGATCATATATGGCTAACATCATTTAATATGACTGGAAAGAAATAAAAGAACACAAGAACATGATTTCATTCATTCCAATTAAATCCTAAGGGCGATCATATTAAATAAGATCATTTAAAACCAACTAAAGCTTCTAAATATCATTTTTTGATTTCATGTTTGATTTGATTTAAGAATTATAAGAAGAGGTTTTCTAATCCTATTCCATGACCCATGTTCATGATTTAATTTGGTTTAATGAAAAGGTAATTAGGTGAATTTTATGAATTAATTAAGTTGGATCCTTAATTAAATCAATTAATTACTCTTACCTATGCTCCTTTAATTTGATTAACCACTTAATCATAAGCCATAAATGACACGAACATGTGAGAAAATAAAATTGCAGTGTTTCTAAAGAACCTAATGCAATTGGCTCGTAATTAAAGATTTATTAAGTTAAAGAATCTAATTAAGTACTTTAATGACTCTCCCATACTTATGGGTTAATCATAATTTCCTTAAAGGGTCTTTATGTTGTTAAACACATAAATAGGAACCCTTAATTTGACTATTTGTATTTAAAGTTTTATTTGGTTTGATTTATTTGAATGATTTAGTTGAATAGATATTATTTGATTAGTGTTTGTTACATTTATTTTGTATTTAGTTATCTTCATGTAATTTGATTAATTAATTTTTAATTAGATGTTTTGATTCAATTAAATCTTAATAATTCAATATCTTTTAAATTAATATCTAACTCTTTTTTTATTATAGTTATGTGATTTAATTTTATGTTTATTTGATTTAATCATGGTTCATTTATTTGTAGTTTGATTGGATTAGATTAACTGAGATTTCATTTTGATTTTAATTGAGTTTGGTTCTTTGTAATTAGAATTTTATTTTTAATCTCATCCATTTTCTTATTTATCAAAGTTTGGTTTGTATTTTGATTTCATACATTGGATAGTTAATTAGTTTATCTTATTTAAGTAGGTTGAATGAGATTTGATTTGATTAAATATTAAATTGATGAGATTCTTTCTTAATTTAATTTAAGTTGATTTGATTTAGATTATTTGTTTGTTGAAACTTTTAATTTGATTTCATGTTTGTTAAAATTAATGATTTGATAAGTTAGGTTTGATTGGAGACTTAATTATCATTTAATTGTGATTTAGTTAAGTTAAGATTTGTGTTTGATTAAGTTTAGGTTTAATAAGATTAACTTGATTAAATAATTGGTTTAATTAAGAGGTGTGATTGATTAAGGATTTAATTAAGTACTTTCATAACCTTCCCACACATGTAGACTAGTTATAATTTCCTTAGAGTTCTCTTAGTTTATTAAACACTTAAGGATGTACCCATGAGTTAATTAGGGAAAACCAAATCCATTTTTAACATTTAATTAAGCTAATTAAATGACTAATTAGTTAATTAATCCCTTAATTACTTTTCTTCGAAAGTAAAGAAAAATTAGGGAATGAATTAGGAAAAATATCCCAATCACATTCCCTAAGCCTTCTCACTCTCAATCAATGTTAAATGGGTCCAATTAATTAATTCATTTACTATTTATGTGCTTAATTATTCTTTAATTTAGTTAGAAGAGTGATTAAGGCATAATCAATTAATGAGTAATTAAGCTAATTACATTTTTTTAAAATCTTTAATTAAACCAAAATCACTATTTAAAATTAATTGTGAATAATTTTAATAGATTCCCGTCTAAAATACCTTCTAAATGAGTCTTTATTTGCATTTTCTGGATTTTTTTTATAATTTATTATAATTTTCCTAAGTTTCAACTCATTTAACCAAATTTATGAAGTATATTGATTTATTTTATTAAAATTGATCACTTGAACTTCTAAATTCAATATCTTCCAATCCAGCCTTCATTTTATCTTGAAACTTTTATGCTATGTATATTTTAAACCTAATTTTAATCCCTGAAAATTTCAACTTAATTTAATGTGTATTTTTGATTTAAATAAAGAAATTTAATTTTTATTAAAACTCAAATTAAGCTTGAAATATCTAGTAAAATTTAGGGATTTTTGGTTTGTTAGATCCATCTCAGAAAGATGAATCCACTAAACCTTTATTTTAATCTTTCATTAAGTATTTTATTTTTTATGAATTTTTCAAGTTTCAGGAGATTTAAATAATTTTTAAAAGCAGAACTTCTGAATTTCCCACTAAATCCAATCAGCACCGCACATGGTGCTGACGTGGTGATGCGGTGCAACATGGCACCATGTGGTTGGGTGTCGCGGCCCCGTGTGACATGCAGCATCGTACGATTGGTTAGTGCGACAGCGCGTTAGCAAGTGGGTGGGAAAGGGACAGCGACCCGCGGGTGCGATCGGACCATCTGATCGTGGATCGTATGGGCTAAATTCGATCCGGGGATTCGAGGCGGAAGCCACGTGGAGTGGCATAAGATTTGGACCTTCCGATTGCAGATCGGACGGGATAAATCTGATCCGCGATCTGAATGGCTGAGATCACTCAAATCATTGCGTGAGATGGGATCCGGTGGCGATCCTATAATCCTACTACTTGGCGAATGCGGTGAGCGGAAATCGAAATTTTGTAATTTTTTACTAAATCGAATTGAAATCTAATCCAAATGGTCTCATTTTTGTGGTGATTTTCACCAAAAACTTTTCGATTCGCATGGGAATGATATAAAATGAAAATTGCAAGATTTATCTAAGGGGAATTTCTAAGATCGAGCAAAATCATTATAAATAATAGATCTTATGGCCGACAATAATTTTTCTTGAAAATTACCTAGGTCGGGGATAGTTTCTAGCGACGGTGATGATCTGAGGATGCTCCTGAGTGGAAGAAGAAACTTTGAAATGAGCCTAGACCTTCGCCTTCACTTTGAAATGATGTACTTCTGGTGCTTGCCATTTTCTCACTAGGATCCACCCGATTTTGATGGTTTTAGCTTAAGAAAAGTTGGGAAGTGGTTGCAAATGTCTTTAGGGGCTCCAAGAGGGTGGAATGAGGAGAATATGCTCAGCTTTTAACCCCTCTCTCTTCTTTTCAAGTGGACGGATGAAAATCCATCATTAAGTGTGATGGGGAGATGGTTGGAGGTGATGGCTGATTGGGATTTTAGATTTAGCTCTCAAAGTCTTCATTTGATGTCATAGGATCAGCTCCATTGAGTGCAAGTGGTGGGGAGATTTGAATGCAAGTGATGGGGGAGAATTCAATGAGATTAGGTGGAATCCTATGTGGGGGAGTCTCCATGAGGGATTTGATTAGGATAATCTTAGGCTGATCCCAAGTAGGTTTAGGATGGCTTGGATCATATTGCAATGGGTTTTAACTTGATTTAAATGGGTTCGGCTCAGTTTAGGTCATATGGATCATATTAGGTCAAGTTGGATTAGGTTGACCAATTGGTCAAATTGGGTCAAACCAAAGCTTAGGTTAGGTTCAAATGATGATTTGAAGAGTTTTGGTATGATCAATTTGATTTAATTTGGCTTAAAATTGATTTTGGCTCATTTGGAATCAAATGGGTTAAATGGGTCAAGTTGACCAATTTGACCAAAATTGGCTTGGGTTATGGGTTAATTCATGTTCAATTGGCTAATTGAAGATTAATGTAGTCTTTGGTTTGAATCAATTTCAATTTAATTTGGATTTAGACCAACTTGGGCCTTTAGGCTAATTTGGGCTAAACGGCTCAATCATATTTAAATATTAATTTAGGGTTAATTTAAATCATTAGTTTCAATAAATTTATGTAGGATGAGTTCTGGCTAGTTTTGGTTCATTTAGACTAGGGTTGACTTGGTCAAATGACTAAGTTTACTTGGTTTGACCCAATTGATTGCAATTGATCATCCTAGGATGATCAATAATCATGGTGGAAGGTTTTGATGAGCTTGGTTCAATCTAATTTAGGTTCAATTGGAAGTTGGATCAAATGGGTTTTTTAGGTCACTTTAGGTCAAGTGGACCTAAGTGGGTCAATTGGTTTAGTTTTGGTTTGATTTAAGTTTAGTTAAACTTATATATGAGCCCTGGATTGAAATATAAATTCAAGGACAATCAATTTAGAGTCTAAGGGATTTTAGCTCATTTGAAATTTTTAAGTCAAAAGGGCTAGGTTGGGTTTGACTTGGGTTGGCTTCAATTTGATTTGATGAATGTAGGTTTCATTTATATTGGGGTATATAATTGAATGAATGGTTGATTCAAAAGAAAATCCATTAGTTTCAAGTTGATTTGGATAGGATTTGGTTAAGTCTAAGAAATTGGCTTAAAGGGTATATATTGGATTTTGGTTTGATGTTGGATTTGGTCTTGTCCATTTGGATTTATATTTCATTTATATTTATGAATATACATGAAGATCTAAATAATTCATGAGAAAATCACTTGAGTTTGGAGTGATTTGGAAGCAAATTCGACCAAGTCCATGGATGTAGGTCAAAAAGGCTTAGAGCGCAATCAATTTAGTTTGATTCATTTTTTGATCATTAGAAGGTGGGTTTCATTTATATTTGTGAATATGAATGAAGGAATAATTGATTTATAAAGAAATCAATTGATTTTGGTTTAATCTAAAGGGAGTTTTGGCTAAGCTATGAAGGTGGTTCATATGGCTTAAGAAGGATCTTGGGATTTCAATTTGATTTTGAGTTTCAATCATTCAAAGTCAAATTTGGGATATGGATTTTGAATTTGGATTTAAATTTAAGGTTCAGTTTAAGATTTGAATCTGGGTTTGATTTGAGAAAGTGTGTCTAGATTAGGTTTAGGCTATAGGATAGGTGATTTTCCTAAGCCCTAAGGCATGGCCTAATCCTATGATTAGCCCTTCTAAGTCTCTAGGCTTAACTTAAGTTCTCACCTAATTACTAGAAGTGTCTTATGCCTAAGGAACTCTTAGTGTCTAGAAGAGTCCTAAGTCTAAGAGGAGGAGGTTGAGAGCTCACTCCAAAAGTGAGGTCAACAAATACATAGTGAAAGCTATGGGGTAAGCTTAAATCTCAATAATTTTCCTTTACGAGAGAGAGAGAGAGAGAGAGAGATCAATGAACTAAAGTTAAGGAATGGATAGACTTGGGAGTGTGCTATGTCTATTTTTGAATTACAATAGAAACTTAAATTGTATGGCATATTGATCTAATGTTAGAGGGTGTTACAATGTGAGACCACTTATTGTATATACTAGATTCATTATGAGATATGGCTCCGTGATCATAATTTTACTTTGCTTAACCCCCACCAAATTTTTTGTGATGATTGTTTTGTCATTCATTTTTTGGTCAACTTTTGAAGAATAATTTACCTAGTGAGTCTTTGTGAACTTTTCATAAGCTATTAATTCAATAATTTTTTTTTCATTTATGGATGTTTATGGGTTGCATGTGCCTTGTTGAATTTTCTTACAGTATCATAAGGTCTCTTCTTGCATTTATTTGTTATGGAAAGGGCTCATATAGAGATATTTTGGGTAACTGCAGTTGTTTGTAAACATAATTATTGTATAGTTCTTTTTTTCATAATTGAATACATGTTTATAGGGTGTGTCCTTTCATTCTTTATACGATGCATGTTCATTCTTCATAGAATGTGATTAATTTGGGATTCATGATTAATATATATCTATCGAACATTATTTTTTTCCATGCTCATGCTAGTTATTATTAAATTTTTATTATCACTTAGATCTTTATAGCATAATCAACGCAAATATAATTTTATGAAGTTCACCTTTAAGATAATAAAGAGAAAATTTTCAAATAAGCTCAACTTTCTTTCTACATAAAAATCCACACAAATGATATTTTTCATATTAATCATTAGCAAAATAATTAATGATCATTTCAAAAGACATAAATTTAGAGTATTATATTTTTTTTATAATTATTTCATATTTTGTTCTATAGTTTTATATAAGTTGATTGACTAGCCACTAACCTATTCACGATAATTATTCAAATTCTAAAGGTGAAGAACAAACTCTTCATGGATAAAAATATCATAGTGGATGGATTGTAAGTTAAAGATAACTATTAAAAACATGTGTTATCCATTTAGAATTCAAAAAGCATTGTTGGATTTTTTTTTTTACATTGAAATTATTAAAAAGTGTTTGTTATTAGCTAAAATAAAAACTCTATGTCTTTTAGAAAAAGGTAGTGACTATCTTTGATTAGGTTCAATAAAATAAGCTTCTTACTTAAAATAAAATTATTCAACTAAATTAACAAAGCTAACTGCCACCTCCACCACTCAATTCATGATCTGCATAGATTCTACTCTTCAAAGGCATGATGACTTATTATAGAGATAGGAGACAATTAAAAACATCAAGTTTTAGCTTGTATGCCTTAATAATAATTATCTACTCATCAAATTTGAGTACTCTTAAATAAAATAGATGTGAATATGAGTGCCAATGTGTGGTGCTTTAATTTGGAGTCATGTGGACACCATGCAGATCTTAGGAGGTATGATGTACCATCTCAAAAGATGAAAACATCATCTTACAATGGATCTAATCACCTAATAAGGACTCCTATGTCATATGGGTCTTTGTATATACCAGAGATCTTTTCCCTACTTTACATGGAAAAGTAAAGCAGGGTTTATTTATGTCAGGTTCTTTAGTTCCCTATGGAAGAAAGCTTCCATAATTAATTACATCCTAGGAAACAGGAATTTCCTAAAGAAAAACTTTTAGTTAAAGTATTCAATCAATATCTCCAAAGACTTCAAAGCTAGACTATCATAGGATTGGGTATTTTGAAAATCAAATGGGAATGTTCGAATTGGAAGACTTATTTTAGGATTCCAAAGGAGGATAAGTAGGGAGAACTCATGATACTAAGAGGACTAGTAGGAATTCCATCCTACCCTATAGTGAGGCTTTATATGTTTGAGTTAAAATTTTATTAGAATTCCATCCATCAGCATAAGATTGTGAAGATGCCTAAGAGGTGAAGACATATATTTGTAGCCTAAAGGAAACAAGCAATCTTGAATCCTAAATCTAAGATTCTTTAACACAAGATAAGGGCATGACCTAAATCTAAATAGAAAATGGGACGTAATGGTTCACTTCTACAAGAGAGGATAAATCCATCCCAACACTTTTGGACTTATAACAGGCTGGAGTGGCCGCCAGCTAACACCTCCTACGCTTCAAAATCATGTAGGACGGTCTTATGTAAGTGCAAGTTAGTTAGGTTATTATTTAATTAGGAAGGAGACTAGAGTCCTAACTTCACTCCCTAAGAGACTAGATCATCATTGACAGGAGAGCATGACTTAGGCTAAATGCAAAATTTTACAAATTTTATATCATTTTTTACACATTCGTTTGGACAAAGGCTTGGGACAATTATGACAAAATGCATGATGAAATTAGATTGTTGGCTAAATGTGGGAGGAGGTGTTCTCCACTGTAAGGGATGCCCTTATAGGTCATGCATTACCCTATCGTGCAAGAATGGAGACCCTCCCTATTCAAGAATGAAATAATATGATATGCATGATATTAGAACATTCAACATTCAGCTAAGGGGTTTCTAAATCTTTTAATTATCTTGATTATAGGCTAAGCTTTAAAGTGAGGTTATGAATTATTTTAAATTTTAGTCATGAGTTATTAGTGGGGTTGAAAATTTAATTTTATCCTAAAAAGTCTACCACATCCAGGCCACACATTCAATCATCAAATTTATGAAACCAATGAAAAGAATGAAATTTTTATTACACAAACTAAACACAACAATCAAATATTTCATGGGCTATTATGAAAGAATAAAAGGACAGTGTGATCGAGTAACACCGTACACCCAAAAAATAAAAGAAATTGGGTAGCCGAGCTCTATCTTTATACAACCCAGACTATAATATAAGTTTACAATTACAATTGAATTAAATGCTATGGGGGTCTTCAATCTTCATCTTTTATTTTTTCTTCTTTTGATTTCATTTTGCTCTAAGGCTTCACAGGGCCTCCCAGGACTTTACCTTCTAACCATTGCTCATCATAAACCCTATAGCACTAATCCTAATTCCTATTGAAAAATTATATATTTTTGGAAAAAATGAAATCAAACTACACCATCAAAATAGATGTTAGTTAAACATCCATACAAACCCAAGCAATTATATTCTATAATTTAGACTTAGCACCCTACACATGGGTAACCAAGCCCACATGTCCTAATGTGGATTATGCAAAGGGATATAAGCAACCTGTAAGTAAAAGCATTTATATTTATTTTTATTTTGGCAACCTTTTAGCGTAATCCCCAGCATAAAATATCATAGGCTAATAACAGCCTAACATTCAGTCTACGCATAAATAATCATAACATCCAGTCTAAAATATTACTTCACAAAATAAAAATGTAACATCACAATATAAACCATCTAACTTAGACCTAGAAGTGGTTACTTAGCATTCTAATGTGTGTGCATAAGCTTAGTGTGGCATGTTTTACTAGGCTTTAGGATTATGATCATCTAAGTTTGGAATTATTTAAGTTAAACATGAGAGATGGTTTAATTTCAAGTTATTAAGAGGATTAGTAATTTTTAATTTAGATTTATTTTTATTTCATTCGATACTTACTCAACATCTAATTATTGTAAAGAGAGGAAAGGGGATTTAACCTCATTCCTCCATATCCTAAGTTTTTTTCTAAAGGCATGTTATTATGATTTTGGGTTTCTTTTAGTGAATGATTTATGAAATATTTAATTAATCCAAAATTTAGGTTAATCTTAAAGAATCTTATTTAAACATGAAATGCATCTTAAGATTAATGAAATTAAATTATTATCACATGGATAATATTACATTATTTCTTTTCATCATCAATAGCATGCATATGATTTTGAACTTAACATACATATACATGCAATGTATTGTTTGGCACACTTAAATGAATGTGAATACATATATTTTTGGTAGAAAAGAGGGACTCCATCCTTTAGCTAAACACCCATACACATGTATTAAAGATTTAAGCAAGTACGTGTCATTGGAAAGTAAGGTAATCTAAGATCTCCTTTGGGCTACATAAAGCATCATATTCTAGGGATGTCCAGACTATATACTTGCTATCTTAAATACATATGAATGCATACGTGATCATGAGAATGAAAATCATGCAAAAGATTGTATATTAACAAATTTATTTATTCATGTAAAGTAAAGATTTATCCAAATTCTAATGTATGTAAACATGTGAAT
Source organism: Cymbidium sinense (assembly GCA_021442155.1). NCBI lineage: Eukaryota > Viridiplantae > Streptophyta > Magnoliopsida > Asparagales > Orchidaceae > Cymbidium > Cymbidium sinense. The sequence continues at coordinate 145,321,681 of CM038216.1, forward strand.
GAAATTAAGTACGTGTCATTATTTAGACCAAGGAAGTAAGGTAATCTAAGATCTCCTTGGGGCTACTTAAAGCTTCGTATTCTTGACATGTCTAGACTATATACTTGCTAACAATCAAACACATGTAAACATACACATGAATCATTAAAATAAAATAATACTTTAACATGTTTAAGCTATAGACAAATGTAAATCACATGTAATATTCATAGCCAACATCAATTTAAATCTTCATCATTAATTTATAATTTTGAAAATAATTTTGAAATTTATAAGTGATAATAGCCACACATATAATAGGATTAATCCAATACATGCAACTTATACATAATTAAATTCAATTGATTCTTTTATTTGAAAACATGAATGCATGACATCAAATGACATAAAGATTTATAATGATTGAAAGGGAATAATTGAACATTGCCACATAACATATTCAATCTCATTAATTCTTAAGGACAATCAAGTTAAATAAAATCACATAATTAAATTTAGTTGATTCTTTTATTTGAAAATTTAAATGCATGATATCAAATGACATACAAATTTATAATGATTGAAAGGGAATAATTGAACATTGCCACATAAAACATTCAATCACATTAATTCGTAAGGATAATCAAGTTAAATAAATTTATTTAAGGTTAACCGAAGTTATTATGAGATTGAATTTTGGAATTGAATTATTAAACTTAAAGAGGAGAGCTAATATTTGCTATTTTAACCCCATCCCACATTAGGACTTAGTATGTTTAAGGAAAAATAATTAAGTTAATTTAATGGATTAATTAAGTTCAAGCCATTAAGTAATTCATTTAATTTCCCATTCCTATGCTTCCTTAATTTAATTAGCTATTAATCATGAGCTTCCAATGATATGCAAATGAGAAATTAAAATTTGCAATGCTCTTAAAGGGACCTAATGCAATTAAGCCCATGCTTAAGAGTTAATTAGATTAAGAAAAGGATTAATTAAGTACTTATATGACTTTTCCACGCACATGGGTTAACCATATGTCCCTTAAGGGTCTTTATATTATTGAACACATAAAGAGGAACCCATGCATTCAATTTAAATTATCTAGAAAATTTATCATTCCAATTTGATTTAATTTTATTATTAATTTTCTAATTAGTCCTTAATTAAACCATAAATTAATTAGCCCTCCTATCGAAATATATTTAGGCAAATGACCAATGAGGAGGCCTTAATCATTTTCCCTCATCATTTCCACTATTAATAGTGATTAACCATCATTAATAATTTAATTTTTACTATTTAGCAATTTTAATAATTATTAAATTGATTAAGTAGGGTAGTTAGGATTTACATTCCAAATTCTTCTAATTACCTAGCCAATAAATCCCAGAAATATTATGGGAGGCACAAGACATCCATGGAACCAAACTATCCAATTTGAGATTCATTGGCCAAATAATTAAGGCTTAATTAGGATAATTAGCCTAAAATTCAAACTCTAATTAAGTAATGTTCATTAATCAAACTTTAAGGATTTTATTTTTATTAAATTATCCTCTATTTACCCTTTCTAAAATGGGTTTACTCATATTTTTATAATTTTTCAACAATTAGTTATGATTTTTTAAAGATTTGGCTAATTAATCACATTTTAAACACTGATTAACCCCTTAACCCATCGCGCCACGCAGAAGCAGATGCGATAATGCTTTCCACATGGTGCCACGTGATAGATTATTTAAAACGTCCCATGTAGCGGCTGAGTCAGTAGTGGTGGATGCGGTTTCATCTTCGTTGTTCGATCTCGGATCGAACGCAAAGATTAATCATGTAGTTCCTTTTGGATTAAATCAAAAAATCTAATGGATTAAATCATGGTCGTCTGTTTTAATCATGTGGAATGGAAAATGGATGATCCTTCATCCTCGAGCATCAAAATACCATCCGCCTTCTGTCGCTTGATCTGAGCTCACCAAAGCTCATAGGAAGTTAAGATCGACTCCAAAACATACAGTGGAGAGATCTAAGGAAATTCTATGATGAAAATCACATGCAATCACACTTTCCTTCACAAAAGACCAACACATAATGGATTTTCTACCATTTTCTAGAGTTTTACCTCACCAGAGCTAGAGACCGATGATCCATTAATAGAAGTAGCTTCATCTTATAGAGATGAAGCCCTATTGAGAAGCTCTTCAGTTGCCTCCCCATCGATAGCTATGTGGACCAAACGCCACCGTGAAGCTTACCAAAATTGGTCTATGAGTGCCTTTGGAGATTGAATCGATTGATTTCAACTTGTCAGAGCTTGGGGAAGGTGTGGGAAGAGCTAATTTGAGTTTAGTGGAGTCTAAGTAAGGTTGGATGGATAGGGTGATCAATTTCATTTAGCTTAGGTCTAGTTGGTGATAGGGAGCATGAGGGGATTGGGAGAAGCTTTGGGGATGCCAATAATTACCTAAGGGAACTCTCTGTGTGCTTTGAATTAGATGGGGAGGAGTATACCCTCCTCTCCAAGTGATCCTACTAGGATGATTTTAGGTTTTGGCAGTCTTCGGCTAGGGTAAGTGGACAAAATTCAATGAGGGGCTTAGCTGGAGGCTCTTGAGGGGCTAAGGCAGTGGCATGGGCTGGCAATGTTTGTACCTCATCCTCCAAGTGTTTCAATGGGCAGCCATGGGTGAACTACCTTCTCTTGACCCAAGGCTAAACCCAACATCCTTGGGTTAGGTGGGTCAATGGTCCTAGTGTCCAAAATAAGCTAAGGGTGGCTATCATGGCTTGTTGAGTAGGTGAGACCATCCAAATGGAGATTTTATCTCATTTGGATTGGTTTGTCCAATGGGTTTTGACCTAAACTGAGTCCACCATGGGTTAGGTTCATTTTGACTAACCCATGGTGACTCAAGGAAGGTCATGCCAAGTTTGGTTGGATTTCAACTTGGTTTGAATGGGTTTTGCTCAATTTGACCCATATGGGTCAAATTGGGTTCATTTGAGTTAAGTTTACCAATTGGTTAAATTAGGTCAAATTTATTTCTTGGGTAGGTTCATTTGGTCATTTGGAGTGTATTGGTGTCATTGGTTTGGTTTAATCTAAAGTGGATTTAATTTTGGTTCACTTGGGTTCTCTTGAGTCAAATGGGCTAAGTTGACCAATTTGGTCAAGTTGGCCAAATTGGCTTAGGTGAAGGGTTGATTTAGGTTCAATTAATCATTTGAGAATGATTGTATGTATTGGTTTAAATAAATTTGGATTTGGGAATGATTTGATTTAATTTGACCCTTTAGATCAATTTGGGCAAAATGGGTCAATTGGATTGGTTTTACTAAATTGGATGCAATTGGATGTTGAATCATGTTCAATAATAAATTTGTGATTTATTAGAGGCATTAGTTTCAATCAATTTAATTTAGAATGGGATTTGGCCTAATTTGGTCTTTTAGGTCAAATTTGGTCAACTTTGGCCATTAGGCCAATTTGGCTTGGTTTGGATCAATAGATGGTTGAATCATGTTCAATAATCAATTCATGATTGATGCGAGTCATTGATTAGAATTGATTGAGGTTGGGATGAAGTTTGGTTCATTTTGGTCTATATGGGTTAATTGGGTTAACTTGATCAAATAATCAAATTGGTTTGGTTTGATCCAATTGATTATAATTGGACAATCAAGGATGGTCAACAATCATCATAGAGAGGTTGATTTAATCTAATTTGGATTGGATTGAACTTTGAATCGATATGGTCATTTATGCCACTTTTGGTGAGGTGGACCAAACTGGTTAATTGAGTTAGATTATGTTGAATTGAATTGAATTGAGTTTGATGATTGGTTTAGGATTGATTGATGGATTTGATTGCAATTGATTTGATTTTGACTTATTTAGACATTTTGGGTCAAATGGGCCACCTTTAGTTAATTGGATTCATTTAATTGAATTAGTTTGATTGGTTTATATCAGAGGAGTTTAAAATGGAGTGTTGAAAGGTTGGAGTGCTTTTATGAAAATCAATTGGGTTTGGTTTCAATTTAATAGGCTTTGGATTAGATCCATAGGATGATGATAGAATTAACTTAGGTTAGGGGCTAAGTTAATTTGGCTTGGAGCTTGCATAGGGAACCAAATTCAATTTGAGGTTGATTGTTTGGCTTGAGGTTTGTTTAGAATGAGTGGACAAGCATGAGTTTTGTGTTAGGCCATAGGATAGGTAGAACCTATTTGTTCTAGGGCATAACCTAAACTTAAGGCATGCATTCCTAAGTCTCTAGGCTTGGGTTTAGTATTCCCTTAATCACTAGAAGTGTCCTATGACTAGGGAGATCCTAGTGGTTAGAAGACTCCTAAGTTTAAGGGAAGGATGAGTCTTCACTCCAAAAGTGAGGTTAACATAATGTAATGACAGTTTCACTTCAAAGTGGAAGGCATTTAAAGATTTTATGGGCCATGAAAGGTCTAAGATTAAATAAGTAGAAGAAAAGAATCCTTTGGGCAAAGAGAAGCTTAAGAATACTAAAATTTTGGATGAGAAGGGAATGAAGGAAGAAGAGAAAGAGGTGCGACAAAATTCAAATATGTTTTTAAATAATCGTCCACCATGCTTATCTTAGAGGTTCTAAAAGCCAAAATTAGACAAACATTTCTCCAAGCTTTTAGAAGTCTTCAGGGAGCTACATATCTACATTTCCTTTATTGATCATTAATACAAATTCCAAGTTACATTATGTTCATCAAAGAGATCTTATTAAACAAAAGGAAGCTAGAAGATTTAAAACTATTACACTCACTAAGGAGTCCAATGTTATCTTGCTAATCAAGTTGTCAATAATGTTAAAGGGTCCTAAAAGCTTCATAATTCCTTACACCATTGAGAGTGTCCATTCAAAGAAGGTATTATGTTATTTTAATGCTTCAATGAATTTATTGCCTTTATACATCTACAAGAAATTAAGCATCAATAAACTCAAACCAACAACCATCATACTATAAGTTGTTGATTGTTTAGTTAAACATCTTATAGGTATTATGGAGATGTCTTAGTAAAGGTAGATAAGTTCATATTCTTAGTTGACTTCATTACACTAGATATTTAAGATCAAGAGCAAAATATAGACTCTAATATGTGGAACCATGACGAATATGAAGCACCATTTAGTTATTTTAACTTGGTTGTCTCATAATTACAAATAATGATTACCTGGAATTGAAATATTTTTATAGGGTGACTCATCCAGGAAACATAAAAGTGTCTTTAAAGAGTACAAAAATAGTCACTACTCAGGTGAATCCATATAAATATAGGAGTAAGGTCAGAGTAGAGGATCATTTTGGAGGTTGGACAGTTATAGTGAATAAAAACTACTCTAATGAATTGCTCCTACTTAAAAGGCATCTTTCTTATCATGCATCTACTATTTATTAAATGTAAGTCTTTATCTAGAAGCAAAGTTGTGAAGAACTTTTTAAACTCTATATTACAGAAAGGGACATCCCAAAGTCATACTTCATATTTAATTTTAGTGAGATAATATTACTCCCTTTCCTAAATGGACATAGATCAAATTACTAATGATAAAACCATTTCAAATATTCGTTCTCTAACATGGATATGTTTTTCATATCTTATTTTTTTAATTTTATGACCTTTTGTTTTCGAGTAACTTAATTAGCATAGGTTCCTTTATTACTCAACACTTAATTCCTTACTTTTGTGGTCCTCTCCAACCTCTAATACTTAAAAGAAATAGTTAACAAATTTTTAATTAATGTAGTTTGATGACTTTAATCAATGAAAGCAAGGAATGACCCCAGCTCAACCAGCCCCCCACCCCATAAGGATTATCACCCATAAGGGTCAGATACCTTCCATGGAAGGAATGCCTAATGATAAACTTTGATGAACTAAAGGTCTCATAAGCACTCCTCCAGATGACATTGAGTTTATTGAAATTGACCAATTATCACCCTTTTCTAAGGAAATATAGAGAACAATTGCCCCCCTTCCACAATGGAGGTTTATTATGGAAACACTGACTTAGATGACTACATCGATTCCTTCAAAAATTTCACTGCACTCATCAATATTAGTGACACCTTAAAATGCCAATTTTTTGCATTTATCTTGAAAGATGTAGCAAGCCACTGGCTTGTTGGCCTCCAGCAAAGAACTATTCAAGGCTTTGTACAAAAAATTATTATGTATTTTCTGGTGTTTTAGGGAAACACTACAAAGTTACTTGTTTTAATTTTGAAACTCATGATATCTCCAAAAAAGAAAGGGGAGTAGCTAGGACCACTTTTTTTTCCAAGGGCTGGATCATGAAGAATTCAAATTCAAAAAGGTCATCAACTTGTCTAACGGCTTAAAGAAGTTCATGAAGAAATCTCAGAGTATATCAATGCAGACAATCTTATCCAAGAAATGAGGACTCCCTCTAGGCATATTCATTTGTGGAGAAAGATGTCAAATGATACCATTCCCTAACAAAAAAATAATACTGAGAAAGGAGGAAAAATTTACCCTAGTGGGATAACCAAAGTTCTAGAATCAACATCGTCAATTGCAATTACCTAAGGTAATTCTACCACCACTAGCCTATTCAATTCCTGAAATGTTGATTGCAAATAAAGCAAAAGATTTTTACCAACAACCAAATGTAATGAAAGCTAAGTTGCCTCCAGATCCAAACATGTGATGTCTCTACTTCAATGATGTCAGCCATAATACCGAGGACTGTCAAGTGAAAACATCATTACAAAAAAATGTGGTACCATATGAGAAATTGATTTATGGGTCATTTCCATCATCATTCATCAATCTCTACAACTTATTAGTAGTACATTATGTTTTCATATGAGTGGAAGTAGCATCCTTGATTAAAAATGATGCTTTAAAGTGATAATCAATGTGATGTGGCTTGGGATTCGCCTTCCTGATATGGACTGATTGTCCTGCAAAATATAGACCCATAAGCCTTTGTAGAACTGCTTACAAAGTCATAGCAAAGATCCTTGTACCCAATGAAAACATTCTACCAAATCTCATCTCTCAAGAGGTGGTGCATTTGTGCCTTCTAGATCTATCTCCCACCACCGCCATGCCCAAGAAATCATGAATAAATTCCAACACTCCACCTCAAAGGAAGGTTTTATGGCAATTAAAATTGACATGGAACAAGCATACGACAAAATGAGTTGGGAAACCTTAGCCATCATCCACAGATTTGGATTACCTATGAAGTTTGAATTGGCTCCTCCAGGCATTTCCTCCTTCCTTCTCCTCTCTTGTTAAATGGGCAAAGAACCGGGTGGATACAAGAGTGGCTCGACCCATTATCTCCTATCTTTTATCCTTTGCTCGAATGCTCTCTTAGCCATCAAGCAACATGGTGCTGAATTTGGTGTGCTATTGCCAACCTGGGAACACGATATCACACCTTCTCTATGGATGACATTTTATTCGCCACCAAAGCTTCCATGGCTCACGCAAAAGGTGTCCTCCATATTCAAAAATTACCGTTGACGGCAACAGATCAATGCAACCAAAACCGCCATCATAGTTTTAAAGCCACACATAGATGGAAGGCCAGAATCACTGTGCTCACGCAGAAGAGTGGAGGAGCTTGATTACTTGGGCATCAAGCTTGCCATGAGGAAGTTAAAAGCTAGATTTTCATCAACTCCTCCAAAAGGCTAGAGACAAAATCAGCTCTTGGGAGTTAGACACCTTCAATGGCGGGCGACTTACACTCATAAGGACATCCTTGTGCATCTCTATGTAAACACCCCACACCGTAATTCCCAAGGGAATTACAGAGGGATTGAAAAGCTTGTTAGGAACTTCCTTTGGCAAGGAAACAACAACCATCATTGCATACACTATGTTGCTTGGAACAAAATCGCATGCCAACCAACAAAGGAGGCCTTGGACTACACATGGTCGAAAGTCGGAATGGACCCTTAAGGGCTAGAATGGCTTGGGAATTCCTCTCTAAACCCACCAAGCTGCTCCACAAGTGTTTGATCGAGAAGTATGGGTTGGACCCATGGCATAGGGAACCCAAGCGAGACTCCAATTGCTGGAAAATTATTCGAATGGTGCTTCCACCTTGAACCGTAATTTAAAATGGAGAATTTGCAATGGCAAAGAGGTGGACTTTCTAAACTCCATTTGGATATCCGACCTACCGGCTGTCCAAATCTCAACATGGAGTGCATGGAGGAATGGAAGGTGGAAGAGCTGATTGCTGAAAACAGAACTTGGAAAACTGAAAATCTGCACATCCTTTTGGAATGGAGCTTGAACTCATCTCCAACATTTCTATTGAAGAGGAACATCAACATGACATCCCGTGAGCTCATCAAGGCACCTATGGGGACAACTCACATCCATTTTATACAAAATCTGCTTTGCTGAAATTTCGATTGGCCCTACACCATGCAGAATTTGAAACTCCCACCCGTGGAAAAGCTATTCGGTGGCGGCTCATCAACTCCTTGCCAAACAACACCGGCTTGCTGAGGGGTTTAACTCACACCACCCTTGCCCTTGGGGTGTAATCAAGATGAGACACTGAACACATTCACCAATGCTCACAACAACATTATCCGATTTTGGCAACATAATGTTCAATCCCAATTTTCAACAATTTGCAAGATTTACTCCAAGCTCTCACTAAGGTACTGCAGGACAACTTATGTTGGGCTAGAATGTATTGTGCAATTGTAGTGTGTGTGGATAAGTCGACCGCCAAGACTCACGTCAGTAGCCATGGTACCCAAGACTATTGTCCTCGATTCTAAGCTCTATCACACATTCTTCCTCTTTTCTTCCCATCCTAGCAATGGGACATCACCCGCCTTATGGGCGATCAAACTAAATTTGTGGTGTCCTCCCCTCCGGATCAAGGCTAACGTGGATGGCTCACTCCTTCCCAATGGGGTGGCTATTGCAGCAAGGATGCAAATGGCAACTTCCTCAAAGCCATGGGTCATTGTTTTCGATTGGGACAAAGACATCGTTGAACTGAGGCTATGCTCTACACTAGCAAAATTATTGAACCGGGATGATCAATACATTATCATTGAAGGAGATAATAAAGGTGTGGTGGATCACCTCAAACTTTCTCTTAACAATGAAATATGGCGTAACCGACTTCCTGGATGCTCCGACATCGACTTCAAGAACTTCCACCGTGTTATTTTGTATACACAAATAGATCTAACAACACTCTTGCAGACTTTTGTGCATATATAGCTACTAGCTTTGATTTTGTATGGCATAGTCTAGATAATCACACTATTCCTCCACGCTTTTTTGCTCTTTGGAGGAGGATAGGAAATATGCTGTTAGTAGCTAATTTTTTGCTTTCTTTAGCAGTTTTTTCTACATTGTAATCAGTTTTTTTTTTTTTATCAATGCAAATGCATCTTTTCAGCAATTAAGATTTCTATATCTTCAATATGATGTTTAAAGAGGGGACCTAGGCATTCATGGAGTGAATTAGCAAGAGGAACTAAGATTAGGGTCATAGTTATGGTCTACCAATAATAAGCAACATAGAATCTAAAAAGCCCCACCCAACTTTTTTTTTAAGATTTTAGTTTGATAAAACTACTAGTCCATTAGACTTAGAACTTTGGAAGATGTTAATCTAAGATGTTTATAAAAATTTTGGAATAATTTTGTTATTTTTTTGTGATTTGTTTGTGATTTTTTTTCAAGACAAATTCATAGCATATTTCTTCTGGCCGAAAAACATTATACTTGGAAATACATTTGTAGAAAATGGGTCTAGGCATAAGGAACCAGGATAACAATGTGAGGAATTATAGGTTATGGTTTCTAGTTATCTAAAAATTTTCACTTAATTCCAATAAGTTTAAGATCAGCAAATTATTGCTACAACATGATAAGGTCTTACTATAAAAAAGCCTAAGCTAGTCCTTTCCTATTTAGTTTTAAGTGAATTTTGGTAAAGTAAAAAAATATTAACAAAATCTTAATAGATAAAGTGAAGAGTGTAAAATAATATTATAATAAGAAACACTAGAGCTTATACACCAAAGATAAATTAATCATTTCTTAAAGTGAATAGTCAAAAAAGGTCATTAAACCTCTTGTTATGATGAGGTTAGCCACTTAGTTAATCTCCTTGAGCTTTTTCCACTCAAAATATTATGAAAGAACATCAAATTCTTCTTTTTTATTTTGATAATTATATATATATATATATATATATATATATATATATATATATGTTTTATAGTAAAATAATTTAAAAGTGACAAAAGAAATGGAGGAGGGCTAATCAAGTTTATGGAGGAGGCAAGGGTTATAAATTTGTAATTGTCAAATAACTATGCTCCAAAAGAGTGGTGGCCAGCTACTCCTAAATGGATAATGATTAATTAAGATCTTCAATTAAAAATTACCTATTTTTTTAATAAATTATAAATAATTTTTTAATATATTTTAAATTTAAATTTTTATTTTCAATTATTCACACTTTCAAATTTTAAAATTCATATATTTTTTTAATTGCAAATAGTCTATATAAAATATTATGAACACATTATCTTAAATAATAATTATCAAGCTCATAAAATAATAATCTTAATTAACAGACTAGTGTGGAGAAAAATCCATGTTGACCTCATTTTTAGAATGAGCTCTCAACCCCTCCATCTTAGGCTTAGGACTTCTTTTAGACTTTAAGAATTCTTTAGTCTTAAGACACATCTAGTGATTAGGTGGATACTCAAACCTAGCCCTAAAGACTTAGAAGGCTTAGTCATAAGAATAGGTCATGACTTAGGGGTATTAGGAAAATTATCTACCCTTTGCTTAAACCATTCCTCACTTTCTTTCTTTCAAGTCAAACTCCAAATCAATTCTATTTGATTTTCTCCAAAACTCAAATCAAATCCATGATTAAAATCTATGATTAAAACCCATGATCAAAATCCATCAAAAATTCCTAAGTCCAAATTTTGTCTAAGTCCTTAATCTTCCCTTGAGTACTTAACCAAAATCATGATTCAAACCTATTCAAACCTTTGAGATTTTCTCATAATCCATTCATATTCTCATTTTATATTCATATCTATAAATAAAATATAATTTCAAATCAATCAAACTAAACTCAAAATTCCAAATTAATTCATGAAATTTTCTTAAGTCCCTTAAATTTTCATTAATGGACTTAGCCTAAACCTTGATCAAACCATTTCAAACTCATGGGGTTTTCTCAAAACTCATTTATATTCTCATTTATATTCACATATATAAATTAAATATAAATATAAATCAATCAAATCAAGCCCTCAAATTAAATTCTCAATTTAAAATTTTCTAAGTCCCTTAATTGTCCATTAATGGACTTAACCAAAACCAACTCTAAACCAATTCAAAATCATGAGATTTTCTCAAAACTCATTTATATTTTCATTTATATTCACATATATAAATGAAATATAAATATAAATCAATCAAATCAAATCCAAGAGTTAAATTCCCAATTTAAGATCTTCTTAAGTCATTAATTTTCTATTAATAGACTTTGCCAAAATCATGATCTAATCAATTCAAAGTCATGGGATTTTCTCATAATTCATTTATATTCTCATTTATATTCACATATATAAATGAAATATAAATATAGATCAATCAAACCAATTCAAAAATTCAAACTCTAAACTCCAAAATTTTTATAAGTCCCTTAAAATCCTTCTTAATGGACTTAGGCCAAATCATGATTAAACCACTTCAAATCCTTGAAATTTTCTAATGATCCTTTTATATTCTCATTTATATTCACATGTATAAATGAAATATAAATTCAAACAATCAAAACCTATTCCAAAAATCAAACTCAAATCAACTCAAAATCTAATCTAAGTCTTTCAAGCAAAAATCATTAACTTAGCCAAATCATTTTTAAATAAAGCCAAACTCTTGATTTTCTCTCATAGTTCAATCAACACTACAATCATGAGCTCATATATAAATCCAAACTTCAATCACTCAATCAAAACCCAAATCAAAAATCAAACCCAAAATCCTTTCATGTTCCTCCTTTGAATATGAAATTTTCAAATGGATCAAAACTCATTTGGCTTCAAACCACTTGTAAATGGATCTATATTTCAATCAAGAGTCCATATACAAGATCAACTAAGCTCAAATCAAGCTTTGACCAAGCCATTTGACCCACTTAGGCTCACTTGACCCATAGTGACCTAAAGTACCCTTATGAGCCAAATTTTGATCCTAACCGAATTGGATTGAACCAAACTCATATTCGTGATCAACAATCATCATGGGATGATCAATTAATCAAATTGGGTCAAATCAAGTCAAACCTAAGGATTGACCAAGTCAACACTTAACCCAAAATGAAACCTTACATAGCCAAATTGATTGAAACCATTGATCTAAGTTCACTCATGACTTATGTTTGAACTTGACCAAGCCAACATTTGAGCCTAACCTAGCCCAATTGGCCACTTGACCCAAATTGACCCATTTTGACCTAAAGGGTCAAAATATGTCAATACTTGATCTAAGCTTAATTGATTGAAACCAATGGATCAAGTCCATTCTAAATCACTTGTGGAACTTGACCAAAGCCTCAATTGGCTAACTAGACCCAACCTAGCCCAATTGACCTTAGACCCAACATCACCTAAAGGGGTCATGTTGAGCCAAAATTAAACTTAACCCAAATTGATTGGAAACAAAGATATCAATCCATAATAACCCTACCCTTGGCACCTCAAAATGGGTCAAATGGGTCAAATAGGTCAACTTGACCCATTTGACCTAAATGAAGTCATATGAGCTAAATTCAAAAGCATACAAAATTAAATCAAACTAAAGTAACCAAAACATTTCAAATGGTCATATGAACTTGACCTAATCCTTGGTTTGACCCAATTTGACCTATTGGTCAACTTGACACAAGTTGACCCAGTTTGACCTAAATGGGTCAACATGAGCCAAACCCTATCAAATGAATTCCAGATCTCATGAAACTTGGCTAAACCTAGTTTCTCCACATACCCAACATATCCAAAGTGGAAAAATAGCAAAATGACCATACTGCCCCTAGGCCATAGAACAAATTTTGGCTTAACCCATGGGTAATTTGGTCATACCCTCTTCACATTCACTAGAGATTTTTCTAAAAGCTCAAGGGGACCTAGTGATGAGTGGTGCACCCAACCCAATGGATTTGGGTCAGCCCATTTGGTCCCTAGACCAAACCTGACCCTATGGTCAAAAATTAAAAAATCAAACTCCCTCTCAAGCTCAACATCAAGCACATGGGAGGTTGGCAATCCACTCATTGGCTCAAACTGACTATGTGCACACTCCTAATTGATAAAATAGCCCTTCCAATATGATCAATTGGATCAAAATGTTAAGAGCATTTTTAGTCGCCCGATCCTTCAAGGGGGAGATATATTCCCCATAATTCAATTCAATTCTTACTTTCCCTCTGTCAATTGAAGCTAAGGAACTTAGAGAAATCATCAAAGAGCACTCTCAAGCTTCCTAGAGAGGGTTGGAAAAGGCATTATCCAAATTTTACATAGTGCAAAAATAGGGGAGCTCAATCCATTCTCCAATTTCTTCATCACTCAATTTCCTTCCAATTGCTCTTGCATACTTCATCAAGGAGCTAAGTCGACTGCACCTAAGCTTCTATTGAAGTTCCCATAGCCAGGACGAGTCCAATTTGATCAAAGAAACAAGCTACCTAAGGAGGAGTTGGTCCATACATTGATCCGCTCAACCTCAAGTGATCATACTCTCAACATAGCTTTGCCTCAACCAGATGAAGCTTCTCCAAGGGAATCGAGCGCCGGTGAGGTATGGGATTTTTCGATCATTAAACTCAATGTGGTGTGGAGCTTTGTGATAGAAATTTTTACCCCATCGATTTTTGATCGTTGGATTTGCCACTCTCTATCTTTAGATGGTGTGAGCTGAATTTGGTTTAATTCCATGCTAGATCGAGCTTGGATCTTCCTTTTGATCATGGACGGTCTCTATTGATCAAGGGGAAGAACTTGGGAGATCTTAGCCATCCATCCATGCTTTTTAGATGAATGGCTGAGATAATTCAGCACGTTAGAAATTCCTTTTATCCATTTTAAAATGCGGGGAGACCCCTGGCCGTCCGATCTTTGATCAGACGATCGAGGATTAAAGTGTGTGCACCACCAGCCACCATTTGGGATGTGATGCTTAAGTGACCCACTCACGGTGTGATGCGTGTAAACCACGGTGACCACCACCGCCACACGTCGCGTCGTGAGTTAGGGATTAGTTAGGATTAATAAAATGCTTTAATTAATTCTTGATTCACTTAGAGATCTTCCAAAATTCATAACTCTTGCTATAAAATTTAGAAAAATGTGAAATAAAATCCTATTGATATATAATTAAACCTAAAACATTTTAAAATTAATTTTGATGAGTTTTAAATTATGCTTTTCTTCAAATTTGGGTTTTATAGGAAGGTTTATTTTGCTAATTACTTTTTAATTAGGCCTCTCATTAATCCCAAAATTTTTGGGTATATTTTAGGGGATGACTTCTGCCTCCCCTAATTTTCTTGGGATTTATTAAAGGCTTGATTAGAATAATTTCATATGGTTTCCTTAATTACCCTCTTTATATAATTAAGCATAATTAGGGTATGATTAGTGATCTTAACCTATGATTATGGTTGATTAAGTTCAGATCCAGTAAGTAGGAGGTTTATCAAATATTTTTGGGGCATTTCCCCTAAGCTATTCCCTAAACCCCCTCTTCTCTCCTTAACTCCTTTTAATTAAGGGTTAGTTAATTAATTATCCCCTTATTCAATTTCTAAAAATTCTAAAAAGTTCTAGAATTTAATAAATCCACTTTGGGTAAATTCTTAGGTGTTTAATAGCCTAAGTTCAATTAAGAAAATCAAAACCCAATTCACATGTCTGAAAGGGTGTTTTGAAATTACTTAAGCTAAACCCTTTAGCTTAATTAACTTTTAATTGTGAGCCAAATTGCATTAGGCCTTTTCATTATTAGGTGCATTGCAAATTTAAATTTCTTGTGGGTTTTATGTCATTTCATTGGCTCATAATTATTTAGTTAATTCTTCTAAGGTGGTGTAGGTAAGGGTTAATTAAGTTACTTAATTCATACCTTAACCTACTCAACACATAAAAATGAATCTAATTATCTAAAAATTAAACAAAAATATCAAACACATGTGGGAATGGGTTAGGAATAGCAAACCCATCTCACCTTTTCAAAATTAAATCAAACTTCAAACTAAAAAAAAAATCACTTTGAATTCACTTTGATTTATTCTAAATTTTCTAATTCTATGAGAATGTCTTTAGGATTTAAGTGAAGTGAGTTTATTTACATTCTTTCATTGCTTTGGATATTTCCCTAACATGTTAAGTTGTATGTCATATGATGTCATGCATTCATAGTTTTGAAATTCAAATTTTTAAAATAAAATTATTTACTTTATGTCAAATTTGCATGTGTTGGCTAAAGTAGAAATATGGGTGGCTATTATCACTACCAAATCCAAATTAGTTTCAAAATGCATAAATCAAATATCAAATTTTAATGTGTGCTACTTATACTTTAATTATAATCTTGCATGTGATAGATTATAAAGGTATGCTCAGAATAAGTTTCATTTCTTCCTTATGTTGGTATAGTTTTGAATATGGGTTAGTGAGATGTAAGGTTCATTTGAAAAGAACCCAACACTTACTTCATTCCATACCCTATTCATCCCTATGCTTTCACTTAAGAAGGGTTGCCTATACTTTCATACATAAATTGTAGAAACAAAAAATGAATCCATTAAACAATTTTTGGATTCTCGTTTTCCATTTTATTTTTTTTTAGATACATATGTTTGTATTTAAGGAAAGTGGTATATTAGTCTGGACAACCCCAAGGTTGAGGCTTTTAAGTATCCCTAAGTAGGTCTTGTACCTTACACTGGTTAACATGCACTCACTTATGCCTTTCTTACTTTCATGTGTGTATGTGAAAATTTGGATAAGGAAAACCCTTTCTACTTAAGAAAAATCATGCATATTCAATTTCTAAATTTTCTTAAATGGATTACTAGCATGCATCATAAAGTGTGTTAAATACTTCTGCATGTATAGATATGCAATCCATGTGCATGTTATATATATGTGTTAAATACTCATTTGCATGTATAGATATGCATATCCATGTGCATGTTATATATGTTGGGAAAGAAATGAAGTAATGTGTGTTATATGAATTTTGATTCATTTATTTAATCTTAAAATGCCTTTCTTTTTGAATAAGTTTGTTTAGAGTTCATCTAAACTTAGGATTAATTAAAAGATCTAATCAAAACATTCACCTAAGTAAATCTAAAATGTGAATCTACTTTAGAAATTACTTAGGTTAGGGAAGGAAAGAGAGGTTCCCTTCTCTTTCCCTCTCTTCATAACATAGTAATTAATTGTAGGATCAACTTAAACCAAATCAAAACATGAAATAAAACTAACCCAAAATGATTAAATAACTTAAATGAAACCCTCCTCTAAGTTGAACATGTTCTTTACACTTAGAAAATTTGAACCAAAAGCCATAGGGAAGCATACCACACAAGCCTTCAAAGCACACACATTAGCCTAAGTCACCACTTCTAGCCTTTGAGTGCATGGTTTGATGATTGTTTTGTTTGTGATATATGTTTTAGACTAGGGTGTATGCTTGTAGAATGAATGGTAGGATGTTCTTAGTCTAACATACTTTTCTAGGGGATTGTGCTTAAGGGACACTATCATAAATAAAAATATGAATGCTTTTGCTTGCAGGTGCTTTATACCCCTAAGCATAATCCATAGGCCATGTGGACTTAGTCACCCATTTTTGGGGTGATAAGTCCAATATACATGCTTGGGATTTGTGTGGTGTGTTTTAGCTAATCTTTATTTCGCAGGTGTTAGTTAGATTTCCACTTTGCCTTTTCATGTAAAAATTTGTATAATTAGGATTTTGGAATAATTGTTTTGGGGATTAGATGAACATTGGTCATAAGATCCTATCTTATGCACCATGTGAAGCCTTGGAGCATCTACCTTCCAACCATCCAAAAGAAGAAGAACTAAAAGAGAAGAAGAAGAATAAAGCTTGAAGGCCCCCATAACAATGAATTCCTTGCTTAATTGTAATTTAATTCATTTGTAATCTGGGTTGCATAAGGGTAGAGCTCGGCTACCCATATTTGATATTTTTGGGTTTGTGTGGTGGTGCCCGACCAGAAATGACCTTTTATTCTTTTTTTGATTAGCTTTATAAATTGATTGATGATTTGTTTAGCTTTTGCATTAAGTTATATGATTTTTCTAGTTTCTTCATTGCTTTATGTATGGCCTAGATGTGGATTAGGCTCTTTAGGGAAAAATAAATCTTTTACCCAATCTAACAACTCATAAAATTAAATAACTCATAACCTCACCTAAAGCTTAGGTTTAAAATCAAGATAAAAGAATTAGCAACCCTTAGTTGGATGAGCATTTCTTTTGTAATATCATGCACACATGCATCTTATTTCACTCTTGAAGAGGGCTTCCACCTTGCCAGAGAAACTTGGCTTTTTAAGCCATGGAAACTCACCTCCTCCTTCTACCGATTTTGGCCAATAATCTTCTTTCTCATGCATTAGTCATATGAATCCTATTAGCATGAGTCAAAATAATTATCCAAAATGAAAATAAAATGAAATTTGAATTGCATTATATTTATGAAATTTGAAGCATGTCCCATTACATGATCTAGTCTCTTTAGGGAGTGAGTTTAAGGACTTAGTCTCTTCCTAAATAAACAACATCCTAGCTATCTTGCATAAGCATAAAGACTTGCCTACATGTATTTAAAATTATAGGAGGAGTTAGTTAGCGGCCACCCCCAGATGGTTATAACTCTAAGCTGTCGAGTGATTTATCCTCTCTTGTGGAGATAAACCAATTACCCATTTTTCACCTTAGATTTAGGTCATGCCGCCTCAGAAGCTCCTAGATTTAGGTTTTGAGGTTGCTTCTCCCTATGGGCCATAAGCATAATTCCTCACCTCTTAGGCACTTTTTAATCTTGTGTTAAGGAATCATAAGTCCCAAAATTTCTAATGAAAAATGCAACTCAAACAACTAAATCAATTTTAAAATGTAAAGCCCAACTATAGATAGTTTGAGATTACTCCAGTTTCTAGCATCGCATCTCTACTTATCTCCATTTTGGCTTCAATAACTCTCTCTTTTGATCAATCCCATTTGATCTTCAAACATAAACCAATGATTGATAGTCCTTTCCTATTAAAATCTTCAAAGACAAATGATCATCTTAATCGAGAGTTTTCTAAGGGATCCCCCCTTAGGATGTAATTAACTATGGGCTTGCCCCTATGGGAACTTAATGAACCCAATTTAAAATAAACTGCTTTACTTTTCCATGTAAAGTGGGGAAGAATCTCGGTACATATGCACTCATCCTTAGAGTCCTTATTGAGGTGATTGGTCCATTAAAGTGTAATGACTATCTTCGAGATAGTACACTATTCTGATGATAATCCAAATAAGTACATCCATGGATCTGCGTGGCATCCTATAAAGATGAATTTTTATAAGGGTCTTGTTCTCTTTCATTTCTCACCAACAGATTTGAAAGGAGACTCTCGATCCCTATAAGAATTTTTCTCCACATATTTTTTTGGCGACTCCACTGGGGAAGGTTCCTCTCTCCATCTTTCATAAATGATTATTTTCTTTGAGTATTGATAGTGGGTTTGTATTTTGGTATGAATCCAAGACTTCCTTCTTTCCATTGGCACTTAGTTCATTTCACTCTTTAGTTGACTTAGCCAACATCTTTAGGTTTTAGGACCGCATTCCTTGTTGGTCTTAAAACCCCCTATTGGCTCCTCCAATGAGTAATATGAAAAATATCTAAATAAAAAGAGAAAACATCTTAAATACTTCCTCCTTATCATTTTCATGATAAGGAAAGGTTCATCCTAAAATAATAAATCTTCCATAAAGAACTTTGCTTTTTCAAAAGCACCTTTTCAAAAATGCACTTAATAAAATATTTTCCACAAAATTTTGTCACCTTCATTTAACAATTCCCATAATTGACACATGTAAGGATTTTCAAAAATAAAACTAACAATAATTTCCAAATGCACAAATGAACATTTTTTTTCCAATTCACTTTAATAAAGATTTCATTTTTTAAAATAAAATGAACAATCATCTTTTCCCAAAATCAAAATCATAATCATAAAGTTTTCAAAAGCACACATGAATCTTTTTATTTCAATACACTCACACTTATTGATTGGAAAGTTCATTTGTAAACAAAATTAAAATTTTCAAAAAGCACACATAAACATCTTTATTTAATATACTCAAGTTTATTAAATGAAGATTTCATTCCCAACTAAAATAATAATAAATATCTTTTAGGAAATCCCACTTAAATATATCCCGCATATGTTTTAAGTTAGAATTCCTCTTTTTCAAAAAAAAAAAAAAAAAACAATCACACACAAAAAATTCATATTTCAAAAATAAAATTAATCTTTATTCTACATACCTAAAATTGTTGAATGGAAGTCCACTTTTCAAAACATTATAACTTCAACAATGATATTTCAAAAAAATTCAAACATACATTTGGAACTTCATTTAGCATAATCAAATTTGCTAAATCAAGTTTCCAAATCCAAAATCAAAATCAACAATCATATTTCAAAATAAAATTAAAACACATTTTAGAACTTCATTTAACATAATCAAAATTGCTAAGTAAAATTTCCAAATTCAAAATCAAAATCAACAATCATATTTCAAAATTTCAAATACATTTGGAACTACTTAACATACCCAAATTTGTTAAGTGGAAGTCTCCAAATTCAAATTTTCAAAATTAAACACATTTGGAATTTCATTTAACTTGTTAAGTGAAATCCAAATCAAATCAAAATTCTAAACACATTTTTCAAACTTCATTTAACATACCCAAGCTTACTAAGTGAATTTCCAAATCCAAATATCCTAAATCAATAATCATATTTCAAAATTTTTTAAACACATTTGGAACCTCACTTAACATACCCAAATTTGTTAAGTGAAGTCTTCAAATTAAAATTTTCAAAATTTTCAAACACATTTGGAATTTCATTTAAGTTTGTTAAGTGAAATCTCCAAATCTAAAATCCAAAAATTTTCTACACATGTTTTTGGAACTTCATTTAACATACCCAAGTTTGCTAAGTGAAGTTTCCAAATCCAAAAATCCAAAATCGACAATCATATATTAAAACTTTCTAAACACATTAGGATTTCCATTTAACGTACTCAAATTTGTTAAGTGAAGTCTCCAAATTCAAAATCCAAAAATTTTTTCAGACACATATTTAAAACTTCATTTAAGCATATTCAAATTTGATAAGTGAAATTTTCAAATCAAACATTTTTCAACACATATTTTAGAACTTCACCTAGCATACTCAAATTTGCTAAGTAAAGTTTCCAAATTCAAAACAAAAAACTTCAAACACCTTTGGAAACTCTTTCCTTAGCCTACCAAACTTGCTAAGGAGAAGTTTTCATCTTCAAAACCAAAAATGAAATCAAAATTTTGAACGCACCATTTGGAATTTCATTTAGCATACTTAAATTTTCTAAGTGAATTTCCATTTCATAAAACCAAGTGGGACTTCATCTTTAGCATCCAAATTTCCTAAACTTGAATCTCCACTTTCAATCACCTCAAAAAAAAACACTTAGGATTCCCTTAGCATACCAAATTTGCTAAGGATCCTACCCTTTTTCAAAAATTAAAACACTCCAAACAAAAATGAAACACTTAGGATTTTCTTAGCATACTTAATTTTGCGAAGAAACCAATTTTCAAAAATCAAACGAAACACACATAGATTCTTTACTTCGCATGCCTAAATTTCCTAAGTAAGAATTCCAATTTTTTTCAAAATCAAAACAAATTTACAAAAAGAAACAATAACTTTTACTTCACTTAGCATACCTAAATTTGCTAAATAAGTAAAAATTATAAAACAATCAAACAAAAAAATCAATTTGACCCTTACTTCAACATACCTAAATTTGTTAAAGGAAAGGGTTCTTAAATCAAAATTTCAAATTCAAAAGAACAATGAACCTATGGAAGCATCCTATCAAAAATTTGAATCCACATTTCAAAATACCTAAATTTGTTGAAGTTTAGATTCAAATTCAAATTCCTCTTTCAATCAATCTTTTCAAACTCATTTTAACCCCACTTAACACTTCCAAGTTGTTGGATGTGGGTTCAAATTTTCAAAATTCAAAATTCAAAATCTATGAGATAGAAATTTGATACAAGTTCATTTCTCATAGATTCTTAGTCAAGTGATAGTTCAGACTTTTGGAAATGGTCTCGAAATTTGTCTTCACCTTCCCCCACGGTATGGATCTAGCTTTAGATCAGCCGACTTCCTCAATCTAGACCATACCATCCTGATTCACTTTGGCTGGAGATTTGAGGGGGCCAATATCACTTGTGAGGGCATTCCCCTCACCACAAGAAGGTGACCGCAAGGGTCATCGTGATAGACTTACCTTCATTTGATGTCTCCTCACTAAAGAGAAAGCTGTGGTAGTACCACGCACTTGAGTTATGTAGCAGCGCCCAAATTCAATCTATTCATCCTGAGTTACCCATGTTTTCCCATGCTAGCACTACCATCTACCTCCAAGGGTAAGGCTCTAGTTTCGTGGCTTGCCTCCCCACATTTGAGTATGGGTCTAGCTCATACTCCTCCCATCCTACCCAAAGATAGAACAAGAATATGATTAAATAGTTCCACACTGGATAGCTGGGGAGGCAAAGAACTTGATCACCATGGATGAGTCTCCCATCATCACTTCACCACTATTAGAAACCGTTTTAATCCTCTCTCGTGATCGAGAGAGGATGTCGAGGATTCATTTCTCACCTGGTGTGCAGTCGCAGCTTTAGGAGTAGAGGTCGACGCCAACCTCCACCCTATGCTGCAAGTGAGCATATGGACGCTAGTCCGACAGCTTGATTTGATCTTATCCTCATGGGGGGAGGCAGATTCATCAAAAGAGGGCCTGTGAAGCCCAACATCCCATGTTACCGAGAGGATGGAGGTTCCCGCCGCTTCTACTGATTGATTTTCCAGCTGGCGCTACTAGCCGACCATACCGATAGTATTCTTTTCACCGACCACCATAGAGGGTAGTTCTGTGCAAGAGAGTCAATGGTGTCTCCACCCCATCGCTCTACCCCCTCCATCACAGATAGTTCAAAGATCTCCCATTCCATCTAAGGCCATGAAGGCGATGGGGAAAAGCACCTTTTGGTGATCTCATGGGGGATCCTACTCCTACACCACCCATTATGATGGGGTTGAGCTCGCTCCCCCTACCCCAATGGTGTAGAAGGAGTGGCGACTCAAGCATCATGGTTGTTCCTTCACCAACTCACCCATATGATGGAGATGGTGTTATAGATATTCCGTGATAGATGTCGCAGTAGTGGAAGAGGAACATCCTAGGATTATTACCTCTCTTACAGCCAGTAGTAGTCAGGAATATCATTCATCTAGTGAATACAGTCTGCACAAGATTGACTCAAGACAACAGGTCCGTTCTCTAGGCATGATAGTGATCACACCGGTCACCCAAACTATTTGTACCGCTAAATTGAGTTTCCTTAGATGAGATAGTTCACATTATTATGGAGAAGAAGAGATCTTGGGTACATGGTCCGATAAAGAGAGAGAGTCAACTTTTATCCCAATGAAGATGACTTGATGGGGGATTCAGCTGAAGTATGCATGGTTGATACTAGAGGGTCTCTTCTTAGGGAATAATAGGCCATGGAAGGTGATGAGGTTGATCAAGAGGACATCGTAGAATTAGCCCAACACCTCTAGCTTCAGTTAAAGTAGAAGGACGAGCAGATTGATAGGATGGCACGTCAATTATAGGACTTATTAGCAGAGTGTCGCTTTCATAAATAAGCCCTAGTTCATCCTATTACGATGTCACCAACCCAAGTTAGTGCATGTCTTAACCCGCCCAAGACTCTACCTCATTGAGCAAGGTAGCAAGATGAAAGGTAGTGGAAAGTACCTCCATACAAGAAAAGATATAAAATCCATGGTTGAGCAAGAGTGAAGGAAGCTTTGGCTCAAGCTGAGAGGATCATCAATTCCAAAGGTAGACCCTACCGAGGAATTTGATGCCATCCTATCCCAAGGGTTTTGTGTCTCCTCTTCCTTCAAAAGCTTTGATGGCGTGGGAACTGAGGCAAGATTTCACTTTAGGGCCATTGCACGCAGTAATGTGATGCTTTACTCTGACACTTTTTCAATAGCCTAGTGGGTATTATTTTTGATTGGTGTTGAACTCCAATGGTTCAAGAAAGACATTGTTGAGAGTAACTCTTCATCAAGAGATTTTTGAGCTCAGAAAGGGTTATGTAGTGATCTCGTAGCAACAACAACACCTGTGAGTCACTTGATTATATTCTTTGATGGTGTAACGAGTATGAAGTGTGAACCATACTATTCAATAACATGCCATTAAGATTCTCTTGAAGAATATCCATGGCCAATCGCCTTCATGCTTAAGGGCTTCACTATCAAGACATTTGAGAAGCTAATCAACAAGGTGTCTAGTCTACAAGGAGAGGCCAAATAGTTGCCTTTTCAAGATCACCTCAAATTAGAATCCCAAAAGGTTTATAAAAGAAACCGAGTAGTAGTTGACAAGGGAAGCGCCAACAAGAGATCAAGAGAGACCACGAGACCTCCACCTCCTTTGCCACCATCAAGATAGCCCTATCGGCCTCCACCATAGCCTCCATGACCAACACAGCCACCATCTCAGCCATACCACCACCATTAGCAGCATGCATATCTATCACCAGGTAGCTATTATCCACCTACTCGTTTAGATAAGTTAAACAAACCTTATTCTTTTAAGAGGGAGGTAATCAGGAAAATATTTAAGAATCTCTTAAAGAAATCTGATTTTTAGCTACCCGAGCCTAGGAGATCAGAGGAAGTAGGTAAAAGTCATAATCCAAACTTTTTCCCTTACCACTGTATGCTAGGCCACATTTTGGAGGATTGCTTCACATTCAAGGACTAGCTTGAACACAGTTACAAGAGTGGTCTTGTAGTTATCCCAAATGAATACTTTGTGAAACAACCTTCTAGTTTCATTAGGGTAATCCTTGGGGATACAAGTGATCCTACCAAAACCAAAGAAGGTTGGGACATTTCTTGTCTAAAACTCTAAGAAAATAATTCAAGATCAAGAAGCTTTCCTCAGTGCGAGCCAAACCTCCAACACCAAGGAAGGTTTGCAAGTTGCCGCCAACTCTAGGAAAGTGGGAGCTCAGAGAAGATGTGTGGCCTAGATAGCCTTTAGCATAGCCACCGACCGTGTCCAACCTCTAGCCTTCGAGCTTCCACATGACTTCTACCATTTCGCTAGCTCTTCTATTTCTTCTACTAGTAGAACTCTCAATGAATAAGGGCATCAAATCCCTTACTCCACTCACTCTACTTGACTTCTACTTTGTGCCTCCAAATAATTCCATGAAATTGAAGAATAAGGCTAGTTTGAATTACATCTATGTCTCTTCTGATAAGTTATCATCATCTATTATTAACGATAACTCTTCAAGTCTAATTAATTATAATAATTCTGATCTTAATCTTTCTAATTTAGAGTTGGACTTTCCAACTCTGAATACTATAGGTTCACCTCTTGAGATAGACTTGGAATCATCCATTGAGAGTCCCATAAAGAAGAGGTGAGCAAAGTGTGGTAGAACCTTCCACCACCTGCCTCAAGAGATTATCAAGTCAACCTAGTGGCAAGGTTCTACCTCCTAGGCACCCTCATGAGAAAAATAAGTCATTACCAAGATCGAGAAGCCCTTCCATGGGATGCTCCACCCTTGGATATGCTTGTGAAGACCAGACTACAACATCCTTTCTCATTTAAGAAAGTTACCATCTAAGCTAAGCATATATGATGCCCTTGTCTTATCCAAAGAGATGAGGGAGTCACTAATCAAGGCCCTCCTTGATCTTGAGATATGCTTAGCTCAACTGACCACTATAAGTGAGGAAGCACATTATGCAAAAGAAGCCCAAGGGATCACCTTCATAGATGAAGACCTTCTTCTAGGGACTTGGAGCACAACCGCCCCTACATCACTGACATGGACGTTTGACTCTGTGGTTCATTCAGTGCAGAACATTATGAGTCTAAAGACCCTTTCCTATTTGAAGATTGACATCTCTACACTCCGAGGAGATGGATGAGAGGATTCAATGATCAAGGAGAGCTTTAGGTTCTATAGTGTTACCTTTTGGAGATAAGATATGGAAGACTGCCAAGTTCTACATCATTGATTGACTTCATTCACCGCTTGGTATAGGCCTTGGATACATCAATAAGATCATTCCATCCTCCCTTCATCGCTGCATCAAGTAAAAGATGGAATTGTACCTGTCAATGGATGAAAAGCCATTTTAGAGAGGTTGAGATTTATGAGGATGTGATATACTATCTTCCTCAAAACACCTGAACTTGGATAAAAAATTCAAATGCAAATACAAAAGAAAAAAATGAAGCAAAAGAAAAGATAAAAGAAAATGAAAAGAAAAATAAAAGTCCAAGTACACAAGAAAGGGGAATTGAAGAAGAAATAGATCTACATATCACATTCCACCCATAGTTCATTCCATCATATGGACATGTGGGTAGGATGGCTCAACCTCCACTAGTGTGAGGCAAAGGGTAGAGACAGAGGTGGAGACTTAGTTGGCCTCACCAACAAAGGTCGTGTTCCAATTCATAGAGTACCCTACTATTCATAGACTTGGAATCCAGTGAGGATGAGTCTAATGTGATTAGTATACCAACCAACCCCTCTCGGGTTCCATTGAGGTGACTTTTGATCCAAAGAGATGAAGACCAAGCCTCCAAGCAAAGAAAGTATTCAAGTTTATGTGAAACTATTAGGAAGTTGGGAACCTTAGCTCTTACCTCACTTACATCTCAAAAAGTTGAAGGTTTAGTTAAGGAAGTCCCTAAGTCTAGTGACATGAAGGTAAAAGTTCTTTTGGGATCATCATCCTCAAGTCCTAAGTTGATGTAGAGCTTGAGGATACTTTAAAGAATTAATGGAATTACCTTTTGAATTTTACTCCTTGTGTTCAAAATCTTATACAAAAAAGGTTTAGTTCCTCACACATGGTCCAAGCATAGGTTAAAAATACTTCAAAAGCTATGGAACAATACAGGGAAGCACAATCAAGAGACTAAGATTCGCAGTGGTCCAGTCGATGATGAAGATTATTGCTTGTTACTAACCATTTGAATCTAGTTCTTCTCACACATCCCCAACTCTTATGAGAATGTGTGTTTAGAAACTTTAGATGATCCGATGATCTCCAAGTCAAAGAGACCACCGAATTTGAAGAGGAGATTCATTCAATAATCGACAAGCTTAAAGAAATCAACCTGAAGAAAATCCTCACCCGACATACATCAGTTCGTTGCTGAATGAAGAAGAAACCAATGACTTAGTTAGCTATTGACTGAAGTTTAAAGATTGCTTCGCATGGAGTTATGAAGAAATGCCCAAATTATCTCCATAGTAGTTGCTAGCAATAACCTAATTACCCCTATTAAGCAAGCTCCTACGATAAGATTAGAAATTGAACAATAGTCATTTCTAAGTCAAGAAATTGATCGATGCTAGTTTCATTAAGAAGAAATATATCCCACCGTTAGCTAGTGTCATCCAATTAAGAAGAAGAATGGCCAAATTCATTATCAATTTTGGACTTAAATAAGGCATGTCCCAAGGATGAGTTTCCCTACTAGAATTAATGGTGGACATTGCTCATCTCATGCGTCTTTTCTTTCATGGATGGGTCATCGCTATAACCAAATCAAGATGTCTCCCAAGATGAAAACACTACTTTTTTGAACCCCGATCGAAATCTTCTTATAGGGTCATGCCTTTCGCCTTAAAATGTTGGTGCTACATACCAAGCGCCATGACTCATCTTCAATGAACTCATCCATCATCGTTGAGTGAGTACGTTGATGATCTAGTAGTCAAGAGAGAAAAGGAAGACCACCTCTTTGACTTGAGTAGTTTTGAATGGTTAAGATAATATAACCTCAAAATGAATCCCAAGTGTGCATTTGAGTAGCGGAAATTCCTTGGGTTTGTTGTTGACAGAATAGAAATAGATCGAAAAGATTAAATATCTTAGAAATGCCACCTCCTAAGAGTTTAACTCAACTCGATCCTTTCAAGGATGGCGGCATATCTAAGATGCTTTATCTCAAACTATTAGGAGATGCACATTCTCACACTTGTCAAAAGGATGCCAAGTTCAAGTGGGATGATAAGTGCGACACATTTCAAAGACATCAAAGAGTACTTGGTGAAGGCCAATTCTAGTAGCCCTATCCGGGGCCACTCATCCTTTACACGCATTGGATGACTCTCTTAGTGCTTTATTGGCCTAAGCCAATGACGAGGGGAACAAAAGCACTCTCTGCTACCTCAGCCATCATCTGATTCCTATTGAAGCAAATTATCCACCTATTGAGGAACATTGCCTAGCTTTGATCTTTGCATCTCAGAAGCTACGGCACTATATGCTTTCTCATAAGGTGAACTTGATCTCAAATCAATCCACTGCAGTATCTCATGACATGGCCAATGCTTTTCGATGTTTGGCTCATTGGTCCATGATTCTCGTAGTTTGATCACATTTGAACCTCATGTGGTAAAAGGAGCACTAGCGATTTCTTAGCACACCCACTTCTTGATTCTCACTTAGTGACATCTCCCGATGAACAAATCATGAACTTAGGGAGGCAACAATGATGGGAGATGTATTTTGATGCTACTTCTTAAAGGTGAAGCACCAGATCTATTCTCCCAGAAAGGCGGTAGGAATAGTTCTTTAACTCCAAACTGTGATGATGAGATTCTCATACTATCTTTCCAACCCCGCACCAACAAGGAGTATGAGGCTTTGATTTTGGTTTGGAGTTAGCCATCAATGTCAAGAGCATCAACATCTTTGGGATTCTCGGTTGGTCATCAACCGATGTCGGGTCCTACAGTTCTCAACCCAAGCTTTGTCATTACTGAGTATACCATGAAGCATTGGCCCATTCCAAGTCACCATCTACAAGGTTCCCGAGAACATGAGTAGATGCCTTGGCAAACTTGCCAAAGAATTGGCATGTCAAGATGAGTCCATTTCAATAAGGGTCCAAAATAGACAAGTCTATCCCTTATTGATGTTGAACTCATCGAGAGACTTTCTCTTGAAGGGAGGTTGCCATTGCCAAAATGGACAAGGAGTTGGAGGCAACCATTCATAGATTACTTGAACAGCGAAAAACTACCTCAAGAGAAATCACAAGCCCATCAGGTGAAATAGAGAGCTCTCTCCTATGCTCTTGTTGATGGCACCCTGTATCGACGGTCCTTTGACCAAATATGGTTATGTTGTTTTGACAAACATGAAGCCCATGGCATTATAATCAAGGTACACTCAGGTCTATGTGGAGCTCATCAATCTGGTCCAAAAGTGAAGATGAAGATCAAAAGACTTGGATACTACTGGCCTTCTCTACATTAATGTAGCTAGGAGATACTATTAATGTCAGGTGCACGGTGTGGTCCTCCACCAACCACCCAACATTCTACACCCTACATTAGCTTCATGGCCATTTGAGTGTTGGGGTATCGACATTGTAGGTTTAATCGATCCTCCTTCTTCCAAGGGGCATCGATTCATCTTAGCTACCACCGATTACTTTTCTAAGTGGTGATCCCACTTAGAGGTCATACTCACCATGTGCTTCAATTTTTTAGGAACCATATCGTATATAGGTTCAGGGTGCCTCAATGAATTACATCCGATAATGGTACTGCATTCAAAAGCATGAAGATCAACAGCTTTGCTAGAAGACATAGTATATATTGGAGATACTCCACCATCTACTACCCATGAGCTAATGGCTTAGCAGAAGCATTCAATAAAACTCTCATCCAGATACTAGAAGACTCTTGATGACAATAAATGATAATGGAAAGAGTGGTTGGTTGAAGCTTGTGGGCCTACACCACATCTCCAACTCTACCCCATTTTCTTTAGTGTATGGGTCCGAAGCCATTCTTCCTTTAGAAGTTCAACTCTTGTCACTAAGGATAGCATTGGGTAACAAGATGACTATAGAACAGAATGCAAAGTTACGGTTAGAAGAGCTCGAAGGTTTGGAGGAGAGTATGCGGGCATGCCCTCGAGTTGTACAAGGCCAAAATGATTCAAGCTCACAATAAGTGGTCCTAGGTCTTTTTGAGTATGAGAACTTGTGTTAGTTCTAAGGAGACCAAATGTTGCCCATCAAAATATGGGAGGCAAGTTTGAACCCACTATGGAATGCCCCTATGTCATAGAAAAGGCCTACTAAGGAGGATCTTATCAGCTTTTTGGTTGTAAAGGGGAACACCCGATGCTTCTAATTAATGGGCTCGATCTAAAGAAATATTACCCCTGAAATAAATCATGTTTGAAAATAATCATTAATAAAAGAACAAAAATTGATTCCATTCATCAAATCTTCTCTCTTCTTTCAGTGTTTTGTTTTGCTTGTCTTACATCATGACGTGTTTAGGATAGGTGTAAGAGTCCCCCAGTGGCATCCTATCCCTCTTTAACAACATAAACACAATCTCGATGATTTTAGAATAGGTGTAAAGAACCCAGAGGCATCCTATTTTGATTAGCATAACTAAATAGGTGTGAGAGAACCCGCATCCTTTCTTGGTGAATTTTTTATTGCCATCCCATGGCATCATTTCATAATTCCCATGTGTTTAAGGTAGGTGTAAGAGTCCCCAGGCATCCTATTCCTTTTAACATGCACAAATCTTTTTTTTAACAATGTGGGAGCAAGCCCCACACTCACTCATTAGCTTTAGGTCGTCTACATGCTACCGCTAGTATGTCACCCCTGGTCACTTATTTGGAAGATGTGAGTCTCCGCTTTCTTTCTGACCATTGCAAACCAATAAGTGCCTTGTTAGTATGGTAGCTTCACTTCTTGTAGTATACCTCATGTTGACTTCATTAAGAAGATGTGAGTCCCATGCTTTCTTCTTGAACTAGCCATCATGCTAACTAGGTCGAGTATTTGAGGTTTAGGATAAGTCCCCAGAGGCTCCTTTCCTCTTGACTACTTTTGAGTTGATATAAGTCCCCAATGGCATTCACTCAGTCACCCTCGGATAGCACTTGTCAGAAGACGACTATCTGATTAGTCTATAGAGGATGTGAGTCCCAGCTTTCTTCCTAGGCTGATTGTTGCAAACCGATAGGAACCTTAATGTTTGCTATGCTGACAATGACTCACCCGGTAAGTACACTGCTCTTGGCAAATATGAGTCCCCGAGCTTTCTCCTTGAGTTGGACACCAAATACCTATTGGATATATGACTAGCCATGTCTTCTCAGGGTTGGATTAAGCCCTTGTGACCCATCCATGGGCACTCTATTTGGATCAAGTCCTTTTGCGACCATTTAGACACTACAGGTTACTTTTGGATTGACAGTTCCCCTTTCTAGTAGCCACCCTGTGGTTGGAAAAATTTGTTCAGGATGCGATTTTCCCTTGGTTTAGTAAATCGAGATAGTGCCGACATAAGCTCCTTCTCAGTTTGATCCCTTAAACTAATAGGGTCCATGATAAAATAAACAAAATAATTTGCTTGTGGATTAGAATTCAAGCCCCAAAGGGCCCCTTTTCCCAAGCATCCTATCTTTAGGGTGTGTAACTCCTATAGGAATTGCACTATTTGAGTTGAGATAAATCCTCGGGTCGATACTCACTCCGTAGTCTCCCTTAAGTTGGGTTCAATCTATTTTACCATAAGTAGGTTTCTCATTCTTTGAAGATGTAAGACTATGACATTCTTTCTAGCATGATTATGGCAGCCCAGGTCGGGTTTGATTTGTTGCCCAAAGCAACCGATCACCCCAGTGGTCTTTTAGTGGAAGATGTGAGTCCCTGAGCTTTCTTCCCTTAAATTGATCATTGCACTCCTTTGGTTGGATAGTTCTCCCATCGAGAAGCTACTCCCTTTATTTCAAGAGATAGGTGTAGGCTTATAAGCTCCTTCTCTGTGATCCATCAAACCAATGGAATCCATCAAAAAAATCTAAAAATGAAATTAATCTTGACTATTTTTGAGTGATTTAAGTCCCGGTGGCATTCACTCAATAGTCTAGTCGGTTTGATTTGTTGCCCAAAGCAACCAATCACCCCAGTGGCCTCTTATTTTAGAAGATGTGAGTCCCCATCCTTTCTTATTAAGACTTGACCATTGTATACCAAAAAGGCATACCCCTTGTTGGATAGTTCTACCTTGTGATTGGTAGACTATTCCCTTTGAATTGGTAAATTTGAGTTAGGTTTAGGCTTCCTTGGCCCCTACTCAGTGCAGTTCATTGCAAACCTAAGGGACCCATAATAAATAAACAAAAAAATTTAAAAATGAAATCAATCTTGACTATTCTTAAGCTGATTTAAGTCCCCTAGTAGCATTCACTCAATAGTCAGCCCTAGGTTGGGTTCAATCTATTGCCTTTCCAATAGATTACCCAGTGGCTCTTATTGGAGGATGTAAGTCTACCCATGCTTTCTTCATAACTTGGTATATGCAAAGGCATCCCTTTGGTTGGTTGTCCTACTATGTGATTAGTAGACTACCCCCTTTAGATTGGTAAACCTGAATTAGGTCTTAGCCTCCATGGCTCCTATTCAGTACAACCCATTGCAAACCAATAGGGTTCATCTCAAAATCTAAACCTAATAAAATTTGAAACAAATTCAACCCTCTTCCCCAGCGGAACAAATCAAATCTTTTTTTCTCCTCAGTGAGAATCAAATCAAACCTTTCATCCCCTTGTGGATGACTTGAACCTACTTCCCAAGTGGAAGGTTCACACTCTATCCCTTAGTGGATTCTTCCCTCTCTCTTATGTCTTGGACATATGTAGAGCCACATTGCACATTCTTTTCTTTTCCTTGGGTTAAGATAGATTATTTATTAGTGCTTGTGATCTCGGTGTTGTTGATCATTTGGTCAACACCAATACAGGTGTTCCTTGTCTCACACCACACACACCTTTGTTGATGAGCTCTCAACCCCTCCATCTTAGGCTTAGGACTTTTCTTAGACTTTAAGAATTTCTTAGTCTTACAAGTGATTAGGTGAATACTCAAACCTAGCCCTAGAGACTTAGAAGGGTTAGCCATAGGAATAGGTCATGCCTTAAGGGTATTAGGAAAATTACCTACCCTTTGCTTAAACCATTCCTCACTTTCCTTCTTTCAAGTCAAACTCCAATCAATTCTATTTGATTTTCTCCAAACTCAAATCAAATCAATGATTGAAATCTATGATTGAAACCCATGATCAAAATCCATCAAAATTCCTAAGTCCAAATTTTGCTAAGTCCTTAAACTTCCTTAAGGACTTAACCAAAATCATGATCAAACCTATTCAAACCTTTGAGATATTTTCTCATAATCTCATTTATATTCATAAATATAAATGAAATATAAATTCAAATCAATCAAACTAAACTCAAAATTCCAAATCAATTCATGAAATTTTCTAAGTCCTTAATTTTCCATTAATGGACTTAGCCAAACTTGATCAAACCATTTCAAATGTCATGGATTTTCTCAAAACTCATTTTATATTCTCATTTATATTCACATATAAATGAAATATAAATATAAATCAATCAAATCAAACCCTCAAATTAAATTCTCAATTTAAAATTTTCTAAGTCCTTAATTGTCTAATGGACTTATAAAAATCAATCAAACCAATTCAAAATTCATGAGATTTTCTCAAAACTCATTTATATTCTCATTTATATTCACATATATAAATGAAATATAAATATAAATCAATCAAATCCAAAATTAAATTCCAATTTAAAATTCTTAAGTCATTAATTTTCTATTAATGGACTTAGCCAAAATCATGATCAAACCAATTCAAAGTCATGATTTTCTCATAATTATTTATATTCTCATTTATATTCACATATATAAATGAAATATAAATAAATCAATCACCAAATTCAAAAATTCAAATTAAACTCCAAAATTTCTAAGTCCTTTAAATCCTTCTTAATGGACTTAGCCCAAATCATGATTAAACCACTTCAAATCCTTAAAATTTTCTAATGATTCATTTATATTCACATGAAATATAAATTCAAACAATCAAAACCAATTAAAAAATCAAACTCAAATCAACTCAAAATCCAACCTAAGCTTTCAAGTCAAAATCTTGAACTTAGCCAAATCATTTTCAAATCAAGCCAAACTCTTGATTTTCTCTCATGGTTCAATCAACCCTACAATCATGAGCTCATATATAAATCCAAACTTCAATCACTCAATCAAAACCCAAATCAAAATCAAACCCAAAATCCTTTCATATTCTTCCTTTGAATATGAAATTTTCAAATGGATCAAAACCCATTTGACTTCAAACCACTTGTAAATGGATTTATATTTCAATCATGAGTTTATATACAAGATCAATCTTCAAATCAAGCTTTGACCAAGCCATTTGACCCACTTAGGCTCACTTGACCCAAAGTGACCTAAAATACCCTTATGAGCCAAATTTTGATCCTAACCAAATTGGATTGAACCAAACTCATATATCCTTTGCATCATGATCAAGAATCATCATGGGATGATCAATCAATCAAATTGGGTCAATCCAACTCAAACCTAAGGGTTGACCAAGTCAACACTTAACCCAAAATGAAACTTACATAGCCAAATTTCACCATAGGCCAAATTGATTGAAACCATTGATCTAAGTTCACTCATGACTTATGTTTGAACTTGACCAAACCAACATTTGAGCCTAACCTAGCCCAATTGGCCCAGTTGACCCATTTTGACCTAAAGGGTCAAAATGTGTCAAAACATGATCTAAGCCATATTGATTGGAACCAATGGGTCAAGTCCATTCCAAATCACTTGTGAAACTTGACCAAAGCCTCAATTGGCCAACTAGACCCAGCAATTGACCTTAGACCCAACATGACCTAAAGGGGTCATGTTGAGCCAAAATTGAACTTACCCCAAATTGATTGGAAATAAAGATACCAATCCACTCCATATGACTAACCTAACCTAAACCTACCCTGACCTCAAATAGGTCAAATGGGTCAAATAGGTCAACTTGACCCATTTGACCTAAATGAAGTCATATGAGCCAAATCAAAACTATACCAAATTGAATCAAACCAAAGCCACCAAAACATTTCAAATGGTCATATGAACTTGACCCAACCCTTGGTTTGACCCAATTTGACCTATTGGTCAACTTGACCCAAGTTGACCCATTTTGACCTAAATGGGTCAACATGAGCCAAACCCTATCAAATGAATTCCAAATCTCATGAAACTTGGCCAAACCTAGTTTCTCCACATACCCAACATATCCAAAGTGGAAAATAGCAAAATGACCATCCTACCTAGGCCATAGAACAAATTTTGGCTTAACCCATGGGTAATTTGGTCATACCCTCTTCACATTCACTTGAGGCTTTTCTAAAAGCTCAAGGGGACCTAGTGATGAGTGGTGCACCCAACCCAATGGTTTGGGTTCCCATTGGTCCCTAGACCAAACCGACCTATGGTCATAAATTGAAAATTCAAACTCCCTCTCAAGCTCAAATTCAAGCACATGGGAGGTTGGAAATCCACTCCTTAGCTCAAACCAACCATATGCACACTCCTAACTGATCAAACAGCCCTCCTAATATGATCAATTGGATCAAAATGGCAAGAGCATTGCCAATCATCCGATCCTTCATGGGGGAGATATACTCCCCCTAATTCAATTCAATTTCACTTCAATTTCGATTGAAGCTAGGAACCGGGAGCAATCATCAAAGAGCACTCAAGATTTCTAGAGGATTAATTTTCTCTTTTGAACAGTAAAAAATAGGAGCTCAATCCATTCTCCAACTTCTTCCACACTCAATTCCTTCCAATTCTTGCACACTCCATCAGGAGCTGCACCTAAGCTTCTATTGAAGTTCCCATAAAAGGAAGAGTCAATTGATCAAATCCAAAGCTCAAGCAAGGAGGAGTTGGTCCATACATTGATCCACTCAACCTCAGGTGCTCATACTTTCAACACAACTTTATCTCAACCAGACGAAGCATCTCAAGGAATCGAGCATCGGTGATCACCTCCGATGAGGTATGGGATTTTTCGACCATTAAACTCAATATGGTGTGGAGCTTTATGAAAGAAATTTTCACCCCATCGATTTTTGACCGTTGGATTTGTCGCTTTCTATCTTTAGATGGTGTGGGTTGAATTTGGTTTAATTCCATGCTAGATCGAGCTTGGATCTTCCTCTTGATCATGGATAGTCTCTGTTGATCAAGGGGAAGAACTTAGGAGATCTTAGCCATCCATCCACATTTTAGATGGACGATTGAGATAATTTAGCATGTTAGAAATTCCTTTTATCCATTTTAAAATGCGGGGAGATCCCTAGTCACCCAATCTTTGATCGGACGGTCAAGGATTAAAGCGCGTGCGCCACTAGCCACCATTTGGGATGTGATGTTTAAGTGATCCCCATGATGTGCGTCGACGCCACCGCCACATGAGGATTAGTTGGGATTAATAAAATACTTTAATTAATTCTTAAATCACTTAGAGATATGCCAAAATTCATCTAGAAAATTTAAAAATGTGAAATAAAATCATGGATGTATAATTAAACCCCGGAACATTTTAAAATTAAGTTTAATGAGTTTTGAATTATGCTTTTCTCTAAATTTGGGTTTTATTGGAAAGTTTATTTTGCTAATTACTTTTTAATTAGGCCTTTGATTAATCCCAGATTTCTTGGGTATATTTTAGGATGACTTCTGCCTCCTCTAATTTTTTTGAGATTTATTGAAAGCTTCATTAGAATAATTGCATATGATTTTCTTTATTACCCTCCTTATGTAATTAAGCATAATTAGGGTATGATTAGTGATCTTAACTTATGATTAAAGTTGATTAAGGTCAGATCCAGTAAGTAGGAGGTTTATGGAATATTTTTGGGGCATTTCCACTAAGTTATTCCCTAAACTCCCTCTTCTCTCCTTAATCCTCTTAATTAAGGGTTAATTCATTAATTATCCCCTTAATCAATTTCTAAAAATTCTAAAAAGTTCCATAATTTAATAAATCTACTTTGGGTAGATGCTTAGCTGTTTAATAGCCTAAGTTCAGTTAACAAAATCAAAACCCAATTCACATGCGTGAAAGTGTGTTTTGAAATTACTTATGCTAAACTCCTTAGCTTAATTAACTTTTAATTGTGAGCCAAATTGCATTAGGCCTTTTCATTATTAGGTGCATTGCAAATTTAAATTCCTTGTGGGTTTTATGTCATTTCATTGGCTCATAATTATTTAGTTTTCTTCTAAGGTGGTGTAGGTAAGGGTTAATTAAGTTACTTAATTCATACATTAACCTAATCAACACATAAAAATGGATCTAATTATTAAAAATTAAAAAAAAATATCAAACACATGTGGGAATGGGTTAGGAATAGCAAACCCATCTCATCTTTTCAAAAATAAATCAAACTTCAAACTAAACCAAAATCACTTTGAATTCACTTTGATTTATTCTAAATTTTCTTATTCTATGAGAATGTATTTAGGATTTAAGTGAAGTGAGTTTTTTACATGCTTTCATTACTTTGGATCTTTCCCCAACATGTTAAGTTGTATGTCATATGATTTCATACATTCATAGTTCTGAAATTCAAATTTTAAAATAAAATTATTTACTTTATGTCAAATTTGCATGTGTTGGCTAAGTAGAAATATGAGTGGCTATTATCACTACTAAATCCAAATTATTTTCAAAATATAAATCAAATATCAAATCTAAAATTGTGCTACTTATACTTTAATTATAAGCTTGCATGTGATAGATTATGAAGGTATGCTTAGAATAGGTTTCCTTTCTTTCTTATGTTGCTATAGTTTTGAATAGGGGTTAGTTAGATGTAAGGTTCATTTGAAAAGAACCCAACACTTACTTCACTCTATACCCTATTCATCCCTATGCTATCACCTAAGAAGGGTTGCTTATACTTGTATACATAAATTGCAAAAACAAAAAATGAATCTATTAAATAATTTTTGCATTCTCCTTTTACATTTCATTTTTTATGCATATGTTTGTATTTAAGGAAAGTGGTATATTCATCTGACAACCTCGAGGTTGCAAGACTTTAAGTAGCCCTAAGTAGGTCTTGTACCTTACACCTCTGGTTAATAATGGTGTTGTACTCACTTATGCCTTTCTTACTTTCATGTGTGTATGTGAAAATTTGGATAGGAAAAACCCTTTCTACTTAAGAAAAATCATGCATATTCAATTTCTAAATTTCCTTAAATGGATTACCTAGCATGCATCATAAAGTGTGTTAAATACTCTCATTTGCATGTATAGATATGTTTAGGGTCCATCCAAATGCATGTTATATATGTTGGGAAAGAAATGAAGTAATGTGTGTTATGTGAATTTTGATTCATTTTATTTAATCTTAAAATGTCTTTCTTTTTTAATAGGTTTATTTAGAGTTCATCTAAACTCAGGATTAATTAAAAGATCTAATCAAAATATTTACCTAAGAAAAATTAAAATGTTAATCTACTTTAGAAATTACTTAGGTTAAAGAAGGAAAGAGATGTTCTCTTCTCTTTCTCTTTCTTCATAACTTAGTAATTAATTGTAGGATCAACTTAAATCAAATCAAAACATGAAATAAAATTAACCCAAAATGATTAAACAACTTAAATGAAACCCTCCTCTAAGTTGAACATGTTCTTCACACTTAGAAAATTTGAACCTAAAGCTATAGCTAAACATACCACACAAGCCTTCAAAGCACACACATTAGCCTAAGTCATCACTTCTAGCATTAGGTTAGGTCGGTGCATGGTTTGATGTTTATTTTATTTTGTGATATGTAATTTAGACCGGATGTTAGGGTGTAAGCTCATAGAATGAATGGTAGGACATTTTTAGTCTAACTATTCTTTTCTATAGGGGATTATGCTTAAGGGGCGCTATCATAAATAAAAATATGAATTCTTTTGCTTGCATGTGCTTTATACCCCTAAGCATAATCCATAGGCCAGGTGGACTTACCCATGTGTAGGGTGATAAGTCCAATATATATACTTAGGATTTATGTGGTGTGTTTTAGCTAACCTTTGTTTTGCAGGTGTTAGTTAGATTTCACTTTACCTTTTCATGTAAAATTTGTATAATTAGGATTTTGGAATAATTGTTATGGGGATTAAGATGAACATTGGTCATAAGTTCTTATCTTATGCACCATGTGAAGCCTTAGAGCATCTACCTTCCAACCATCCAAAAAGAAGGGACTAAATGAAGAAAGAAGAAAAGAAGAAAGAAGAATAAAGCTTGAAGGCCCCCATAATAATGAATTCCTTGCTTAATTGTAATTTAACTCATTTGTAATTCGGGTTGTATAAGGGTAGAGCTCGACTACACATATTTGATATTTTTGGATTTGTGCGGTGGTGCGCGACCACAAACAATCTTTTATTCTTTTACAATTAGTTTTATAAATTGATTGATGATTTGTTTAGCTTTTGAATTAAGTGACATGATTTTTCTAGTTTCTTCCTTACTTTATGTATGGTCTGGATATGGATTAGGCTCTTTAAGGAAAACTAAATCTTTTACCAAATTTAATAACTCAAATTAAAATTAAACAACTCATAACCTCACCTAAAACTTAGGTTTAAAATCAAGATAAAAGAATTAGCAATCCTTAGCTAGATGAGCATTTCTTTTATAATATCATGCACAAATGCATCTTATTTCACTCTTGATTGGAGGGTTTCCACATTTTCCAGAGAAACTTGGCTTGACTTTTGAGAGCCATGGTGGAAACTCACCTCCTCCCTTTTCGTGATTTTGGCCAATAATCTTCTTTCTCATGCATTAGGTATATAAATCCTATTAGCCTGAGTCAAAATAATTGTCCAAAATGAATTAAAATGAAATTTGATTTGCATTAGATTTACGTCATTTGAAGCATGTCCCTTTACATGATCTAGTCTCTTTAAGGAGTGGGTTAAAGGACTTAGTCTCTTTTTAAATAAACAACATCTTAGCTATCTTGCATAAGCATAAAGACTTGCCTACATGTATTTAAAATCATAGGAGGAGTTAGTTGGCAGGCACCCCAGGCGGTTGTAAGTCAAAGCTATCGGATGGTTTGTCCTCTCTTGTGGAGACAAACCAATTACCCATTTTTCATCTTAGATTTAGGTTGTACTTTTGGCCCTCGCCGAAGCTCCCTAGATGTAGATTTTGAGGTTGCTTCTCTCCTTTGTGTGTCATAAGCATAATTCCTCTCCTCTTAGGAATTTTCTTAATCTTGTGTTAAGGAATCATAAGTCCTAAAATTCTAATGAAAAATGCAACTCAAACAAATTAAATTAATTTCAAAATTGTAAAGCCCAACTATAAGATAGTTTGAGATTGCTCGTTAGGTTTCCTAGCATCGTGGGCATCTCCTACTTATCTCCCATTTTGGCTTCAATAATAACTCCCTCTTTTGATCAATCCCATTTGATCTTCAAATATAAACCAATCGATTGATAGTCTTTTCCTATTGAAATCTTCAATTACAACGATCATTTACCTTAATTGATAGTCTTTTCCTAAGGGATCTTCCCTCATGATGTAATTAACTATGGGGGCTTGCCCCTGTAGAGAACTTAATGAACCCGATTTAAAATAAACCATGTTTTACTTTTCCATGTAGAGGAAGAATCTCTGGTACATATGCAGAACCATCATCCTTAGGAGTTCTTGTTGAGGTGATTAGATCCATCAAATGGTAGTGTCTTCTGTCTTTCGAGATAGTATACTATTCTTTGATGACGTACTCGATCATCTGAATAAGTACATCTGCAGATCCGCGTAGTGTCCTAAAAAGATGAATTTCTATAAGGGCCTTGTTCTCTTTCATTTCTCACCAATAGATTTGAAAGGTGACTCCCGATCCCTATAGGAATTTTTCTCCATAATGTGTTAACATGATAATACAATTTTCACATAAATTGTTTCATTAGAGGAGCAAAAAAAGGATCATGGTATGAGTGGAGATAAAAAAAATATATATAATGCTACAATTTTCA
The DNA here is from genome assembly GCA_021442155.1 of Cymbidium sinense. NCBI lineage: Eukaryota > Viridiplantae > Streptophyta > Magnoliopsida > Asparagales > Orchidaceae > Cymbidium > Cymbidium sinense. The sequence goes on from CM038216.1 coordinate 145,362,141, forward strand.
TAATTCATCTAAACTTGTCGTAAAAATTTATTTGTAGACAAAGCATCATGTTAATAAAAGGAATTAAGAGAATGTGGGCTATCTGATCTCCCAAAGGAGAAACCTCTCGTTAATTACACTCAAAGACACTTTAAGAGAAACACTTATTATGTAGAATGAGGTCTTTATTTTGATTTTATTTTTTTGGATTCTCAAGAAGACTTATGATTCAATAATTATTATCTCAATAAAATAATTTATTGAGTGTCACTTCACAAAGTAGAAGGTTAATCATCATAACCAATTGAGATATCTAATATATAGAAAGCCTATGTAATAATAATTGTTGAACCATGAGGACTCAATGAGTATGGCAAGCTCAAGGTGGTAAGTGGGTAAGAGAAAAAGATAGAAATATCTTTAGTTTGGAGTTCATGGATCCATCATGCTAAGCTGTCAAGCCCAAGGTCTTTTAGCTTAGTAAGGTGGTCAACCCAACCTAGCCATGAGACACTTTTTTAATAACCATGAATTGCATCTTCTAGAGTTAGTCTCATACCTCAAGCTAGAAAAAAAATGAAAATTTTTAGAAATACAATTTAAAAAAAAAAAGTTAAAAATCCATGACTTGTAAGCTCTACATAAATAGAGAAATACTTATGAAGAGAATGAAAATGAGATAGCCCATTATATGCAACTAGAGTTACTCAAATCTAGACTTAATTTCTTATTTTGGTTAGCCGGCCACTTTCCAGCATATTAAGACTCTATAAGCATAATTAAAATTATGCCTATTTAATGTTTTATCTAAATGAGTATGATATGCAATATAAGCTATATATCTTTAATAAGATCTCTTAAGCATGCTAGATTTAATTATGTATGAATGTGTGCCAGTGTTTAGGGATTTTGATTATCCACTAGATCTATATTTTACCTCCTCTAAGAGATATATTAGAGATTAAAGAAAAATTAAATTGGCTAGAGAAAGCCTTTTTTAATTTAAAAAATTTTTCTAATTAATTTTAAGATTATTTATTGCTTTATGAAAGCGAACAGAAAATATTTTATTTTAAGAGCCAAATGTAAAGTCATCATAACCTAGATAATCATATTGCAATGAAAAAGTGAAAATAACAAGCAAAATTTAAAAAAAATGTGTATATATGAGTTCTACTAAATAAGCTCAATAATTCAAATAACAATTCCAAGTATTAGTTTCCCTCTCCTTCAGGTTCAGATTATATATATTTTTATCGAAAACCTTCTCCTAAGTCGAGATACTTAGCTTATACTTTATGAAAATATAATAAAAATTATAAAATATACTAAATAGAATGTCCTTAAAGTAAATAAAGTCATCATAACATATATAATATAAATATAACATTATAGAGCATAAATAAAATAATGTATAACATGTTAGCATTTAAATGCTGATGTATAATCTTTGTGAAAGTAAAAGCAATTAATGTACATCAAGTACAGTAAGATTATTTCTACCATAATGTAGAAAAATACTAAGCATCATAACACTTACAAAGTAAACATAATAGTCAATCTTAGGTACAAACTTTATTCAAAGTAAAGTTTCCCTAAGCATCAAATTCTTCATATGTTAAACTGATAAAAAGGTTATGGACTATCACAATATGTAATTGTGTATAAAAGTCATATGTCTCTGGGTTGCTTACTAGAATTTGATACATAATCAAGCTAAGTCATTTAAGAGAGTGATTATTTTAAAATTTATCACTTTATTTTCTAATGAAGTGATATGTTTAGGCTGATTTAACTCATTAAATTATTACATTATGTTGAATTATAATTAATAAATTTTGTTATTAAATGGAATATCATTTAACAATAATAATGAATTGATTATAATCAAAGTTAGGTCTTAGTTTTAATGAGATGTATTTTAACCTAAAATGTTGATTTAACTTATATGCTTGCAAATACATTAATATGATAAATTATTCTAAACCATCGATAATCAAATATATTATTTAAATGTTCAAGAAGAGTATGAACACTTGAAAATAAACAGACTTGAACAAGTAAGAAAATAATTTAAATGTCTAGGATGAAAGGTACCACTAAATAGAAACATTATTTAAGGAAGAAAGAAATGAAATAATGTATAACTGTATAGATCCAAGGTGTTCAATCATAGGATGTTATTGAATCACAAAATGATTTCAGCAAACTATAATGACTATCAAATAAATATTTGACTAAAGGCGGGATTAATTAAACTTAGGTTGAACTTACTCGAAATGCAATCAAGTTCATATAATGGGAATTAGTATAGTAACAAGGGTATGACTACACTATGAATTAACTAAGTCATATAAGTATAACTAGCCTATGAGCCTTTCTCGTCAAACAAGCATGATTGAGAGTATAAAAAGAATACTATCAAAGAGAAATAGTCCCGTGTAAGTATTCTTTACTTAGCCAAAGTGATTTACTAAATATTTAAAACTCAAAGAGTGCAATGCGAAGTTATGTAATTAACTTAAGGGGAAAAAATCAATATCCATGGTGTTGATATTGCAAGTTATTAAAATAGTTCAAAATATAATCATGATTATAGTATACTATGTAAGTTAGTCCTAGATTGTGTGTTCCCCACTAGGATGACTCCTCACTTAGGTAATCAAATTATGTGTATAGATGTTTGTAAAAATAGGATTAATTGATATAATTAACCCCATAAAGGAAAAAAAAGGCAAGTCAAAAAATCAAAGTAGGAGCTATTGTGACAGTGCAAAGAATTATATATTCCCTAGTCAAATGCATGAATGTAATCAAAGAGTGCAAGCATGCTAGTGTAGAGTTGTATTCAAACAAGTTTTTTGTTTTGAATATACTCAATTTTAATGATAGAAATTAAATCTTTAATTAATATTTTTCATTTTAAATTAAAAATTGAAATTATTCAATTTAAGATTATTTAAATAAATTTTGATATTTAATATTATTATTTTAGTAATATTATTATCATTATTATTTAAAAAGTTATTTTAAATTATTTTCTTTAATCATTTAAAATTATTTTAATTAAAAAATAAATTTTAATATTTTAAGAATTTTGAACATATTTAATTAATTGAATAATAAATAGTTATTTTTATTATGAAAATAGTAAAATATGTCAAATAATTATCAATAATTTAGATTAAGTTAGGAGTAATATAATTCATTTGCTAGAAGCTAGAAGCTTGATATGACCTAGTCCAATAGAAAAAAAAATGATAATTTTTACAAATGTAAGTATTTCACATGAAAATTATGGATAATAGGTTCAAAATCTAATAAGATTTAGAAAACATTTCTAGGGGTGTCTCTAATCTTATAGAACTCTTCATAATTTATGTAAGATATTTAGGCATTATTAAAGCTTTTAGATAATTAGACATGGCAAATTTTTCATTTTTAATAAAGTTAATTAAATGATCTCTAAAACTTTAAGTCACTTTTTTAGCAAAATAAAAATGCATTAGAAATAACCCTTACAACAACAACAACAACAACAAGGCTATATCCCACTAAATGGGATCGGCTACATGAATCCTTCATCTCCATTATGTCCTATTATATGTCAAATTCTCATTTAATTCAAGTATACTAAGGTCTTTTTTTATACATATTAACCAAGTCTTTTTAAGTCTACCTCTTCCTTTCTAAACATAAGGCAAATTTAATGCACCTACTCTCCTAACCGGGTCATCGGAAGGCCGACGCTTTATGTGGCCAAACCATCTAAGGTGACTCTCTAATCTTATCTGTCACTAGAGCTACTCCAACTTTTTCCTGAACATACTCATTTTGCATTTTATCTCTAAGAGTAAAGGCACCCATCCACCTAAGCATCCTCATCTCTGTAACACCAAACTTAGTCTTATGCTTCTCTTTTATTGGCCAACATGCACAATAAATCATTGCAAGTCTTACCACCATCTTATAAAATGTTTAAGAAGTTATTAAAGATTTGTTTTCAATTCATTTGGGGCATCAAATAATTAAATCACAAAGTAATTGATTTTTAAAAATATAAATTGCAAGAATATATAGGTAGTAATATTTTTCCTACATTATTACAAATTTTAGCTAAGATGGTTTAATAGCTTATCTAAATCAAAAATTCAAATAAAATCTTAACAAAAATATATGGTTATATTGGCACGTGGTCTTACTCAATATGTATTATTCAAATCTATTTAAAATAGATTTAACAGTTATGGGATCATCTTCAATATTTAGTAGGACTCAAGTAAATAAAAGGCTTAGCTTAGGCTAGCATGACCTTGAGCCAAAACTATTTAAATTTCATCCATTCCAACCCACCCAAAAAGAATTCCTTCAACGAGAAGCGTAAAGGCAGTCTAAAGAATTGAATGTATGGTTTGGTGAGCCTTATTAAGACCATGCCACCAAGAAGCCCAAGACCAAGAATGGAGGGGAGATGGATTGAAATTAGTACTTTGGAAGAGCTTAAAACTTGGATTTTTTTTCAATTGGAAGAGCTTCATTAGCTAAAATGCAAGAAAACCTGCATTAGAATTGGTTTGAAGTATGTTGGATCACTAAGTCAATTATGCTCCGACCACCATTGAGTCAACTATGGTGGTTGAGCTCATCTGAGGGGTTTGGGTGAATGGAAATAGCTCAGACTTCTTCTCATATCAAAAAGGTGAAATTAAACTCTCCTAACAATGAGATGAGATTTATATTTAATAGCAATTTGAAATTAAACTCTCCTAGCCATGGTTAAAATATAGTTAGTGCTCCTCCTACTATGTCCTAGAACTCTTGTAGGTGGTTGGATAGTAGTATTTGAGGGTTTAGGCATAGTGGAAATAGCTAATTTTTATTACCCATCAGGTAGCTTCCATAACTTTCTATTAATAAGATTTTATTAATGATAAGCTAGCTATTAGCTAAGTCATTAAAGAGAAGGGTATATTAGCATTGAGGATAATTTACCATAGAAAGATTTTAAAAAAATCCCAAATAATTTCCATGGTATAGATCCAATTCATCCCATTTAACCTTATGGTGCACCTTGGCTTATTGGGTCACTTTAACCCATTTGAAGTGATTGAGTTAAACTATATAAATTTTTTTGAGATGGATAAATCCAAATTCAAGAATTTATAGTGACTCAATCATTTACTATGTGCAATTTTATTATAAACGTGAGTATTCTCATTTAAGCCTAAAAAAGTATCTTGTTGGCCCATTTAGTCATATTGATTATCATAGAAAGGTAAATCTATATGGATTGAACAAAGAATTTATTAATAACATCTTTGGCTATAAATATTCTCAAGAATTTGATAGAATATCATGGTTAGCTTGGTTCAATTAACGTTATATAAGGATATGGACTTTAATATTTATTAAATTTTTATATGACTAATTATAATTGGGACATATGATAATTAATCTTAATGGGGCTTGTACTATGTCTATAATATTAAAGAATTTCACATTTCCAATTAGTTTAATCAATTTGAAGGTTAAGGCCAATTTAAACAAATTGGCCTAAATAGGAAAATTTGAGTCAATTAGATTGAATTGGGTGAAATTGTCCTAAGTAATAGATCAAATATTCACATTAGAATGCTTTTAGCATATCAACACATTAATTAATTAATTTGACTAGTCAATCTAGGGTTTATATGACTAACCTCAACATGGGTCATGGGTTGGCTCATATTGGGCTAAATTTGGCTTTCTTAGCCTTGAGGTTGACCAAGCATATACTAAGAGATTGTTATGGTATTTGATTATTGTCCATGCTAGGAACATCTCGAGTTTGAATATCTAGGATAATTGATCAATTTGGTTAATTGGGATAACCACATGATTATGAACTTAGATAGGGATAGGATCAATAGGTAATTTTACTCAACCATATCTCAAAAGTTTTAAACTAATTTTGGGATAGTCATGCCACTCCTTATAATTTATTATCAATTATATGGATTATTGAATCAGTGAGATGTATGGATTACTTAAATTCAATATTTATATCTATTTGGGAATAACCAAACTTAAGTTGAGAAAGAGGTCTGCCCTATGCTATTTAGAGTAATTCCTATGATATAAGAAAGATTTTAAAAAAAAAATTACATGAGTTTCTTATAAGGGTTTAATAAGGCCAATGACTCAGCCATGAACATAACTGTACGTGTTGTTCAAATAATACAATGATGAGTTGATTATCATTCCCTTGAGAATCTTTATAAGATTTGATTAAATTAATTATTAATCTTATGTTATCCTATTTTTTATCCAACCTAATTAAAATTATAAAAATTTATAAAAGTTATTTTTGAAAATAAGATTTTTTTTAAATATACTTTGAATTTATGGTCACTTACTTATTTCTATGAATTCTGTAACTATGAAGTTAGTTTAGATCAATGTAAATTAGGAGCATTATTATCTTTTTTTTCTATACTTCTATCATAAAAACCTAATCATTATAATTAATTAGTTATATTTTATTAATAATTAAAATATGTGATTGCATTATTTTTTTCTTCCTAAGTAAAAGTAAATCACTATACATCATATGCCTATGTATACTTAAAAGATTTGATTTTTTTTCTAATTATTTCATTAAGACTCTTCCAATATCTCTAGATCACACTAGATTTTAACTTTATAATTGGCTTGGTCACAACTAAATGAAATGGATAAAAAGCTAAATACCATAAATATTCATAATATAGAAATATAAATCTGAGTACTAATAATTTAGTTACTCATATAAAAAGAAAGAATATTCTCATTTCATAAATGTAGAACAACATCCGAGATAAACAAAAGTAAGGAAACATAGAATTGAGTATTTTTTTTCTAATTTCTTATACTTATCATTTGCATCACAATCTATATCTTCTTATTTTAGATCATCTCCTTTAAACATCACACAAACAACACATAAACAACATAACACTACATATATTAACACATTCACTTAGAGTCTCACTCTCCAAGTCACACTACACTCATATATATTAGATAGAATACATACATTTCCAAAATTCCTTTTTAATACAATTATAATAGTATTTGTATGGGTAGCACCATTCATTTAGTTGTCCCCTATAGTAACTCCTTAAACTGGCTTACCCTTTGAACTGATCACTAAAACTACTTGAAATTAATTTGTTAAGTTGTAGCACCACAACATTGCTCTACAAATCAATTTCAATGTGTTTAGCACTACAACACTTGTATATCAAAGTCCAGGCATTCTTCTTGTTGTCCTTAAGCTAAAACTTGAAGGATTATTGTATCACGATACTAGTCATTCAATGCATAGGCACTATGGTGTTTATCTTTATTCAAGATTTTAAGTGATTTTAATGCAGCAGTGATATCCATCATAGTACTAAGGAATTATGCTCTTTGTCTCAAGATCCAATCTATACAAATATGTCGCTGCAACACTCTCTATGCAACGCTTAACCGTAGTCTTCTTTATTTCAGCATCAAATTTTCTTCATTACAATATCACAACACTAGTCCTCAAAACTTGAATTTTCTTTCTTTTCACTTTAGTTGAGAATTTTCTATCAAAAACACCAAGAATGCTGAAAATAATAACAACTTAACTTTAATTAAGCACAAATATATTTTAAAATACATAAAATTCACTACATTTTAATGCTTGTTAGCCAACCTAATAGGTGAGATCATATTGGGGCATTCAGTGTTTAAGAGTGATATGGGGTTCAATTCAATTAACATGTTTTTATGTCAACATAAACTATATTTTTCTCTTGTAATGGGACCTTAATTATCTATTCTTATATTTGTACTCTAAGCTCTAGTTGTTGGTATGCTTCTTCTTGTATTAACACCTTTTGCAACATCAATTCACCTTAACCTCAAAGAACTCTTCTATGAAGAGTTAAATGGACATGTACAAATAGTGCATCAATGGTGGTGAAGTATCTTTTGGAGTTGATAATTCTCCCAATAACAAATTCAGCATTGAGTAGATCTACATATTATATTTATGTTCTCTAATAGAAGATTTTTAAATGCTAATATAAAAACCTTTAAACCTTTCATATATCATATTCATGGGTTTTTACTATTGAAATATATAGTTGATGATGCTATTAAAGACGATGAGATAGGTGGAGTTTATTGGAGAAAGCAAGAGAGGTGGATGTTAATAAAATGGACTTTCAAACAAGATATTAAAAATAAAAATTTATGATCGCTTGTGGTTCTCACCAAAGTACATCAATAAGATAATAATCAACTAAAAAAGAATATTCTGACCTCTCCAAAGAATCACAAAATTAATAACCTCACCATAAGATCACTTGAAAAAAGAATTCACCAAGCAAATCATTAGCCAAGAATCATAGAAACTTTTTACTAATATTAAATTTGATGTGGCCTTGGGTTGTCCATCTTAAAATAGACTAGTTAAGATTTTTTTATACTTTTAGTAGATTTATGAAGGGGACCTAGACTTTTGTGGTGTGAATTAGCATGAGGAATTAAGGGTCACCAATTGGTCGGTCAACAAAAAAATATGAAACCTAAAAGTCTTTACTTTGAATTTGGGACTTTAGTGTGATAAAACTTCAAGTATTTTATGTTTAAACCTTTGATGATATTAATTCGAGGTGTTTAAAAGGGTTAGAAAAAATTTTATAATTTTTAACAAATTTTTTGTGTTTTTTGAGAATTTTTTTTCAAGAATAGGTCAGAGAATATTTTCTCTAGCTAATAGTTCCAAACATAGAAATATGCTTTTGTAAAATAAGTTTAAGATTATGGAATGAGACTAAAAATATGGGGAAATATTGATTAGGGTTTCTACTATGAACTAAAAATTTTTGCTTGATTCTAATAAGTTTAAGTGCAGTTATTTAGTGATATAATAAAGCTAGGTCTTACTACAAGAAACCTTAGGCTAACTTACTACATTTAGTTTTAAGTGAGTTTTAGTGGAGTAAAAATATAAGAAAAATACTTGTTACATAGAGTGAAGATTCTATAAGAATTGTACAAAAAAAAGATACACTAGAATCCATGCACAAAAAGATAAGCTAAGTACTCAACAAAAATGATTAGTTGGACAAAATCACCAAACCTTTTTCATACTAAGGCAAACCATCAACCTAATGCAGTTGAGTTTTTCATGCAAAAAAATTTCAAAATATTAGTAAACTTTTCTTTCTCATTATGACGATCAAATATATAGATTTTTCAATATGGAAATTCAAAAATGACAAAAGAGAGGGGAGAGATGGGACTAGCTAAGTGTGTTGATGATGAGGGGTAGTTATACATATGCAACCACAAATAACTGCCCACAAAAAAAAGTAGTAGCCAATCACTCTTGAGCATATAATCATTAATTAATAATTTTAATTATTAATTAATTATTTTTTATAAATTTTTTATATTTTTTTATATAATTGAAAAATAAAATTACAAATTCACAAATTTGAATTTCAAATATTCAAATATTTAGAACATAAAATTCATTTTGTTAAAATTTATAAATATTCTATAAATAATAAACATAAAATTTTTAACAATAATTATCACACTCAAAAAATAATAATTCTAATTAATAGATTTCATTTTCATCTTGTCATGAGACCTTAATTACAAGTCTATCTTCTTGCTCTGAGCTTTAGTTGTCGATTTACTTCTTGCATTGGCAGCTTGTGCCACCTCACAATGATAAAGGAAAATATTTTTGCAATAGATAATTAAATATTAATGAATAAATATGGGGTCAAATGCAAAATATTCTAGTGCATCATCACAAAACTAGTGGATAAGTGGAGTTTTTCAATCAAGAGTTGAAGTAGATATTATAAAAAATAGTAGGCAACAACAAAAAGGATTAGTAATTGAAGCTAGATGATGCACTATAGCTTAAAAAATGGCATATAAAACCCCAGTTAGCATGCCACAATGTCACCTAGCATATAGAAAAGCTTATTAATTGGAGATACAACTTGAGCATAAAGTATTTGGGAAATTAAAAGACAGAAGTTTGACATAAAAACTACATGGAAAAGAGGCTTCTTTAACTGAAAGAGATGGATGAATTCAAAGCTACAACTTACAAGAACATTAAGATATACATAGTGAGAATGAAAGCTTGGCATCATAAACATATTATAAAGAAGTAATTTTACACCAGTTACAAATAGCGCTGAAGCAATTTGATATTGGATCTTATTCAAGCTAGAGGCCACAATCTTGGTAAATAGTCTGCTGAAGACAATACAAACGTCTTGAGTCGCCAGTCATCTGCTGAAGACAATAAAGCAGAAAATGCTTCTGCCAATATCATTTTGCTTATAGAACATAGTTTAATCTGATCCTTCTTAGGGAAAATCTTTAGATGTGTGTTATCCTCATCAATAATCATATATATATATACACACACACTATTTTATCTACAAGCTTTGCTCCAAATTTATAAATAAAAGATTGTTTTCCAGGGCTGCAATCCTTCGAAAATTGTATTGGACATTTATTCTTAACAATATATTTATCAAAAATATGAAAAAATTTATATCAAAACCATTATATGTGAATTGGATTTTAGGGACTATATCAGTAAAGACTTCTACCATGAAAGAAAATTAATAAAATTTATAAGAAATAGATTTCTTCCATAGAAGATAAAACAGGGATTTATATATATACCATATATTTTTTATGTCTTTATATATCTAACATAATCTTTAACATCACATCAAAAATATCTCTAAAACATATTTTTTAAACTGGATATAACTTTTCATGCATACAATCAATATATATATCAAATCTTAAATATTAAATATGTAAATATATAAGAATTTGTGATATATATGTGTATCTTTCACAAAAAAATATCTATGATGAACATAATTTTATTATCATTCGATCAATTTATTATAAAAAAAAAATAAAATGAAAATTGTTGCATGCTAAAAAAATCAGATGTAAAGTTTACTTTAGCCTTTATTGAAATCCAAAGACAGCGTATTTAAAGAGTAAAAAAGAAAACTCCGTAAATTTTCACGGAAAACCTCTAAAGGAGGGAAAAATCACGGGTCTAGCCCAAGCTTCTTCCACTATGTATCGTTTGAGTACAAAATCTTCCAGTAACCGGGATTACAATTGTATAAGAGAGAAAGGAACAACGACTATGTAGTCAATGCCTGATAAATTGCTACCAGTAGATAATGATGAACAACGAGGAATAACGACTAATGTGAATGTAATGGAGGCGGAGATGTTGACGACGGGCGGTGGATGCAATGGTGGCACCGGCGGTGGTGGTTACCGCCGAGAGACGCCGATTTGACTATAAACACTCCATGTTGAGCATTATTTAGGGATTTAATTGACATCCGAGTTTAAGGATATTTTAAGATTCGGTTTCAACTTCCAATCAATTTATTTTTAGCATCAAAATTTATGCTTCCACTAATAATATTTTAAGTGTCATATCAAATATAAAATTTAACAGTCAAACAAAATTAATGAACGCCACCCTACGTTTCAAGTGCAGAGTCTCCGTTCCTGTAGATGCATCACACTGCAAGGGGCATGGGGAACCTGTGCATGTAGCCGAGCTGAACATTCAAGCCGAGCCGAACCGAAAGACGAGGACGGTTCAGTTGACCGAACATCACGGCGGCTTAGTTGGTCCATTCGAGCCGAGCCAACAATAGTGCCCGCCCGCCGAAGTAAATGCCGGGATGGAGAGTGGCCTTCTTCTCCATCCCAACGCAGTTCACCTTTTCACTATTTCTTTGTTTTTTTTATAAAAAAATTCTCTCATAAAATATCATAAAAAAACTAGAAAATAAGTTTCTCTCTAGCTAAAATAAACGATATATATATATACTTCTCTGTCCTTGGCACTGGTGGAGTGATGGATACAGCATTTAGGTAGGCCCTGTTCTTGATCTTGTAATTATTTGACTTATATTTTATGTCAAAATTTTGTGATATATATATATATATATATATATATATATATATATATATATATATATATATATATATATATATATATATATATATATATATATATCAAAAAATATTATACAAGAATTCAAAATCAAGATGGATAATAATGAAAGGTTCCTCAAGAATATCATCGTCTTCTAACTTAGTAGTGGATCTATCCTGACATGAATGCTAAGATTGATTTCTTGAGGTATAATTATCATCTTTTTTTAGGTTTTGTAATATTATTAAAGTATAAGATTTACTATTATCAAAAGATTAATAATCTCAAAATATTTGTTATATTGGCAAGTTATCTTTATAGTATTTACTTAAATTCAGGGAGAAAGATCATTATTACTAACATTAATTTTAGTGGAGCTCTCAAGATATGTACTAACAGAATTTTTCAAAATAACACCAAAAGTTTGATTCTTGCTCTGGTACCTCTAGTGGGCATGAAGTTTAAAGCTCTTTGTTAATTATTATAATGAAGGAACTTTCATTGAATTTATTTTCTTTATGAGGTCTTTTTTTTAAAAAAATGGCTCAATCCTCCCCCTTAACATTAATAGATATGCCCATTTTAACAAGAATTCTTAACTAATGTGTGTAATGTGCTATAGTCTATAAAATGAATGCACAAACAAAAAACATCGAAGAAAGTGCACTAACTAAAAATTATCATTAAAAATTAATCAATAAAATAATCTTTTTAAATAAAATAAAATTTTTGTTTAACCATCTCCATGAACAAGTTTAATTAGCACATGCTTGTTATCCAATAGACCAATTTTGCTATGAATAAATAATCCTAAGTCTCCAAAATTTTATCTTATAACTTCTAATGGAGATGGTCCAAATAGATATTTTCCCATTAATGAACATTTAAAGTGAGATATAATCTTGAGATTTATGTCTCTTCATATAAATATAAGATGGCAAGCTTATAATTAAAAATAAAATATTTTTGGGAGCAATAAAATATAATTTTTTTGATTTTCTATGAAGAATTTCTCTGAAGAATAAGGGAAGAGATGAAAATGATTGTCATCCTTGATTATAAGCTTTGGAATGTGAATTAACTCTAGGTCCCAAAATTGATAGCTGCCAAGTATGATCTTAAAGTAGCAAATTGGTAAGCACAATTAGAATTCTCTATCAATGAAGAAGACGGGAACATTGATGCCAAGAGGCACCAATGATGGGTAGATTGCCCTCCAAATATCTATATTATCAAAACATTTTGGACAACATATAAGACTTATTTCATATATTTTAAATTATTTTCATTGTTTTAAATTTTAAACAATTTTTTATATATTTTCTTGTAAATAAAAACATTGCCTTAAATTTTGATAAATATGTTTTAAGTTTTTGTGAATATCATTTCACACTATCTAAATATATTTATAGTGTTTATCTCCTTTTTACATGAGTATAGAATTATTATTTTCTATAAGAATTAGGTGTGAATTTTTTTTATTTATATTTATTTATTTTATTATTTTTTTTGGGGAATCAATCAATGATTTTTACATGGGAATAGAACTATTATTAAATTTTGTGTGTGTGTGTATATATATATATATATATATATATATATATATATATATATATATATATATATATATATATATATATATATATATATATATATATATATATCTTGATTATACAAGTTTTACCCTTTTTATATTTGAGATAAGTCATTTCACCCCTTCACTTAAACTTACTCAAACCTTGTTATTTAATTTTCATGCACAAAGAAATTAAATTAATTAATTAATTATTATTATTATTATTATTATTATTTTTATTATATATATATATATATATATATATATATATATATATATATATATATATATATATATATATATATATATATATATATATATATATATATATATATATTCTATAAAAATCTAGCTCAAAGAAATTAAAAAAAAAAACTTCATTTTTTTGGATTTTTATTCATCGTCATTCATGAGTACAAGAACAAATTACTACTAAAGATTAAAAGATTTTTTATTCCAAGAATTAATCTCTCTTGGGATAGAGATAATTCATAAATCAATGCTTTGTACGCATGACGATCACTTCAATTGACAGTATATGATTATAATTTTGTAAACAAACTTATTTTATAAAAATCCATATATATCTTCCACACAAAAAAAAAATCCATATCATTTTTTTGGGGAATTTCTTTTTGGATTTTTATCCTTTCTGCACTGACTAAATTAATCATAACCTGTTTTTATTTATTTTTTTCTACCTTTCACAGTTCTTCTCATTTCTTTACTTTCCCATCCCTCTTTATCATCCAAGCCATCCCCTCTCTTTCTCATTTGTCTCCCATATAATTCTCGATGTGGCATTTTCCCCCTCCTGTTGCCTTTAATTTTTAGCCTCTCTCTCTCTCTCTCTCTCTCTCTCTCTCTCTCTCTCTCCCTTAAACGAATCTATAATAGTCTTGTACCCTTGTTTTCTGCATCCCTTGAAGCTCACACAAGAAGCCATGGCAGACCCTTACTCAAATTTTTTCAAGAGACACTTCTCTTATTATCCTTTCTCTGCTTCAAATTCTACCCACCCTCCTCGTCTTCCTCCTCCACCTCAACCCTCACAAGTTTCTCTCCCTTCCTACAACTTCTACACCAATTACAACTACAACTACAACTACTTCTTCCAAAACACCAACAACAATCTCCCCCAGTCTCCCCCTCCTTCGCCTCCCCTAAGAGAAGCCCTTCCCCTCCTCAAGCTAAGCCCTCAAAAACATCACCTTGAAGAGGGGGAAGACACCTCCTTCACCATCCTTGATGTCGAAGCCGAGGCAGAATCAAAGAATAAGAAAACAACCACTCTTGAAGAAGATGAGGAAGACGACGAGGCAGAGGGTGCCGTGACGGTCGCTCTCCACATCGGTCTCCCCAGCCCCACCGCCGCCGATCTCATCTCGAGAATTTCCTCCGCAACTGTCGACGAAGACCATAATCATGATCAAGATGACGAGGATGGAAGTAGCAACATCAATATCCCTCTTGGCTGCCCTACTATTGGCAAACTCACCAAAGGCCAGTACTGGATCCCAACCCCTTCTCAGATCCTCATTGGTCCCACACAGTTCTCTTGCCCAGTCTGCTGCAAAACCTTCAACAGATACAATAACATGCAGGTCACACTTCTCAGTTCTTTCTTTTCACTCTCAATAACTATTTTTAACAAAGGTACCGGTGTATTATTTCTGAAGAGGAAGAGAACAAACAGTGACTCTATCATACCCATCTTTTTATGTGATTGAACCACACATAAGAAGGATATGTATGTTTGTTTCTCTCATGCTTTTTGGCACTTTTGGAGTTTTCCTTTCACTGCTCCTTGGCTGCTGCGCTTCTTCAGTATGCATGTTGAAAAATTCACTTCTTACTGCGAAAAAGCCCTTCCCCAGCTCTTTCACTCCTGCCACTCTAGATCTATTTCTTAAAGCAATACCACATCATTCTGCCTAAGCTCTCTCTCTCTCTCTCTCTCCTTCTCCTCCTCTCCTCCCTCCTTCCCTTCCTCCCTCCCTCTCTCTCTTTCTCCCTCACTCTATCGAGAATGAGAGAGAGAGAGAGAGATTAATCTCTTGAGTATGGTCAGGTCAAGATAAAACTTTTCGTGTGGTTTTGAGGATGTCGATCCTGCCTTAGCCTTCTAAGTATCAATGAAATTTAAATGAGCATAGTTCAAAGTGAGCAGTATTATGAGATATGTGCGTGCTTCTTAGCTCACTGAAATAATTTGAGTGTATGTAATTAAGGGAATGATGAACTGCATTGTGAGTTGAATTTGTCTGCGTGCATAGCAAAACACAAACCTTTAATACATAGGTCTACTTCATATAGCTGCTCATTCATAAAAGAGAAATTATTTGATTAGCCTAACTCATCGTTATTTATCAGTGCATTATTTACAATCTTAATCTATATGATTTTGTATTTTTAATGTTTTAAATTTTTTTTGAATTATCATCATTTTTATTGAATCGTCACATATAAAAACATGAGCTTGAATTACCTAACAGTTAATCCACACTCCTGGAAAGAAAAGTGTCTTAAGATATTCTGATATGGCTTTATAATCAGGCAGAGAAAGAGGAGAAATAAAATGAGAGTAAAAATGGCGTTTCAACAATAATTGAACTACTAATTACCAGAGCAGGCAAACATAATAAATTTGAGCTGACTTCAGAACTTAAAATTTTCAGTTTTAGTTCTTGCATTGCATCTTGATAAATAAATTGCCTAAGAATCTTTCGATCACTTACATCAGCTTTGTTTTCCAAACAATACAGCTATTCTTATAATAATTAAGAAGAATTACATTTACAAAAAAAAAAAAACTATCTTCTAGCATAATAGAAATAGTAATTTATCTGCATGTTCTAACTATGAAAGCTTGAATATTGTTTCTCATGACTATAATGAAAGTATATTTTAAACACATTTTTTTTATTTTAACATTTCTTATGAATAATACGCTAATCCTCAAAGTCATTCAATATTTTTTTTCAACACCATAAACCATTCAACAATTTTATTGCTTTAATCTCATCATTCAAAAAAAAAAGTTCTATTTGCACCATCCATCATTTAAAAAAAAAAAAACAAAACAGTATTTCAGGATTGCCACTCTCTCAGAAATAAATAAGTCTTTCTATCACTCTTTCATATACGTTAATGTAAACCTACAGATGATATATATATGCAGATGCACATGTGGGGTCACGGCTCGCAATACAGAAAAGGGCCAGAATCCCTTAGAGGCACGCAGCCAACGGCTATGCTACGGCTACCTTGCTACTGCTGCGCCGCTGGCTGCCGCAACAACATTGACCACCCGAGAGCAAAGCCACTCAAAGACTTCCGCACGCTCCAAACCCATTACAAGCGCAAGCACGGCATTAAGCCTTTCATGTGCCGGAAATGCGGTAAAGCCTTCGCCGTTCGCGGCGATTGGAGGACGCATGAGAAGAACTGTGGAAAGCTCTGGTATTGCACCTGTGGTTCTGATTTTAAGCACAAGAGGTCCCTTAAGGATCATATCAAGGCCTTCGGACATGGTCATGCAGCTTATGGCATCGATTGTTTTGAGGAAGATGATGACCCGGCTTCTGAGATTGAGCAGGATGTTAAAGGAAGAAGATAGATAGATGTGAGTTGGCTTGTTTCTATTTGTTTGAGGGATGTGAGTTGGAGTTTACATTTGGCTTTATTCGGGAGTTAAGGGGGAGCTTATATTGTTTTGAGGTTATTGACGTACGTGATTATGGATGCATGATGACTTATTTATGTTTGAAAGTGGATATGAATACAAGAATTCAGAAATATTTAGCTTGTTAGGCTTGTAAAGGAAAAGAATTTGTTTTGGTTCATTGGTCAGGGCTTCTTTGGGATTTTGTTTGAATTCCTCTCTCTCATTTTATGGTGTCTCTAATATCTGCAGGGGACAAAATTTTAGTTTATGGGTATCGGTTTATTTAAATTATGGTCTGAATTTTTTTTACAAGCTGAGTTTTTTAGTTCTAAGATTGATTGATAAGTGAATATCTTTCCAAAATTCTTCACAAGTTAATAAGTTTAGTTCTAAGGTTATATTTTCAAATCCTTTAGTTCTTGGAGGGTTTTCAGGCAAAAATTCTCCGAGAAATGCCTCAAAGGAGAAGAGAGATTTTCACGACTCTAATAATATAGCATCATTTTGTACTCAGTCAAAACACAGTTATTGTGTATTAATTATAAAGTATTATATATTATTGTGTATTGACAATAAAGTATTATATATTATTGTATATTGATATAATATTAATTATACAGTAATACATATAATTTATATATACATCACTTTACAGTTAAGCATAGTACTTTACAGCCAATACATAGTAGCTGTATATTGATTAAGCATCACATGGCGCTATGTTATTAAAGTCTAGCTCTAAAAGCTATATGTGGACTCCACACATAAAATTTATTTAAGGGAGAAATGAATGATTTTCACTTATAAAGTATGGTAGTTTGTGTGACTAATTAAAATGCTGGATGACTATTAATCCTTTATCAAGGCAAGATATATCCTTTAATAAGATATTTTTCAATATGATTAATTCTTGACGAATAATTCATTGAATCTATAAAAATATTGCAATTCGATGTTTGAAAAAACATTGCAAAAGGAAAGAAAATGTGTTGGATTTTATATTGCAAATATATATATACACACACATATATATATATATATATATATATATATATATATATATATATATATATATATATATATATATATATATATATATATATATATATATATATATACATATATTTGAACAAATATGTACTCTATTGTCACAACTAGCTTTTACTATCCCATATTTCAAACATATAATCAACATATTATCATACTATCATACTCATTGTAGGAGGGAGAGCCTATGGGCAAAACAGAGAGCTAAAGCTCACTGGCTTATTCATTCGAATGATGATCTCAGCTTCTTTACAGCTCTATTAAGGAAAGATAAAACTCTAACCATATTTGAAGCCTTCAAACATTAAATGGCACTCTATCTGACCCAGATTCTATTTCTACTGAAATTTGCAATTATTATTCTTCTATTTTCAATTGTAAGAAAGTTTATTCATGTTCACCACTCCATTCCTTTAGGAAACACCATCTCTCCAACTCAGGCCACTCTTCTCTCAACGGCAATCACTGATCAGGAAATCTTTTTGGCTCTTCGCAGCATCAATGAGAATAAGTCTTCATGGCTAGATCATTTCAACTCCTGATTCTTCATCTCCTGCTGGGATATTATTAGCAAGCAATTTTTAAATGTGATGCACCATTTCTTCAAAACCTGCAAACTCCCTAATAAATTTAAGCACACCTTAATCACTCTGATTCCCAAAGTCAAGCATTCAAATTGTCTCACCGACTACCATCCTATATCCCTTTGTAATGCATTATATAAGGTTATAGCTAAGGTGTTGACTAATTGACTTAAGGAGGTGCTTCCTACAATTATTCACCCTGTTCAATCTGCTTTTATCAAAGGAAGAGACATCTCAGATAATATTTCTCTAGCTCATAAAATCTGTCATGACTTTTAAGTCTTCTCCTAACTTGGAGAGGTTTATTGCTAAATTCAATCTAAAGAAAGCCTTTAACACAATCAATAGAGAATCTCTTCTTCATAGGATGCATCAAATTGGATTTTCGCCTGCTTTTGTCAATTGGATTGCTGCCTGTATTTGTGAAATCTCCTTCTCTATAGTGTTGAATGGTGAGATTAGAGGCTTCTTTAATTCTTCAAATGGGCTTATGCATGATTGTCCAATTTCTCCCTTCCTCTTTACTATTTTGAAATGAATTGGGGTTTGCCCTCAACTTTTCCTAAAAAAAAAAAAAAAAACATATTATCATATTCTTTGTCCCCTTACTATGCTTGTTTTGTTTGTGCTCCCATTGAATTTTTTTTTTTTTTAGTTTTTAATATTTTATGAATGTTATGATTGTAGAATGGATTTTTATAAACATAAAAAAAAAAAAAAAAAAAAAAGACTCATAGTGCAGACAAGACGTGGTCAAACAATCGATTTTTACTCAATATATTATTCGGTAGAATTTTGGACTATCAATATCACATCCATCTCTGTATTTAGTCACTTCAGGCTTTTACTTTCCTAATTGATCTCCCACTCAACATCAATGGCGGCGTCTTCTTAGCAAAACTATAACCGAATAAAATTATATCAGGTTCTTAGAAGGACAAAGTTCATTGTTAACATCTTCTAATTATTTAATTTAAGAGAATCTTCTTAGTTATTTCAAAAATAAAAAATAAAAAAAATAATCAATCTATTCTAGATTAATACAAATAATTACTACTTAGATGTATTCATTGGCATTGCGCTTTATTTATGGGCATTGATTTGTTTTATGGATAAAAATATATTCTATATTTTTTATTAGGAGACAAAGATCAATTAATATATAAAGCCGGCATAAGCCAAGTTTTAGTTATTAAATCTATACAGGTTTGAAGAAATTCATTATTGTTGTCTCTTGAGATTAATATCTTAGATGTTCTGTGTATTTCCTCTCTTAGAGTCTTGCTTCTCACTTAATATTTAAATCTTGAGAGGATATTTATACATATTGAGAATTTTTCCATTCCACATATTATTCATCTTTCAAAATAATCTCAAACATTCATTATATTAATAATCTACCAAACTAACCACTTATAAACATCTCAGGTTTGTTACCAATAATTTTTGAATTTTGTCCTAAACCTATTTTAAGATATTAAGAAAATTTTTTATTCATGATGTAGTGGCTTTGTAGAAATGTCGATAACTTACTCTTATAATCATATTTATATCCCTTTTTTTTGCGATGCATTCTCTTATAAAATATTTAACCTTCAATAAATTTTGTAACCAAATTTCAAGGTGAATTTATTATGTAGAAGATATGTACTCAACTTTCCATATCGAGAGTATGCCAACAATTTTTCCTTAGATATCTAGGTGAAGGTGGTCTCTTTCATATAAAATAAAAATTCAATTTCTCTTTAATATATTAAGGAATTCTCTTTAAATTCATCAAAAATGTGGATTTACTTTCAATGTAATGACTGATAAGTTTAACAACATAAACGATATTACGTTTTATATATGCAGCAAACTTGAAATTATGCTATTCAAAAAAATTAGATGTCCACTTTCTTCTTCTTAATGCTATGAAAGCCTAACATCGTATCCTCTTAATATGCATATCTGCTTGTAATTTTTTATTTTCATCTTCTTAAAAATCTTCCTATCATAACCTTCTTATGAATTAAGAGTTCTATGTTCATTATACTTGACTTCAATGATAAAATAGTACATCATAAACCTAATATCAATCATCTGATAGTGTAACAATAATATTTTATTCTTTAAGTATCTTGAAGATACCGGGATTGCTCTGATGAAAATCCAAGTCATCAATATATAGAAAAATGATCAAGATATTTTCATGATAGACTTTCCTGTGGAAAGCATGCTTAATAGGACAATAAATAAAGCAACAATCTTGGACTTTTTTTTTTCTTGTGTCAATTAAGTTATTCTTTGTATGTATAATAGAGTTAGATCATCTCTAGGCTCATCATTGCATTTTTTTATGACCTATCAACAATCATGCCTTAATTTTAGTACTCCACTTGTTTTAGCTATTATTATTGACTATAACGATAATAATAGATATCAAATCATCATTGTCATAATCAGAGTTCAACTAATTGATCTTTTCATGCCACATTCATTTAATTGACCTCCTCTTATCGAGATATTTTAATATCGATCTTGGGATAAATTTTCTTATGCTCTAATATCATTATATTAAAAATTTATCTCCCAAAATAAATTATAGTGAACTCATAATTTGATACCACTGTTAAACTCATACAATAAACATTTTATGAAAGTTTTTTTTTCTTCTTCTCTTATAAGTCTTCTCACTTAATGATCAAACATTAAAAAATTAGTATTCATAATCATCGCAAATTTTTTCAAACCACACATTTCCACATAAGAAAAATATTTTAATCATTCTTTTTTTTTTTGTTACCTACCACGCACACTTTTCACTTATATTACCTAATATTTGGATAATCAACAAATTTATTTTATGACATTTCTACTAAAAAAATTTTGATTTTTTGAGCTATATGTTATCCGCACACACAGCGAGCGAGCGAGAGAGAGAGAGAGAGAGAGAGAGAGATGATAAATTGCCCTCTCCAAGAGTAGAGAATATTCAGTGTCATATCCGAATACATTTTTGCATCCGGACATGCAATCACATGAAAATACATGACAAAATATAAATTATATATTATATATAATTTTAGTTTTATCATGAGTCAGCATGTGATTGATGTCCAAATTCATTTGGACATCACACATACTACTTTTTTCTGGGAGAAAACTACATGAGAGAATTTGTGAATATTCTTATTTACACATTGTTAATATTTCTCTTATAATATTTTGTATTTTAATCGTTATAAAAATATTTTATTCAATAAAAAAATTCAACATTACAATTATGACACTAAGAAGATCATAACTACATAATACTTTTGAATGCATGCTTTTTTTTCTAATATGTCGATCCGAATTTGATTTTTTAGATTGTATAAAAATACTCCAAACTAATATAATATAATTATAAAAATATATATAAGAAGAAGAAAAACTATTTACCCGAGGTTAAAGAAAAAAAAAAACAAAGAAAATTCATCCACAAGGCTTACAATCTCCCTCCTCTTAAATTTGTGGCACTCATGTGAATGAGCTTCCAGCCATAATTATGTGCTAGCATGGCGCAATAATGGCCGGTACCTGTATTCACCAAAGAGTAGTTTTTTCACAGTACCCAGCCTCTGCTCTGTGGTGGAGTCTGAAGAAGAAAGTGATGCTTATACTTCCATAGATTTGAAGCCCTCATTAATTACAACTTTTCTTTCCTTCTCATATTCTTTCCTCCCGCGTATAACAGTGACGCCCACAAGCAATGCTTCCTTTTGCGTTCCTCAAACCATAAATGAGACAACCAGAAGGAGACGTAAGGATAGAGCATGGGCTTGCAATGCATAAGAATAATATCGGCTTATGCTATCTAAAGTTAAATTTAGAAATTTAAAAGGATATAAGTAGGCATCTATTCTTGAATTTATGGCTGTGCTTTCTATTTTTATCTCATAAATATTAATTATCTGCACATAACTATTTCAATTTCCCTCTTATAAATAATAGAGCTAATTTTTAAAATAAATATAATCTAAAATGTAATTAGTAATTTAAGTTTCTTAAAAATTGATATGTCACTTAAA
Source organism: Cymbidium sinense (assembly GCA_021442155.1). NCBI lineage: Eukaryota > Viridiplantae > Streptophyta > Magnoliopsida > Asparagales > Orchidaceae > Cymbidium > Cymbidium sinense. The sequence goes on from CM038216.1 coordinate 145,385,065, forward strand.
ATACTACTAGTCGAAGCAAGAATCTTGATGTCAAAAGCAAGTTGATCCTAAGTTGAAACTAATGAGACTTAAAATATCATTGGAAACTTTGGGATATCGCTTAAATCCTAAATAGCTCTTAAACATGGAGTGTTTATAGTCAAATCGGCGTCTTGACAAGCGGATCTAACAAGCCCAAGATCTCATAATTAACTTCATTTGAGCATTCAAATACTTAAAATACATCAAATGATCAAAAGGAATCATTTTGAGCCATCCAGAGAGTGGAGTGGTTGGATTTTGCACGTTATTCTGACGTCGCTCATCAATCATAAATGGCGTCATTCTTTACATAAAGAGCTGCGAGATGAGAGAGCTTTAAAGCTTGAAAATCCTCCAAGCATAATTGTGCCACCACTCGACGGTTGCTGACCACCTCCGTTGGCCGCCAACCACCGCTACCGCCGATCCTCATCGTCATCAATCTTCGTCGCCGGTCGTCACCACCGACCACTGTCGCCATCAACCATTGTCGTCGGTCATCATCGCCGACCACCGACGCCGGTCACCGCCGCCAACCACCATCGTCGGTCATTGTCGCCGACCATCGCCGGCCATCTTCGCCGGTCATCACCACGACGACCTTCATCGTTCCCATTTGTTGCTCACTATCTTACAACGAGCGGACTATAGTTATTGTTGTCTGATTCTAGGATTCCCATTGTCAGCCCTTCTCATATACAATTCTGTAATCCCGTTATCGGGAAATTTTGTACTCTGAAATAGATACATAGTGGAAGATTTTTACTGGGCTAGGCCCCGTGATTTTTCCCTCTTTTCGAGATTTTTCCATGTAAAATTTCTGGAGTTTTCTTATTAATTCTTCAAACATATGTGTGTGTGTGTGTGTTGGATTCCGCAACAAAGCTAAGAGCAAATTTTTATTCTACCGCAACTTGTTTTCTAGCACGCAACAAAAATAAAATTTAGATATAAGTATAGTTAGCCGTTTAACGGGCGACTTGCTTGCCATGTCAAATCTGACGTGACACTAGTCGTCCATGTAAGTGTCTAATCTAGTCGTCCGTTTGACGGCGACTTATAGTGTTACATGAAAGTCGTCCGTTAAACGGGCGACTTACATGTAACTATTTTTTAAAAAATATTTTGTCAACTCAATTGGATTTAAGTTCCACTATTATCTGTTATTTGATGAAAATTTTATAAATATGTATGTTTTTAATGATTTACAGATATTTTTATGCTATATTTTACATGTATTTGATTAATTAGTAGAAAAATATAATTCAAATGACTTTTTATTTAATTTCAAATTTATTTATATATAAATTGGAGTCAGTTATAAATAAGTATGTTTTTAATGATTTGTATATAAGATCAAAAGTTTATCCACATGAATAAGGATAAATGTTAATATTTAGTCTAATATCTTAAATGATGGATATAATATCTTGATCATTAGTGTATAAAGAAATCTATATACGTACAAAAATATGTAAAAATCAAGGAAAAAATTTATTTCAAATTACAAGGATAATCATCTCTGAAGTTTGAGGATATAGATGGTGGAATGATATAACTGACTCTTATAGTGAGTTATTATCAAGTAAAATTATATATATATATATATATATATATATATATATATATATATATCTGTGTGTGTGTGTGTGTGTGTGTGTGTGTGTGTGAGGCTAAAGAAATTCTTGAGAATAGTTCATGCAGTTTTACACTTTTCACAATGTAATTATTTTTTAATAAAAAAAATTTTCATCTTAAACAAATTTGGAATTAAGTAAAAAAATATTTAAACTATATTTATCTACTATTTAATCAAATACTTTCAAAATATAACATAAAAATATACACAGATCATTAATAACATGGTTATTTAAAAAAATTTCATCAAAATAATATAAATTAACAGATTCATATATTTATGCAATTTGAGATAAAATATTAAGAATTTAATAGAATATTAATCGGACGAATGAGAGGCTTTATATAAGCAGGAGTAGCTCCAATGGTAGATAATAGTGGAACCTAATCCATCATAGTTGCCAAAATATTTTTAAAAAATAATTACATGTAAGTCACTTTAGCGGCTTAGTATAACACTCAAGTCGCCCGTTTGAGATTAGGCGGCTTAAGCGGACAGTGTCACATCAGATTCGACGTAGCAAGCAAATTGCCCGTTAAACGAACAACTATACATATATTTAAATATTTTTTTATGATACTTAAATTATTAATTATATTTTAAATCATACTTATTTTAAAAAATTTGCCTAAATAATAGAAGGAGATAATTTATAAATCGATTAATATATCTCATCGCTCACTAAGAAGAAAATTGATTAAAATGATTCTTGGCATCAATACCTAAAATTTACCTATAACAAATATCATTAAAATGGATGATAGGTCATTTTTTTATAAGGTAGATTTATTTTAATTTAATTACAATAATCAAATATCATTTTGATTAATTATTGCCTTGATAAAAAAATCTATCTTACAATTTAATTAACATTTCGTTATATATATAAACATATAATATAAATTTAACATATGACAAGCACATCAAAAAAAAAAAATTTATGTGCCTATTTCCATCTCAAGAGCAAAACGAGCTTCTATAGTAGACCCCCACACCATCTCTGCCCCTCTTACTACCTTTAGAGACCGTACAATGGCCTTTCCTTTCACCAAACCAACTATACTCAGTATTGCTATCAGTATTCTCTCTCTTGTCCCCTCCATGAACTGTCTTTCGATGCAGTTGCAGCAGAAACTAAGTATCATATAACAGTGTAAAAGAGAGAGAGAAAGAGAGAAGGAAGTTGCCGGGGCCTGCAAGCTTGGAGAGGTGGGCACCATAAGTAGGCAAATTATTCCTTACAAGTAATGCAGCTGTGAGGCCTTTTTCAACCCCCACTTCAAATTGACCAAGAGATTATTACATGCGACAAACACTTGTGTAAAGGGGGAAAAATGTCCCTTGGAAAATCCCGAGTAAATATTTGTTCAAGATGTTGGATAACTTGTAATATTTTAAATCAGTTCAACAAATTAATTATAAAATGCTCTTGGAATTTATGTATTGATCTTAGATTAAAGAGTTACTGAATTAAAAATTGCACAATTTTATTCAATCGTTCTGCAGGTTTTATAATATAGTTTTTATTTTTTTTATAATATAATTTCTAAATTATTTTGCAAATGCTTGGCACATGTTCTAAAAAAAATTTAAAAAAACATTAGATTCTTAGAGTTTTTTTTCTCAGAATATTCTACTCAAATTTTTTCACGCAAATAAAATAATATAAGTTTGGTATACATATAAAAAAATAGAAAAAATTATTATTTTTCTCTAGACCAGGAAGCTCTCTCTGTGCACTTTTCAGCTTTTTCCTGATCCATTTGGATGCATATTTTTGTGCTTGGGGGGATGAATTTATGTGTTTTCTCCTTGCAGAGTGGAACGTATGTGTTATATCACCATGAGATACTCAAATCAAATGATTAGCTTGCTTTCACTGCGAAAGACTGCTTGAGAGAGAGTTAGGGAGAGACAGTGTGAATTATGATATAAGTGAGTTAGAGGAATGGCACAAAGGAAATTTAGCAAAAGGGCAGTTCATTAATGTTGCTCAGAAGGTTTTGAGTGTAAGATCAGTGAGAAGGAATGGATCAGTGTTTGCAGATTTTGTTCAGAAGTACATTGAGAGACCGAGAGAAAGAAATGAAAGAGAGAGAGAGTGAGAGAGAATAGGAGAGAGAAAAAAGAGAGGGGTGGGGGGGGGGGGGGGGGGGTTATGGGGCTCAGTCAACAAAGGGATTTTCGAGACGTCTTGTCAACCACAATACATCCATCACACACTTACTCAGAGTGTATGGACCGAGGAGTATATCAGGAGGTGTTGTCTTGCAGCGGAGGGAGCACAACAATATCACGTTACACGGCTCGCTGCCTGCCAGTCTGCCTCATAAAGTGGCACGTTTGTTCTTTTCACCTAAATTTTGAGTTTTTATCTTTTCTTTGATTTACTGTTCTTTTCTCTTGATGTTACAGTAACAGATGTGTGAGATAAGATTGTTTGTTGTTCATGTTGGGCTATATTTTACAGAAGAATAATGCTACTTAATTTGAATTTTTTGCTCTAAAATGTAGTTTAAATACAGTATGGTATATAATAAATAATAATAATTTTATTTACATGAAGTATTTGTTTCATCTTAAATCAAATCATTAATTGCAACAGTATTTAGAAAAAAGATCTGATGGATAAACTAACAAAATTTAGCATATTTTAGCGGCCAAAATTTGTTTCGAAACCCATCACAAAGTGTTTAGTTGTAAAGTTAGCTTAAACCCACATCAACTTCTTTTCAAATTCTTCACAAAATTAGAAGAAGCCAAAACAAGCTACTATTTAAAGAAAATCTTGATATTTGAATGCCTTCTTCATAGGTTTACACTTCAAATCCACCATACACGCATTACTTCACACAGTGCCTACACTTGTTTATTAAATAACACATGATGATATTAGTCCAATGGATCAATCAAAAATTTTATCAACATCAATTAAATATGTTCATATATTCACATGATTTTTTTTTTATTTATAGCTCCAAATATTATTCATAGTATCCATTATATCTTCTATATTGTTTAATTACCATAAGCACATAATTTATCTTATCTTCAGGTATTTGAGTCCAAGACATTTAATATTGATGATCATCACTATATTATGACTTTTTTTCTTCAAAATAAATTTTCATGCAAGTATAATGATAGTACTAATTTTTATGTCATATTCATTTGTCTTGTTTTTTAAACACAAGTTACATATGATATAACAACTTTGGGCCAAATTTTTTTCATTTTGGAATTAGCATGTCAATTGTAGGAGAAATAAATCCACCTTGGCAAGTGATTATTCTTACACAATTACCTCAACTAATTAATACTCTAACTTTCTTGTCAATCAAATATGATATAGGTGTTACTTGTTTGTACTTCACTCTTTGATGATTATTCGAAGAGCATCAAATAATATTATTGAAATTCTATTTTTCCCATATTGAGCATGTGTTTCTTTTTTTTTAATAATGTTGAAGGTGGAGCACCACATAATCTTTAACAGGATGACCACATAAATTGTAGTTAACACGGTATGATGGGAAGCTTCCAACTTTTACTTTTTAATATAGTCAATAGCTACAAATCTAACCCAAATGTCCTTTTCAAATTTATTTCAGATATCTATTTCTATCATTATATTTGTCATAAAAGATCACAAAAAGGAGGCACTAAAATCAACTTATAATTGCACAAGATGTAAGGGATGGAGCATGGCCACAGAGAATAACCTATGATGAAAGAGAAAAGAAGGATAAAGAACCACAATAATGACTTGGAGCATCAATAGTTGGGATTTAATGATTCTAATCAGTGGCAAAGGCCATGCCTTGTGATAAAAAAAAATTGGGCATAAGGATAAATACACTAGAAGTTAGTGAGAGGATGTTGAAAATAACGAGAACAATATTGGAGTGGATCATAACAGACCACTGTTGAAATCTTGTATAAGGATGAGCAAAAGTGCCCACGGGAGCAAAGCAATCACGAATGACAATGTGATTGAATCACCGAGCATTTATAGGTATGTATGTGTGTACATATTATGCATACAACATAAATACTATAGTGAAAGAATAACTTGAAAAGAATTAAATCAACTTGAAAAAGTTATGCTCATCCTTTGATGCTTTGTTTTGTAACAACACCTTGGCTCCTAGCTTGTGGGCTTGGAGTAATCTCTTTGGTGAGTGGTTATCTCTTTTTATTTATTTATATTATAATTTATTTTTTTTAGTCTTATCTTATCTTCCTTTTTCTCCTCTATTGATTTAGAATCACTCCTACTATAACTTATTTATAAAATTTTAAAACTTCACGAAATCAACCTCATAGCCATACTTCTAATCTACACATCAAAATTTGCACACAACCAAACCAACTAACTCAAAAAATCTCTTTCTAACAACTAAAGATTTTAAAGGGATATTCATAGTCATCATATCTTTTAACAAACGTCATTTTGAGCTCCATATAAAAATCATCACTCAAAATGAGCCAAATCTTGAAGCTCCTAATTGACCTTTTGGCCATACATTTAAATAAACCTTTCCAAAAGTTTTTAATAATTGAATAAAACTTCTCACCCTATCTTCTATCTCTAACTACACGATATACACCTCTGTAGTATCATCGATAATAATTATGAAGTACTAGGATATAATTTTCAAGCATGTATATATAGTAGGAAACATGTAAAGAAGAATTTAATATAAGCTCATAGTTTAGATTATTCAATCAATCTCAATTTTGGGTAAAACATAATAGCACCTTGAAGAGAAAAATTAACTTTCAAGAACCAAAAAAAGTATTATTTTAGCTTATAGCTTACTTTCTCATATGCCTATAATTAAAAGTAAAATATCAAAGATAGTGTAGGCTTAATCAAGATCATCTACTCTAGAATTAATCTGAAAACATATTAATATAAATTTTTTCTGGCTCATCTTATTGAAGTAAGTGTTATAATGTCATCAGGGTTATTATAAATTAATTGATACTTTTAGTTCATTATTTATAGAACTTATCTTATGAGAAAACATACAATGTTATATCTAAATCCATGACATTCCCATTTTCATCATATCATATATAGATCCCATATTTGCTTCTAGGCTCAAAACAAGTTTACAAGAAGCTCGTAGAACAAAACTAAATTTTAGTATAGACTATCACCTCAAAATCAAAGTTTGGTTAAACTATATTAATCTCTAAGGCATATTTAATATTAATAAGTTTCATTGAATTTGTGTAGGGGATCTTAATATAGAATACTATTAAATCTACTCCAACTCTTATAATGTCTATTGATCCCAAAATAAAGATCTTCCTTTAATAATAATAAAAAGAGCTATAACACTTATATTTAAGCTAACCCCTTATAAGAGTCCAAGTTCATGTTATGCCATTCAAACCTTGATCAATACAACTTTGCTTGGTGACTAATAATTCAAACAAAGGTCTTAAAATATTTTAAAATATGAGGATAAATTTCATGAAAGAGTAGTGAAGATGACACAGCGCAATGATAAATATCATGTAATGAAGTTTAATCACATTAAAATATTATATGAATATAAAAAAACAAGCCTATGATCATAATAGGGGGTTATTGGGCACCTCCTTTAAAATATAAATATGTATTGGTAGAGATGCTTCATGGCAACCTTAACATCAATGAAAAAGTTTATTGTCAACTCTTGTCATTAAAGAATTCAAAAAGAACCACTCCACCTTCCATTCATGACTTGGACACTCTCTCTCATCAAAATAAAGAAACAAGTAATAATTTATAATCAATCACCTTTTAAATAAAGAAAGAACAAAATTTAATTTAGTTATACTTCATGACTTGTTTTAATTTCACATTACTCCTTTTTCCTTTTATGTAATAGCTAACCAAGATATATCATCAATCCATATAAAGTAATATAATTTGACCTAAATATTTATATCACTAGCTAATGACATCCACCATGTGATTAGTCTAAGATTTATGATCTTAAGCTTTATAAATGCTAGCTACATGGTTATAAAAATAATTCAATGTTAAACAAAAATTGTGTTTTCTACCATACAAATTCTACTTATTTAAAATCGGAGTCAGTCTATAATCCTAACATCATATGACTATTAGGCTCACATAGTCTTCTCTTCTCAAGCATAATTAACAACTTATATTAGCTAGTTAATTCCTTGAAATGAATAATGTGACACCTAGATACATTAGTACATAATGTGTTATTTTCAATCCATAAAGTATTAAGCCTCATTAATTAAGTACTCGACTATTCAAAAAGGTATCAACCTCAAATCTTCAATTAGTTGACTAACACACAAAATATTATGCCACTATGCCCTCTCATTCTATTCCTTGTAATTTACACAAATGATATTCAATCACTGAATGTTGGGAACCTAATATTATTCTTATTGGAGTACTAAGTTTTATAGATATTACCCTCATAAAGCTTAGTGTTTAAGTTTAACCATCTATGATTGACTTTTATATAAAGCTTGTTGGCTTTATGTGATTATAAAATCCTTATAATGATATCTTTCTAGAAAACATATAGGACTAATGCACTTTCTTAGTTACATAACACAAATTGCCAACTATGATCTTTAGTTTTAAAGTGTTGAGTATACACTTTGTGTGTCTCACTATTCCATTTAATGATAACAAATTTTATGTGATGAAAACTAATAGTTTCTATGCAAGTTCATTTATCCATATAAATTTTTATGACAATCATTATAAATTTAAAATTTTATTGATAACAATGTTTTCTTCAAATTAATTATGTTTATCTTTGAGCATTTTTAGGAAAATTATCAAACCCAACTTGATCAGTCCGATCAATAAGATAAACTCAGCTTGGTTTTGGATTTATTTGAAATTTTCAAAGGGCATTCATATAATGAAAAATAGAGCTCACAAAATCATTAAAAGTATAAAATTAATTTCAATTCATTAATTTTAATTATTGGAATATTTATTAAAAATTTATTTTGTATTCTTTTTTAAAAATCATGAACTTATCTTTTTTAGATAATTTAATCACTTGCAATAATTAATCACTTTTCCATTGCATCTTAAACTAAGATAAATTGTTGCATTAAATTATCTCCATGCTTCATTTAATAACTATCCATTTAATTTGAGCATATGATATGGATTATTCTTTTAAATAATGTAATTATTATTTTCTCTCTCCTAATATTTTTGCATTTATTTTTGATGAATCCATCATGCTTCGGCCAAAATTTACTTGACTTTATTTCTAAAATATGTTGTTTTCATTTATTAAATTAATGTATTAATTATTTTCATTTTATATAATTTAAAATTTTAATTATTTTGAATATTCAAATTTGAATTAAACATTGATTTATTTTCAAAATTCTTCTCTCTATTTTTTATAAAGTTTTTGCATACCCCTCATTCAATTCAGTTTTATTTAATCTAATTTCATTTTAAATTAGATTTTATTGGCTTTGTTTACTTTTTTCTAAAATCCCATTTTAGAAACCATTTGGTGAGCCCACCTTATAATTCAAATTAAATATGAAATATTATTTAAAATTTTAAAATGTTTCTTAAGTAGTTTCTTAATTATCTTGATGATTGATTGGCATTTAATTCATGATTGATCCACTTATCGAAAGTCTTGGTCATCTCCTTCATTATTCAAATTATTTGGATTTACATTCAAAAATCTTTCTTAGTTGATTCTTTAATTATTCAATTATTAACTAATCTAATTGATTTACATTAAATCCAATACCCCTCCATGCTTCGTTAGTCCATCATTCAAATTAATTTGAATTGATTTAATTCAATTCAAATTGATTCCCTTTGAAATTTGAAATCAAAATTCAAATTCATTTATCAATGTTTCATACTTAGCAAACCACTCATTTGCTCTCTTCTATATAACATCTTGCATTTTCCTCATGATACTCAATGCTTCACTCCTTGGTTGACTACAACTTGAAAAATTCTCTAAGTTCTTCTTTCCAAGAGTGTTTACTTTATCTTCTCTCTTTCTTTCATTGTAAGCTTTTTCTAGAGGAGTACTAACATCTTCTTCATGCCATTGCTTTGCATTTAAGAAGAGTTAGCCAAGTGTTATTTGGGTCTGTCAATTCTTTTAAAGGTCTTGAATAAGATTTTTCTCAAGTTTAATTCGATTTTACTTGTTGAATAATAAGATTTTAATTTTATATGCTAAGCTTTATTTGATGTTTAATCATTCTTCATTCAAATGATCTCATATTGTGATTTTTACTGATTATTGTGATTTCATATGTGATTGAATTACATTGTTTTACTAAGATTATTTCATAAAGGTTTGTTTTCAATGCTTTCAAGTAATTAACTTTAAGATTTGTTTTAACATCATTGCATAAGTTTATTTTAACTTAAGATCCATATCATTGCATTAATCATTTTAATCATTTTTTAAAATAATAAAGAAATATTTTATGAGCCTTCTCTTATTTATCATCTTATTTTTTTTGGGATATTAGAGCAATTTTTTTTTTAAATTATGATAGTTGTATTTCAAGACTTATATTTTTTTTTCTTTGCATTTTCAATTTGTTTGGGTTATACTTGCTCGAGAAGGAGAGTATGTGTTTTAAGATTGTACTTACTCAATGTAGGAAACTATGTGTTTTTGGGTTGTATTTGATAGATGTAGGAAAGTATGTGTTTTAGGGTAGTTTGTGCTCAGTGTATGAAATTAGTACGAGAGATTGTTATAATTTTGTAAAATTTATTAGATTTTGAGCTTGGGTGGCTAGATGTGAACGAATACTAGTTTTTTGGCTTAACCAAATCACGTAAAATATTGTGCCTATTTGGTGTCACAGTCCCTTAACATGAAGATCATATAACACCAATTTCACTTCTTTATTAAAACTACATAGATTTAATAAGGCCTCATAATAAAAGAACATACTATAAGTTAGCTAAACTAAGACAAATAATCTTGTCAATTACTAATAATTAGATTACATAGACATTCTTATGGCATAGTAAATTCCCCTATGTCATATGCTCTTATATATTTTAACAATTGCATTTTTTTGATTTGATCATGTAGCTTAATTAATTACATGAATTCTTAATTATAGCTCACTATAACATCATAACATGTTACGCATATAGCAAATAAGCTTCTCTAGTCCCCCATGATAGTTGAGTAGTCATGAATGAATACTCATCCATGCAATATAATACCTAGATAGATTTAGTGAATGATATTTCCTTAACTTGATATTTAATCATTTGGATAACTACTACTTTTATTCCCATAGCCACTTGGTAAATCTTTTGATCACTCTACTTATCACCTGAACTACTTGATAATCCCTTAAGTACTTTGTTAAGAACCATTCAACTCAGAGTTATTATCTAATAGATTGTTTGCTTGACCTCAATAAACTATGGATATAAAAAAGGATTTTTGAGCTTTCCCCTTAGGGCATAGGTTATTTGGCATATCACATCTTCATTCACAACCATAATAATAATAATAATAATAATAATAATAATAATAATAATAATAATAATAATAATAATAATCAACTATTAGCCACTCTATCTTATTAATCAATGAACTAGTTTTATATTACCAACTTTATTTAGTGCTTGTATTATAACTAGTGAACAAAATACCATTTTTTGTTTTTGTGATCTACTACTATTAAGAACATGGACAAAGAAAAGCCTTTGTGAGTGCATGTGTGTGTTGGGGGATAACTCAAGCATATATTCATATCATATAGCTTTACACTTTATAAATATCTTATAGATTATTGTATAAAAACAATTATAGCTGCCAAAAAAAAGCCCTAGCCATATTTTAGAAAGCAATGCGTATGAGATTTGAACATAGATTTAGGAGTTATAACTGTAGCATGCTTTCTTTATAGGTTCTGTGAAAACATAAGAATTAGGTAAAGTAGGCTTTAATAAATCTTATAAAATCTTTGTTTAGTGAATCCCATTATATTAAATCTTGAAAATAATTTGATATAACGTGTATTAAATCAATCTAAATCTTGTAAACTATTATGTTATATATTTTTGAATTTATTCAAAATCATATCATAGATGTCAAGCTGTAAGTTTAGCTGAAAGAAATTTGAAAAACATGATTTTGTCATTAATCTCTCTCTCTCTCTCTCTCTCTCTCTCTCTCTCTCTCTCTCTATCTCTCTCTCTAAATATCTCAATAGTTAGATTTAAGTAACTCTCCTATGAAATTGACTCAAATAATTACCCACTTCTTTGGGACAAATTTTGTTTTGAATTTTTTACTTTTTGTGTTATTTTTAAAAATATATATTTTAAGTATTTTTATTTTTGATTTTTAAAATATTCAAAATAATTTTAAAAAATTTGAATATTTTTTATAAATAATTATCACTATCAACTATCATTATCATCCATCCACCACCACTATCAGTTATAATTATCTCTTACAACCATCGGCTATCATCACCTATATCATCATATTAATTATTGTTATTACCACATAAAAATAATAATATCATATTTTTAAGATACTAAATATATTCTATTTCAAATCAAAATATTAAAAAAATTAAAATAAAATAATAATAAATAATAAAATAAAAATAAAGATGTCACCTAATGCCCTCTTAATTTTCTTTTATTTACAGAGTTCTAACTTATTTTTATTTTTTTCAGTTTATAGCACAACACTCAAACTACGATTTTTATTTTATCTTATATGTTTGAAGTTGAAAAATAATTACGCAAATTTCCAAAAAAAAAATAATAATAATTACGCGTCTTCATGCAACATACAACTGCCACGTCATGGAGATGGACGGCCGAGATCCCATCTACGGCGAAGCGGCCGTGGGGCTCAAACAGGAAGGTACGGCGCCGGTTAAAAGGAAAAAAGTTAGCTGATGAGCTCTCGCTGTCAAACTCATTGCACGTACTAATGGGAACTATAGCCGAGTCAAAACTCAAAACAGCAATTTCAGTACTTAAAATGTTCAATTTTAAATAATAAAGATTAACATTGTTGAATTATTTCTTATTGATGAAATTTTAAAAATAGTCTAAATGATATTCATTTTAAAAGAATAACACGCAAAAAAAAGGGCTATGTGGTCCGATACAAAAAATATATATATAATATATATCTTTAAAATATTTTTTAATACTTTCTAATTTTGAGTTTTATTGAGTTAAATACAAGCAAATAGTACCTCTGATAAAAATTTTGTTTGTTCTCATCTTATTAGTTTAACGAGCAAATCAAAAATGAGCTCATTCACGAGATCGATAAGCAGTTTTGATAGCCTTAATCATATGGTATAATTACACATGTCCAATTTTCATGAGTATTATTTTTCTTTAATGCCCTTTCTCATCCCCAGTCCTCTCCATTAAAAAGTTTTAAAAAAAGATTGTCTCAGAGTTTAATTTTCTTTTTATATAACTCAATCAAAGTATAAAATTAAAAACAATTAAGATAATGCATTACTTATCAAGATTAATCATCATCAAGCACTCTAATTATTATTTTTTAAAAACTACGCATAATTATCCTTTCCATGTAAGTTACTTGAACTAGAACTATTTCATTTCTTTCTTCCTCAATCAATGGGTGTCTTTTCCCTTGTCAAGAGATTGTAAGTCAACACAATTTATTCTTGGCATTTTAGGTTTGAATCCATTGCAAGATTTTATGCTAGTTTTGATAATAATTTAGCTTCTTGATTGAGTTTCACCCATAAGCTTTAACTAGTAAGGTGCTTTTAGCTTGTAGAAAGAGCCAAGAGTGTCATACTTATAGGCATTAATAAAAGATGCCTTTAAACATGTCATGGATCTAAGAATCTTATGCACACAACATTCAACATTCAAATTACCAAGCTTGATTAAGTTTTAAGAAATTATTCTCTCATTTTTTCTATCTTCTCCTTAAAGGCATGAGAATCAAAGAACTTAGTATGCCCATCTTCTAGGTAATAGTAATCAATTCATCACATAAATGTAAAATTGATTAAATAAGTAATCATTTATGAACCAACTTTATACTTGCTCAAAACCTCTACTTATTTCAGAAGGTCTAAGAACTTACTTGCTCATTAAGGCTACACTGAGTAGAATTTGGCTAGTCACCTAAGACTACTCACCCTTAAAATATGAGTTTTTGTTTAAAGAATACAACTAATTCACTCACCCTTAACTTAAAGCCTACTTAAATCCCTATATAATGGATAATTGTCCACGATACTCATTCACTACATAATATAATGGAGTGTGTAAGAAGAGAAATCTAAGTGTCAATTTAATAGAAGAACTATTAAGTCCTCCATAAGGAAAAGACTACTAAGCGTTATCAATCATAATGCAAACAAAACATATAATCCAATATCAAATCAAAATACAATTTCATTATATTACAAGAATGTTTATAGAGGAACAAAGTGTAAAATTTAAAGAGTTAAAAAGAAGGCCCTTAATATAATATAATATAATATAATATAATATAATATTATATTATATTATATTATGTTATATATAATGATGAGTTAAATGCATGTCTGTTTCTCTTCATCTTCTAAACTTTTATTTTAATTTTAGGCTTTTGAGGTTCATTAATTAAAATAATGGTTCATCTTCTCTAAATATCAAAGAGATAAATTTTGGAGTCTTTATGAAAAGGCTTATTCAAATTTACTCTATACCTTAAATAACACTCTTCCTTATATAAAAAAAAAAGGTTTTATCTAAATATACAATATAATATAAGAATAACATATGCTATCCTACATCTTAATAAGCCACATAAAGCTTAACAAATATACTTATATATAATAAGTTTTATCAAATCTTAATCAAGCTTTTTGGGAGCAACTTATTGAGTTATATACACAAGCTGTGTCAATTAAATCTTATTAAGCTTGAAATAAAATTTTAAGCAATATTGTTGATAAACAAGCTTTGATTGAGTAATCAAGTAGTTATCAAGCTCCTTAACGAGCTTGCACACAAGCTTTAAATGATTTTATTCATGAACATAAATGAACCAAACAACAAACTATTCAAATTTGTTTATTTAGCAATCAAGTATTAACGAAAGTGTTCAAATTTATTTGATTAATTAATCAAATGATCATGAATAAGCTCTAATCAAGCTGAGTCACGAATAGCTTATCGAATGCTCAGTTCATTTTCAAAAAAAATAATGATAATATCAAATCAACTTAAACCATGAATATTTAAGTGTAAAGATTATTTAAATTTATTAAAATTAGCAAATTCTAAAATTTGATAGTGACCCATAAGAAAAATGAAAAAGTTCTGCTCAATTTTTCTTTTATTTTCTCATAATTAAAAATAATTGAAAGGAAAATTATTTTGTTAGTAAATAGCGGACCACTTGAAAGACAGTAAGAGAGAGAGAGAGAGAGAGAGAGAGAGAGGCTAGTCCCTAAAAAACTTGAAGAGAGGCTTGAAGTTATGATTTTTTGTAAGTTCGTACACTGACAAAACCACTGCCTTTCTCCTTTGAACCCGGAAGAAGTACTTAAACCATCCACTTTGCCTCCTGCCCTCCCTATTAAAAAACTTTTAGGGACTGCATATTTTTTTTATAATAGAAAAAAATAGTATGTTTTATCATCAATATTTAAAAAAATATCATTGACATCACTATATAATATGTAATAAAAAAAATACTAAAAATAGAGTATGATAGGATTTTGCATTATTTTAATCTCTATAAATTTTCTTTTTTCATGAATAATCTCCAATTTTTAATATTTTTTAATATTTTATGTATTATATGTGTAATTTATTATTAATTTATTTTAAAATCTCAAAAAAAATTCATTAAAAGTAACAACAAATTTAATTTTGAATGATGCTTTTTTATTTTTTTTATGTACATACATTTGTCATATATATATATATATATATATATATATATATATATATATATATATATATAGGTTAGATTCGAAAAGGTGAAAATATTCTCTTAAATAAATTTTTTTATTTGAACTATGTTTGGATAAATTATAATTTCTCATTTGTATAATCATTAATTTAACTCAAGTAGTTTATAAAGAGTCATATACGGTAATATTATAATAATAATAATAATAATAATAATAATAATAATAATAATTATTATTATTATATAACATTCCTAATAGTTAGAAAAAATCACCCAGTCTAATATACACAATCACTTCAATTTATTTGGTCTAAAATATAATTAAAATATAGTTGGAGTAAAATTATCTTCATCTTGACTTTTGAAATTCCCAAAAATTTGACTTTTAAGCTATTTTTTTTTAAAGTTACACTATTATTTAAAAAGGACGGCGATGGAAACTTTAGCATTGTAACAAATCAATTGGCGCTTCGGGTTTTGCCTTACAGGACTTGCAAGTACGTATAATATATATATATATATATATATATATATATATATATATATATATATATATATATATATATATATATATATATATATATATTGTTATTTATTAATTAAACCCTTTAGCAAAGTTGAAAACAAAAAAA
This sequence comes from Cymbidium sinense, assembly GCA_021442155.1. Lineage (NCBI taxonomy): Eukaryota > Viridiplantae > Streptophyta > Magnoliopsida > Asparagales > Orchidaceae > Cymbidium > Cymbidium sinense. The sequence continues at coordinate 145,401,306 of CM038216.1, forward strand.
ACTTGACCCAAAATTCTTAAAATACTAGGAGAAAAGGAAAAATCTCTTAAGAAAAATTTTGATTAGGAGATCAAATGTGAATTATTCGTAGAAAGCTCCTCTATAAGCTTTTCTCGTTTGAATTGATATTTGAGTTTGACATCATTACAAAGAGATCATTCTTCTTATACAAATGTATGAATTAGCTGTTCACATGTATATTTTTTCATTAGGGATCAATTTTATTGAGGGAACTTACAATTTTCATTTGACCTTTCAACAAATAGAATTGGCAATCCTTCAATAATATTTTGTTTCCAATGGATGCTATTAGTGTTAGCTGGAGTCATTACTCGGCGGATAGATACATCTTTATACCGTCAAAAATGTGTAAGTGTGATCATCTTAAATTTGCTCACCATAATATGAGACTAAACTAGTAAAGCTTTTTAATATATTTATAATTAGTCTATATACTGCAATTGTATTAGGTTGCGATGAATTTTTTTTTATATTTTTGTAGATTTTACAAATTTAACTTTTTGCGGGTTAATGCGATAATTATTCCACCATCTTTTTAATACTCTGGTGAAATCACAAATAATCATCTATATGATTTGTGGGTCAAAAATTATTTTTACTTATAGTTGTAGACACATATATTAGCATTTTATATATAGTTTTTTTGGAATTTTTTTGTCTATACATCCATCCATTAACCATTCATATATTGAATAGATCAAATCCAAATTAGATTCTATTATAGTCTTTTTTATAGAGTATGTCTGTTAGAGTAATAGTACCTTCCCATTTATCTATGTTTACATGATAGTAATTTGGATGATTTTTTTAGAAGGTTTATAGATTTTACAGATTTTTAATTCTTCATTTAAACCTTGAAATTATTCTTCTAATTTGTTTATATTTAAACCTTTTGAATCTATTTCTTTTATTTTTGAAGTAGCAAATTTTTTCTAATCTAAGATGGCAGTATTTGCTCCTTTTAATTTCAGTAATAAATCTTCATAATCTTTACTTGAAGGTATTAAATTGAAAGATACTTGAGGCGGTGGTTAAATAAAGGGATGAATGGTTACTATTTGTTCCACTATTTATATTTTTGGCCCTTCTTGACATTTAACAAGAGAGTTTAATTGATTTATTTCATTTTTTATTTTGAACAGATAAGTGGACATTATTTAGAGATTAGCTTTTGAATAATTTAATTATCTTATTACAATTATAAATTCTTTTAATACAATTATCTCTGAAGCAATTTTGCCAAAGGCTACCATTTCTAAATTTGATTTATTGTCCCTTCAACTACTACAAGGGCTAAAAGAGGGTAAATGGATTCAACTTCTCCTATTGAAGTTTTTCATGTCCTAGTTATCATGTTGATTTGGATTTTAAATCCTTTGTTAAATTGTTCAGTGGATTATTTAGCAAAGGGAATAACTAGTAAAGCATCAATCAAAATAATATTTTTGTTCTTCAATAGTTGTATGATTTCAATATCATTCCTTTGAGGTCGAAAGTAATCTTGTATTAAAAGATCCTTGATGGATTTTTTAAGTTAAAATCTACTAAAATTAAAATTAGCTTCCATATGTGATAGATAAAATTGTTCTCAACTTTAGGAATGTAATAATTGATTTTTAGACTTTTTTTGTGACATCAAATATGTTTCTTTTAGAATATCTTCCTAACTAGAATTGTTGATGGAATTAATATTATAGAAAGAGTGATTCAACATCTCCATCAACTGTTTGGATGCTTTGATCAATCTCTTTGTTGATTATAAGTCTAGGAACTATTGCACTCAATATTATAGAAAGAGTTATTTTATTCCACATAATAGTTCTATTAGTTGTTATATTATATGCTAATATATTAATTTCTAGTATAATTGTGCAATCTATTGGCTATACAATTCATTTTATATTGGGACATAAGGTTTTCATAAAATAAATTCTAAAAAGTAAAGCAATTATTTTTGACCCAGGAAGGAAATCATATCTATGAAGCTATAAATATAATTTACTAGCTTCATAAGGATTAATATTAACTAATGATAAACTTAGATTTGGGAAAGTTCTGAAGTAAATAAGTCCATGAGAAAGGCTCATTTCTATTACTCTCATAAGAAATTGTGCCCAATTAAGGCTTATACCATCTCTAAGACAGACTATAATAGATAAATTTAATTCTATTAAAGTAAGAGGTTTAAATGCTACTTGGATTAAGCCTATATGGATATTCCTAAAATTCTGAAGATAGGGTTTTAGATTTTCTACACTGAGATTAGTGGACTGCATAAGTCTACTGACGTGTCCTTCATGGATCCTAAGGCTAACAGGCACTACAGCTTCTCTTTTTTTTTTCTTCTTGTTGATAATTTTGGATTTCTTTTAATAAATCTTTACCAAGTGTTGCATTTTCATTGTCAAAGTCTTGGGACATCAGGTCCTCAACTAAGTCTGAAGCAACTATCTCATACAATTCAAAAAAATATATTTTTGATATTCCTGAAAAACTCTAAATTTAATTTGCTCTTCATTTTCATGAGGATATTTCATCCGTAGGCCATCTCTAATTAGTTTTCATAAAAATCTAGAATTATAACTTCCTTCAATTTTTTTAGTTATAACTTGCTTATTCGCATTGATTATGTTTTTTTAATATGCTTAATTTTTTGCATACATCAATTTGAGACCACCATGAGATAGTAAATTTCCTCTATAGGCAAACATGATTCAAAAGAGTTTTTTTAATAACTAGAATTCATGTCCAAGTCCATGAAATTTGACTTTCAAAAAAAAAAAAAAAGATTAGACTTTAGCCTTTTATTATATTGTTATTATTGACATTCTACATTATAAGAGATGATTAATTCTAGATATTATAAGTTATTTGAATTGAGGATGGGAGAATTCTTATTTAGCTTTGAATTTCTACCACCAACTGTATAACTTAGAAGGTAATTCATTTTTGATAGTATCCTTGAGTAATATAAATATCAAAGAGTGTTTTATCTTAGAATTTGTTAGATAAAAGGTGATTATCATGGCCTAAATATATGTCCAATAGTTTGCATTAAGTATTTTAATAGGTGTAGTGATATGTCTTTCTTACAAAGGACAACCCTTAGTCAATATGAAGAATTTGTAAAATGGTACACTTGCTATAAACAATATATTTGCCAAGATCATTAATATTGTGTATAACTCATATGCATTCAAGAGAGGTGAGGATTGCCCCATAAATATTTTGAGTGTATATTTCATGAGGGTAAGAAGCGTTTCTTAAGTATCATTCCATTAATGCCCAGGTATAAATATGATTGATTTCTATAAAACTTTCACTAACAATTTTTTTTTTTAAAATTGGTTGACTGGCTACGATTTCAGCAATTGATGGAGAAGAGGTGGAAGGATATTGTCCTTCTTATTTGATGCCATATAAATATTCTTGCAAATTAATTTGGTAGCTCCAACCATGATTGGAAGTTTCAATTTCTCTTCCTCCCCACCAAAATAGATTGAGGTTTCGGTCTTGAGAACTAAGAGTCATTGGGCCCTTCTTTTTAGTGTAGATCCAATCCATTTCCCTACAAAAATTCATGTATAAGTTAGTCAGATAGAGAATTTGATTGGTCTTTAATGTATTCAATATCAAAACTAAAAATAGAGAACTAAACTTGCCAACCAACACAATTTTGCTTAAAAATGATATGATTAACATCTTTTAATAAAATAAGTTGATTGTGCTACAAATTAATACATAGTAGAAATTTTTTTTAATAAATCATCTTAAGAAATGGTGATACATTTAACAATGGATAATATTCCTTTTTTAATAGTAAAGTAGTTTTGCTGTGTAGTATTTCATTTCCCAAAAGTGTAAAAAACAAGTTGTTCCTTATTAAAGATTTTTCTCTATTTGAGAACTCCTCCATAACCTATATTAAAGGCATCACTTTCAATAATTTTAAATGCGTCTGAGTCTACTAGATGCAAACAAGGAAGATTTATGATATGTTCTTTTATTTTTGTACAACAATAATATATGTTATAGTCCAAAGAAAATAGTTTTTTTTCTTAGATATTGTTGCATTTATGTCTAATCCTTGATAAAAACTAAAAACATAATTTAAAGTTACTAAGAATCATTATAGTAGAGTAATATCCATGATCTTGTTAGAAAATTTAGAAGCAAATTCAATGCTACAGTCTATAGGAATGGTAGTGAAATTAGTAATACTATGCCTTAAAAATTATATTTCATTTTGAAATAGTTTCATTTTAGATGTAGAAATAACATGTTTGTTTTACTTGGCTAACTATTTAAAGGTTTGTAAGTGTTTATAAGGTTCCTCTATAATATTAGGGAATACAAATACATCATAGATATAAACTAAAATATATTTAGAGTAAAGAATGAATATATCATTCATAATATTTTGAAATTCACTCTAGAAGTCATTATGTTCTATTTGTAATGTCCAAATGGAAGTGTAAGGCTATCTTATAATAGTTTTCTTCCTTTAATTGGATTTTTCATTATCCTAATTTGAGATTAGGATCTAAAAATATTATGTTCTTATGTAAGTGGATTAAAAGATCTCTTTTATCTAGAATAGATATATAATCCATTTCAACACTTGATTAAGTAGTTTGTAATAAATTATTAGATGAGGTTTACCTCTTTCTTTTTTAACAACATTCATAAGGTGGAATTTAGTACAACTCTAAGAAGAGTATAATTTTCTAATGAGTTTGTTAGGTGACAAGCTCTAGCTAGCCTTTGTTGGAATGTTTTTTCTCATCAAAATTTTCAATGTAGGGTAGAGAAACACAATGTATTTTTCTATTCAAGAAAGTAGTGGGGTTGTTATCTTAGATTTCATGATGAAATTTGTCAGTAATTGTATTATTTTTCACAAATTTTTTTTCTAATAGACTGTTTTAGGATTATTTTATTAGAAACTTATTCTTTTAAAGAATTAAAAAGAATTTTTTTAAAATTAAATTTTTTTTTCATTTCATTAAAGATTATTTCTTTGGAGTTAGTAATGAATTTGAAAATGAGAGATTTTCCATATTTAAGTTTTCATATTATTTATTATTTATTATTTTAAGTGTGAATGGTATTATTTTATGTTTCAATCCCTCTTCATTATGTGTTAAATGAGATTTTTTAACTAACAAAAAGGCCTGGCAATAAAAATATCATCTTTGCAAATTTCAACATATGATAATTTGTATTTAATTATCATTCAAATTTCATGAGTAGAAGTAGATATTATATCTTCTTGTTATGTCTTTAACAGAAAATTTTCATCATTTTGTCTATTAATTTCTTATTTAAGAACATTAATATTAGTTAGTTGTTTTCTCCTTTGTAGAGCTATTTTGAAGACTTCTTTCATAGTATATCCTTTTAAAATTCTCCATAGGGGATTTTTCTTTTCTCCTGATATTTCAAGCATTTTTAGTTAAGTTTCTTTTATTTTCAACTATGTGAAAAAGTTTAATTAACTCATTTTTGTGAGTCACTCAGCATATTAAGACCATTCATTTCAACTATTGATTTGTAATAATTTTCTTGGTTATAATTATTGTAGCATTCTTCATCAAAACTTTCTGATGAAGAATCTTCTATTGCTGAACTAAATTGTTCAAATGATTTTAAATTTATTATGAATTTCATTGCAATCTTTTTGCGTCCATCATCCATTTTTAATTCATTTATTTTCCTTTAACTAAGCATACATTAGCATGATAATGATTTTATTACATTGATAACAATGAACTTTTGATCATTTTTTATTGAAAATTTGTTGTCGGGTTCTAGATTTTCATTAATCCATTTGTTCCTTTTAAAAAAAAAGGCATTTTATGTGATTTAAGATTTTTTATTTTTGTTTATATTTTATTCTTTTAGAAGATCAAATGTGAATTATTTGCAAAAAGCTCTTAGTTGCTTTCTTGCAAACCTTTCTCATTTTAATTAATATATGAGTTTGATATCATTACAAAGAGATTTAGTTGTCCATATGTATTTTTTAATTTCTTTTTTTTTGTGAGGGATCCATTTTATTATAGGATCCTATAGTTGCTCTAATACCATTCAAACTTAGAAAATAAAATAATAAATAACATGAAAGCTAAATAATAACATCAAATTGATAACTTTATTAAGATAGAAAACTTACAAACTAGTATATTGTACATAAGATGGAGATAGCATAGTAGAGGAGGCAAGTTATAACTCACACCAAGCAATGCCTCAAAACTAAGACAACACAAGTATATATAGACACCCAAATATATGGAACTCAAATTTGGATTTAACAAATTTACAATGTTGTGGCTTGTAGAGGAAGGAAGAATCTCCTTTTAGAAAATAATTTATTTTTGAAGAAATGAATTTATTTTGGAATTTTCTTTCTACAAAGTTATTCTACTAAGATTAGTGGACTCCCTGAGTGAGTTGATGTGTCCTTCAAGGATGTTGAGGCTAATAGGGACTACATCTTATCTTTTTCTTTTTGAAGAAAGTTTGGATTTCTTCCAATGTATCTTTGTCAAGTGCTACATTGCTAGTGTCTATTTCTTGAGACATCAAGTCCTCATCTAAGTCTAGAGTAGCTATCTCAGATAGTTCAAATAATTATTTTTGGTTTTCATTTTCATGAGGATATTTCCTCCTTGGGTCGTCTCTAATTTCTTTTAATGAAAAGCTAGAATTATAACTAAAATTTTTAATTATAACTTTCTTATTTCTACCAATAATATTTTTATATACTTAATTTTTTTCAGATGCATCAATTTGAGGCCACCATCAGATAGTAAATTTTCTTTGTAGACAAATCTAATTTAAATGAGTTTTTTTAGAAGAAGCGTATAAACAAACCTAATTTAAATGATATTTCCTCAAGCTCTCACCTTTGGCCAATTTTTTAGAAGAAGCATATTACACAACCTTCAGAAATACTTTAGATTCTAGCCTATCATCATGATAACTTCCATTGATAAATTTTGATGAAAGAGTTACTCAACTTGGTAAAATATAAAGGTTAATTAACTTCTATTCAAGTTTATCTTCTTCTTATTACTTATTTTAGAAGCTTTTATTACCACCATAATTATGACTTTGTCTTTTCATTTGTTTAATATTTGGGGTCATAGCAATAAAATATGAATACATCATAGATTCTTTCATGACTCCTTAAAATTAATTATTTTAATGGCCTTCTTAATAACTTGTTCATTGGTGCTAGAGGGTTATTTATGGCTCTAAATTTCAAAAGTTTGTACTAAAGTATGCAAATGATGTTTACTTTAAATAATAAAATTTATGGGTCACAATTGTCTAAACTTTCTATTATAAAATGAGTATTGTAAGTCACTTAATTTATTCTTTTTAAAAAAGAGAAGAGTTCGACAATTTTTATGAGGCTTTTAATAGAATAGGAATTGGGTGATTAGTTATTTTAAAATTTTGTTAATTCAATAAGGAAATAGTACTTAGATATAGCTTCAAGAATTAAAAAAAGGCCACATCAAGGATAGTAGTAATAAAAATCTAATATTAAACAACATGAAACATCAAGTGAGGATATCATGGCTTTAAGTCCAACTATGTGTTCAATCAAATCAGTACTCCCATTTGATAAATTATGTGATGAAATCTTGAATTTCAAAGAGAGTGACTATTTTATGATCATTGTGAAAGTTGCTAAGGTGGATGACATTAGAAAAATTATACAAGATTTTGGGTACAATTCCTATATAAGAACTTCTTCATTAGCTTCAATATTAAACACTTCTTAAATAGTCATTCTAATTAAGTAGACATTTATCATATTAAACAATTGTGTGACTCTATCGTCTAAGCTTCTTGGCCCTAAGCTAAGTGGATCATGGTCTATGATTTTAATTAGATTCTATGTGACTATCTCTATTTTTAAAGGCTATATTTCTAAATTAAATTGACTTTAATCTTTCTCATCTCATAGATGAACATAATTAATTATTGATATGTAGGTGATTTGATTGGCCCATAGAGCTCTTCTATCATTTATTAACAGATAAATATGAATTATGTAAATAATATCTCATATATGTGAGTGGTCTCCATCGAATCATAATTTGATCATATCCCTCTAAATTATACTAATATTTTGGACATCTTTAGATAATCCTTTTATGATTATATTTTTGCGGTGTTTATTTTTGGTTATGTGTCATGTATGTGCATATATTTGGGGGGACACCACATAGATTTGAGAGTGTACTTATTGAGGTGATCAGGTACAACATCAAGGAATAATATACTATCTCAAATGATAGAAATCACTATCTTATGATGGACCTGATCACCTAATAAGGACTCCAAAGGCATGATGGGTCTTCAAATATACCAGATATTTTCCCCTTACTTTACATAGATGAATAAGTAGTTTATTTAAGCCAAGTTCTAAATTTCCATATGGGGCCAAGCCCCCATAGTTAATTACATCCTGAGAAGGTGAGTTCCTTAGGAGTACTCTCGATTAAAGTAGAAAATTATTATCTCCAAAGAATTTAAAGATATGACTATCAATAAATTGGTTATATTTGGAAGGTCAAATAGGATAGATCAAAAGGAGAGATTTATTATCAAATCCAAAAGGAGATGAGTAGGGGATGTTCTTAATACTAAGAAACCTAGTGAGCATCCCAAACTATCCTATGATTGAGCTTTATATGTTTGAAATTGAGGAGGATTATATATTTGGGTTAAAATTTTATTAGAAATTTAGGACTTATAATTCTATAATACAAGATTATGGAAATTCCTAAGAGGAGAGGATTTATGCTTGTGGCCCTAAAGAAAAATAACAACCTCAGATCTTAAATCTAGGAAGCTTTGGCAAAGGCCAAAGCACAACCTATATCTAAGGTGAAAGTGAGTATATTGTTTACCTCCATAATAGAGAGTAAACCACCCGACTACTGGACTTATAACCGTCTGGAGTTATAGATAGCTAACCTGTCATACGTTTTAAAACAATGTGGGAAAGTCTTACGATTTGCAAGATGTCTAGGTTGTTATTATTGTGGTGAATAAATCTCTTGCACCTCTTCTCGCCTTTTAAATCTATTGGAGAAAAGAAAGAAGAGACCTTATAGAAATTCATCTTAGTAAGACACCACATAGATTAATAGATGTACTTATTCAGGTGATCGGGTACATCATCAAGGTATAGTGTACTATCTCGAAAGACAGAAGTCACTACCATTTAATGGAACCAATCACCTCAATAAGGACTCCTAAGGACTATGCGTCTGCATATGTACCAGAGATTCTTCCCCTACTTTACATTAAAAAGAGTAAAGTAGAGTTTATTTTAAATCAGATTCATTAAGTTTCCTACAGGGGCAAGCCCCCATCGTTAATTACATCCTAAAGAATAGGATTCTTTAGGAAAACTCTCGATTAAGGTAAATGATCATTGTCTCTGAAGATTTCAATAGGAAGGACTATCAATTGATTGGTTTGTATTTTTGAAGATCAAATGGGATTGATCAAAAGAGGGAGTTATTATCGAAGCCAAAATGAGAATAAGTAGGAGATGCTCACGATGCCAGGAAACCTAGTGAGCATCTCAAACTATCCTAAAATTGGGCTTTATATTTTAGAAATTGATTTAATTTATTTGAGTTATATTTTTTTATTAGAAATTTAGGACTTAAGATTCCTTAACATAAGATTAAGAAAATTCTAAGAGGTGAGGAGTTATGCTTAGGGCCCATAAAGTGGAGCAGCAACCTCAGAACCTAAATTTGGGGAGCTTCAGTGAGGGCCGAAAGCACAAGCTAAATCTAAGGCTAAAATGGGTAATTAGTTTACCTCCACAAGAGGACAAACCACCCGATAGCTTGGACTTACAACCGCCTGGGGGTGGCCGCCAACTAATTCCTCCTACAATTTTAAATACATGTAGGCAAGTCTTTATGCTTATGCAAGATAGCTAGGTTATTTTTATTTAGAAAGAGACTAAGCCCTTAAACTCACTCCTTAAAGAGACTAGATTATGTAAAGGGTATGATTCAAATGACCTAAATCTAATGCATTCCAAATTTCCTTTTATTTCATTTTTGGACAATCAATTTGACTAAGGCTAATAGGACTTTTATGACTAATGCATGAGAAAATAGATTGTTGGCCAAAATCATCTAGAATTTTAGGAGGTGAGTTTCCACCACGGCCCTCAAAGGTCAAGTCGGGTTCTCAGCAAAGATGGAAGCCCTCCAATGAAGAGTGAAATAAGATGTTGTTGTGCATGATATTATAAAGAAAAGAACTCATCCAGTTAAGGGGTTTCTAATTCTTTTATCTTGATTTTTAATCTTAAGCTTTAGGTGAGGTTATGAGTTATTTAGTTTTATTTCACATTGTTAAGTTGGGTAAAAGATTTATTTTTCCCTAAAGAGCCTAATCCACATCCAGGTCATACATAAAGCAAGGAAGAAATTAAAAAAATCATGCCACTTAATGCACAAGTTAAACAAACATCAATCAATTTATAAAATTAGCGCAAAAAAAATAAATGGCCATTTGTGGTCGGGTACCACCGCACAAACTCAAAAATAGCAAATGTGGGTAGCCGAACTCTACCTTTATACAACCCGGATTACAAATGAATTAAATTATAATTTAAGCAAATGAATTCATTGTTATGGGGGTCTTCAAGCTTTGTTCTTCTTTCTTTATTTTCTTTTTTCTTTCTTACTTTGAATGGTTGAATGGTGGATGCTCTAAAGCTTCACATAGTATATAAGATGGGATCTTATGACCAAGGTTCATTCTAATCCCCCATAACAAATCATTCCAACAATTTTAAATATATAAACTTTTACATGTAAAAGGAAAAAACATAAATCTAACTGACACCAGCAAGACAAAGGTTAGTCAAATCACACCACAAAAATCACAAGCATGCATATTGGACTTATCATCCCACACAAGGGTGACTAAGTCTACCTAGCCTATGGATTATGCAAAGGGGTATAAGCACTTTCAAGCAAGAAGCATTTATATTTTTATTTATGATAGCGCCCCTTTAGCACAATCCCCTGCAGAAAAGAATACTTAGAATAAGCACGTCCTACCATTCATTCTATAAGCATACACCATAACATCCAGTCTAAAATATTCATCATAAAACAAAACATAACATCAAGCCGTGCACTAACCTAACCTAAAGCTAGAAGGGGTGACTTTGGCTAATGTGTGTGCTTTGGAGGTTTGTGTGGCATGCTTAGGTTAGGACTTTAGGTTTGAATTTTCTAAGTATGAAAGACATGTTCAACTTAGAAGAGGGTTTCATTTTAGTTGTTTAGTGACTTTGGGTTATTTTTGTTTCATGTTTTAGTTTAGTTTAAGTGAAACTTACAATTAATTACTAAGTTATGAAGAGAAGGAAAGAGAAGAGGACATCTCTTTCCTTCCCTAATCCTTAAGTAATCTTTGAGATAAGTTCACATTTTAGTTTCATTTAGGTGAATATTTTAATTACATCTTTTAATTAATCCTAAGTTTAAATCAACTCTAAACAAACTTATTAAAAAAGAAAGACATTTTAAGATTAAGAAAAATGAATCAAAAATCACATAACATACATTACTCTAATTCTTTCCTGAGATATATAACATGCATATGAATGGACCCTAAGCATATCTATACATCCAAATGAGAATAGTTAACATACTTTATGATGCATGATAAGTAATCCATTTAAGAAAATTTTGAAGTTAAATATGCATGATTTTTTAGTAGAAAAGGTTTTCTCCAAAAACTTCACATACATGCATGAAAGTAGGAAAAGCATAAGTGAGTACAACGCTATTGTTAACCAGAAGTGTAAGGTACAAGACCTACTTAGGGCTACTTAAAGCCTCACAATCTCAGGGTTGTCCAGACTAATATACCACTTTTCTTAAGTACTAACATGCATATAAAAGAAATAAAGTGGAAAAGGAATATGCAAAAGTTTGCTTAATGATTTCATTTTTGTTTATGCAATTTATTCATGCAAGTATAGGCAATCCTTCTTAAGTGAGAGCATAGAGATGAATAGGGTTTGGAATTAAGTAAGTGTTGGGTTCTTTTCAAATGAACCCTACATCTGACCAACCCATATTCAAAACTATACTAACATAAGAAAGGAAGGAAAGGCTATATTAAACATGCTTTATAATTCATCACATGCAAGCTAATAATTAATATATTAATAGCACACTTTCAGATTTGATGTTTCATTTATAGATTTTAAAATATTTTGGGTTTAGTAGTGATAATATCCATTCATATTTTACTTTAGCCAACACATACACATTTGATATAAAGTAAATAATTTCATTTTAAAATTTTGAAAACATGAAATCATGGATGCATAAGTCATATGCAATTTAACATATTGGGAAAGATTTAAAGCAATGTAATCACATGAACAAACTCACTTTACTAAATTCCTAAAGACATTCTTAAAGAATAAGAAAACTTAGAATAAATTAAAGTGAATTTCAAAATGATTTTTGTTTGTTTGAAGTTTGATTTAATTTTAAAAGGGTGAGATGAGTTTGCTGTTCCTAACCCATTCTCACATGTGTTTTGTATTTTAGTTTAATTTTTAGATAATTAAATCTATTTTTAAGTGTTGATTAGGTTAAGGTATGCATTAAGTGATTTAATTAACCCTTACCTATACCTTAAAAAAATTAACTAAGTAATTATGAGCCAATGAGATGACATAAAACCACAAGGTATGTAAATTTGCAATGCACTTAGTAATGAAAAGGCCTAATGCAATTTGGCTCACAATTAAAAGTTAATTAAGCTAAGGGGTTTTAGCTTAAGTACTTTTAAAACACCCCTTCACACTTATGAAAGGGGGTTTAATTTTCTTAACTAGACTTAGGCTATTGAACACCTAAGAATCTACCCAAGGTAGATTAATTAAGTTATGGAGATTTTAGAATTTTGAAAATTATTTAAAAGGGTAATTAATCGATTGATCCTTAATTAAGAAGGGGATTAAGGAAAGAAAATGGGGTTTAGGGAATAGCTTACAGGAAATACCCTAAAATTATTCCCTAAAACCCCTACTCACTGGATCTAACCTTAATCCAACTTGATCATATGGAAAATCCACTAATTATATCTTAATTATCTTTAATTACATGAAGGGGTAATTAGGGAATGAGCTAGCAATTTCTCTAATCAAGGCCTCAATAAATCTCAAGAAAATTAGGGGAGGTAGAGGTCATCCCCTAAAATGAACCCTAGAAATTTGAGATCCATTGGTGACTTAATTACAAAGTAATTAGCTAATTACCATTTCCAAAGAAACCTAAATTCAGAGAAGAAGGGAAATCAAAATGTATTGAAAACATTTGTAGAAAATTCTAGGTAGGCTTATCTATCCAAGGCATTTTTCTTTTTATTTTTTTTATTTTTCTATGAGGACTTATAGTTTTTAGAAGCTATAGGGATTAATTAGTTAAATAACTAATCCCCACTTAATACCCTACCCATGACATGACGCATGGTGGCAGAAATCAATGCGCTTTACACACATCGTGCCATGAGCCATTTCTTAAGTTATCACTTTGGGAGAGGCGGCGACAGCGCACACATTTTTACCCTTAGCCATCCAATCAAAGATCGGACGATAGAGGATACACCCACATTTTTAAATCAAATAAAGTGATTAAAAAGTGTCTAAAAATCGATCGTCCATCTAAAATGCGGATGGATGAGATGGTGAGTTCTTCCACGAGGAGAAATGTGAGCGTTCACCAAGGGGAGATCCAAGCCCAATCCTTCATGGATTCAATCAAGACTCAACCCACATCATCTAAGGGACCAAAGCGGCTAATCCAATGGCTAAGATTCTATGAGATGAAATTCCACTTCATAAAATACCAACATCTCTTAGCCTAAGTGGTCAAAAATTCACTAACCTCAACGGAGGTGATCACCGGCGCTCGATTCCCTTGGAGAAGCTTCTAGTTGAGACGAAGCCTTGCTGAAGTTTAGAGCACTTGAGATGGAGTGGATCTTCCTATGGGTCACGTCCTCCTTAGCTTGAGTTTGGCTTTGATCCAATTCAATCTTCCCTTACCTTTAGAACTTGGAAATCAACTTAGGTGAGCTCGACTTGGTCACCTAAGTGTGCTTGCAAAAAGAATTGGGCTAAGATCGAGTGTGGAAGAAGTTTGAAATCAAGGTGAGCTCCCTTATTTTGCACTATGAAAAATCGAGGAAGATGAATTCCAAATCTCTCTTATGGGCCTTGGGAAAGCTCTGTGAAGGTTGCAAACTCTCCTTAGGCTCTGATCGAGTGTGGATGTGTTGTGATTTCAATGAAATAGGGAGAGTATATCTCCCCCTTGAAGGATCAGATAGCCGATAATGGACATGCCATTTTGATCCAATTGATCATAGGCTGAGGGCTGTTTGATCTGTTAGGAGTGTGCACATGGTCGGTTTGAGCCAAGGAGTGGGTTCCCAACCTCTCATGTGCATCCAATTGAGGTTTGGGGGGAGTTTGAATTTTCAATTTCATGCCTATGGGTCGGGTTTGGTCCATGGGCCAAATGGGTTGACCCAAACCCATTGAGTTGGGTGCACCACTCATCATTAGGTTCCCTTGAGGTTTTAGGAGAGCCTCAAGTGTTTGTGATGAGTGCATGACCATAATACCCATGAGCTAGGCCAAAATTTGTTCTATGGTCTAGGGGTATAATGGTTATTTTGTTGTTTTCTCAATTTGTGTAGGTTTGGTATGTTGAGAAAATAGGTTGGGACAAGTTTCAATGGATTTGGAATCCATTTGATAGGGTTTGGCTCATGTTGACCCATTTGGGTCAAAATGGGTCAACTTGGGTCAAGTTGACCAATAGGTCAAATTAGGTCAAACTAAGGGTTGGGTCAAGTTCATATAACCATTTGAAATATTTTGTTGCCTTTGGTTTGGTTCAATTTGGATTAGGTTAGGTTTTGCCTCATATGACTCATTTAGGTCAAATGGGTCAAGTTGACCTATTTGACTCATTTGACCTATTTGGGTTAGGTCAAGGGTAGGTTTAGGTTTGACTGGTCATATGGAGTGGATTGGTATCTTCGTTTCCAATCAATTTGACTTAGGTTCAATTTTGGCTCAACATGACCCCTTTAGGTCATGTTGGGTCTAAGGTCAATGGGCTAGGTTGGGTCTAGTTACAATTGAGGATTTGGTCAAGTTCCACAAGTGATTTGGAATGGACTTGACCTATTTGTTTCAATCAATTTGGCTTAGATCAAGTTTTGACACATTTTGACCCTTTAGGTCAAAATGGGTCAATTTGGGTCAAGTGGGCCAAATGGGCTAGGTTAGGCTCAAAAGTTGACTTGGTCAAGTTCAAACATAGGTCATGAGTGAACTTGGATTAATGGTTTCAATCAATTTGGCATATGGTGGATTTTGGCTATGTTAGGTTTCATTTTTGGTTAAGTGTTGACTTGGTCAACCCTTAGGTTTGACTTGGTTTGACCCAATTTGATTGATTGATCATCCCATGATGATTGTTGATCATGATAGGAGGGATATATGAGTTTGGTTCAATCTAATTTGGTTAAAATCAAAAGTTGGCTCATAAGGGTACATTAGGTCACTTTGGGTCAAGTGAGCCTAAGTGGGTCAAATGACTTGGTCAAAGCTAGATTTGAAGTTTATTCATCTTGTATATGGATTATGATTGAAATATAAATCCATTTACAAGTGGTTTGAAGTCAAATAGATTTTGATCCATTTGAAAATTTCACATTCAAAGGGAGAATATGAAGGAGTTTTGGGTTTGATTTTTGATTTGGGTTTTGATTGAAGGATTGAAGTTTGAATTTATATATGAGCTCATGATTGTAGGATTGATTGAACCATGATAGAAAATCAAGAGTTTAGCTTGATTTGAATTGATTTTGGCTAAGTTCAAGATTTTGACTTGAAAGGCTTAGATTTGATTTTGATTTGATTTGAGTTTTGATATTTGGATTTGGTTTCAATTGTTTGAATTTATATTTCATTTATATATGTGAATATAAATGAGAATATAAATTGATCATGAGAAAATTTCAAGAATTTGAAAGAGTTTAATCATGATTTAAGTTAAATCCATTAAAGGAGATTTAAAGGATTTAATTAAATTTTTAATTAGAAATTTAATTTTTTGACTTGGATTTGATTGATGTATATTTATATTTTATTTATATATGAGAGCATAAATGAGAATATAAATTGATTTTGAGAAAATCCCATGAGTTTGAAGTGGTTTGATCAATGTTTAGGTTAAATCCATTAATGAAAAATTAAAGGATTTAAGGGAGTTTCAAGCATTTCAAATTTGGAATTTGATTTTTGAGTTGGATTGAATTGAGTTGTATTTATATTTCATTTATATATTAGAACATAAATGATGATATAAATAGATTTTGAGAAAATCCCAAAGATTTGAATAGGTTTGATCAAGACTTGGAGTTGATTTTTAAATAAGTCCTGGAAAATTAAAGGAATTTAGAAAAATTTCATGGATTGATTTTGAATTTTGAATTTAATTTGATGGGTTTGAATTTATATTTCATTTATAAATGTGAATATAAATGAGAATATAAATGGATCATGAGAAATCTCAAAGGTTTGAGTAGGTTTAGATCATAATTTTGGCTAAGTCCTTAAGAAAGGGTTAAGGACTTAGGAATTTGAACTTAGGAATTTTGATGGATTTTGATCATGGCTTTCAATCATGGAATTCAATCATGAAATTGAATCATGAAATTTGAGAAAATCAAATAGAATTGATTCAAAGTTTGACTTGAAAGAAGGAAAGTGAGGAAAGGTTTAGGATAAGGGTAAGAGATTTTCCTAACACCCCTAAGGCATGACTTATTCCTATGGCTAACTCTTCTAAGTCTTCTAGGGCTAGGTGAGAGTGTCCATCTAATCACTAGATGTGTCTTAAGACTAAGGAACTCTTAAAGTCTAAGAGGAATCCTATGTCTAAGATGGATGTGTTAAGAGCTCATTCTAAAAATGAGGTCAACAAAGGGCGCATAATAGGTGTGTGAACACGACGACAGGTGTTGACCAATCAACAACACTAAAAAGATCTGCAAACTAATATAAACTATCTATTCCTAACCCAAGGAAAAGAAAGAATCCAGAACTTAGTGCAATGTGGATCTACTTATGTCCAAGACATAAGAGAGAGGGAAGAACTCTACTAAGGGATAGAGTGTGAACCTTCCACTAGGGAAGCAGGTTCAAGTCATCTGTAAGGAGAACAAAGGATGGATTCAATTTGAATCTCACTAAGGAGATATCTCCACTGGGGGAGAGGATTGAATTTGCTTCAAATTTTGTTAGGTTTGAATTTTTTAGGATGAACCCTATTGGTTTGCAATGGATTGTACTGAATAGGTGCCATTAAGGCTAAGATGTAATTCAGATTTACCAATCCAAAGTGGTAGTCTACTAAGCACATAGTAGGACTAACCGACCAAAGAGATGCTTTTCGGTATGCACCAGCTGTACTAGGAAGAAAGCATAGTAGACTTACATCCTCCAAGTAGAGACTAGTTGCTGGGGTAATCTATTGGCAAAGCAACAGATTGAACCCAACCTAAGGCTGACTATTGAGTGAATGTCACTGGGGGACTTAAATCAACTCAAAGATAGTCAAGGTTGATCTCATTTTTAGTTTTGTTTGTTTTTGTTATGATGGATCCCATAGGTTTGCGATGAACTGTAGTGAGTAGGGGCCATGGAAGCCTAGACCTAACTCAGATTTACCAATTCAAAGGGATAGTCTACCAACCACAAGGTAAGACTATCCAACCAAGGAGAAATTCTTTTTGGTATACAATGGTCAAGTCTCAAGAAGAAAGCATGGGGACTCACATCTTCTAGAGACAAGAAACCACTGGGGTGATTGGTTGCTTTGGGCAATAAATCAAACCCGGCATAAGGATGACTATTGTGTGATTTCCATTGGGGGACTTAAATCAACTCAAAGATAGTCAAGATTAATTTCATTTTTGTTTAATTTGTTTATTTTGATGGATTCCATTAGTTTGTGATGGATCACACCGAGAAGGAGCTTATAGAATCCTAGACCTATCTCAGATTTACTGAACTAAAGGGAGTAGCTTCCTAACCGATGGGAGAACTATCTGACCAAAGGAGTGCCTTTCGATTTTCTATGATCAATTGAAGGGAAGAAAGCTCGAGGACTCACATCTTCCACTAGAAAAGACCACTGGGGTGATTGGTTGCTTTTGGCAACAAATCACATCCGACCTAGGGCTGCCCATCGGTTTGTGATAATCATGCTAGAAAGAATGTGTCATAATCTTACATCTTTTAAAGAGGAATGATTACCGGGGTAACCCGTTTCTGGCAAACATATTGAACCCGACCTAGGGGCGACTACAAAGTGAGTACCAACCCAAGGATTTATCTCAACTTAGATAGTCAGGCAATTCCTATAGGGAGTTCTGCTGACACTGCTCTAAAGATAGGATGCCTGCTTGGGAGAAGGGGCCCTTTGGGAGCTTGAATCCTAATTTACACGTGAATTAATTTTGTTTATTTTGTTGTTTTAGTTGTTTATCATGGACCCTGTTATTTTGCGAGGGATCAAATTGAGAAGGAGCTTATATCAGCCTAGACCTATCTCAGATTTTCTAAACCAAGGAAAATTTATGCATCCGCTGAACAAATTTTCAAACCATAGGGGTGGCTACTAGAAAAGGGGGACTGTCCAATCCAAAAGTAACCTAGGTAGTGTCTAAATGGGGTCTTAAAGAACTTGATCCAAATAGAGTGCCCACAGGGGATGGGGCGTAAAGGCTTAATCCAACACCCTGGAGAAAATGACATGGCTAGTCATAAATTCAATAGGTATTCAGTGTCCAACTCAAGGAGAAAGCATGGGGACTCATATCTGCCAAGAGTGGTGTACTCACTGGGTGAGTCTCTATCAACATAGCAAACATCAACCAACCTAAGTTGCCCATCGATTTATAACAATCAACCTAGAAGAAGCTCGGGACTCACATCCTCTATAGGAAACGACTGGGATAGTCCGCTTGCCAGACAAGTGTTATCCGACCTAGGCTAACTATTGAGTGAATACCACTGGGGACTTAGATCAGCTCAAAAGTAGTCAAGAGGAAAGGAACCTGTGGGGGACATATCCTAATCTTCAAATATACTCAACTTAGTTAGAGCGTGGCGACAAGTTCAAGAAGAAAGCACGTTGACTCACATCTTCTTAAACAAAGTCAATATGAGGTAGCTTACTGCTGAGCAGTGAAGACTACCATACTAACAAGGCACTTTTTGGTTTACAATGATCAAGTTAGGAAGAAAGTACGGGGACTCACATCCTCCAAATAAATGACCATTGGGATGACATACTAGAAGTACATACTAGAGCTCTAATGAGAGTGCCACTGGGGCTTCCCACATCAAAATAGCTCGAGATAAAAGATTTGTGTTTGTTGTTGTGCATATGTTCAAAAGGAATATGATGCCTCTAGGGGACTCTTACACCTACCTTAAAACATGTCGGGGATGATGCCATAGATGGCAACAAGAATTCCCACTAATAAAGGATGCCGCTTGGGTTCTCTCACACCTAACTTAATTATGCTAATCGAAATAGGATGCCTCTCGGGTTCTCTCACACTTATTCTAAAAGCATCGGGAGATCATGTTTGTGTTGTGAAAGAGGGATAGGATGCCACTGGGGGACTCTTACACCTATCGTAAACACATCATGACAGATTCACAAAATAAGCAAACAACACTTCGAAAGAAGAGAAGATTTGATAAATAGAATCGGATTTTATTCTATTTATTAATGAATTATTTTTAAATAAGTTTTATTTCATGGATAATATTTCTTTAGATAGAGCCCATTAATTGGAAGCATCGGGTGTTCCCCTTTATAATCAATAAGCTGATAAGATCCTCCCTGGTAGGCCTTCTATGACATGGGGCCTTCCCAAGTGGGTTCAAACTTGCCTCCCATCTTTGATGGGCAATTGGTCTCCTTAGGACTAACACAAGTTCTCCTACTCGGAAAGACCTAGGGTGGACCAGCTTGTTGTGAGCTTGAATCATTTTGGCCTTGTACAACTTGAGGTTCTGGCATTCCCGTAGGTGAATTTCTTCCAAACCTTCAAGCTCTTCTAACCTCAACTTTGCATTCTGCTCGGCAGTGATCTTGTTACCCAATGCTATCCTTAGTGATGGGAGTTAAACTTCTAAAGGAAGATTGGCTTCGGACCCATACACTAAGAAAAATGGGGTAGACTGAGTTGGAGTTTGGTATGTGGTGTGGTAGGCTCACAAGGCTTCAACCAACTGCTCATTCCACTATCATTTAATATCATCAAGAGTCTTCTTCAGTATTTGGATGAGAGTTTTGTTGAATGCTTTTGCTAAACCATTAGCTCTAGGGTAGTAGATGGTGGAGTATCTCCACTCTATATTGTGTTTTCTGGAAAAGTTGTTGATCTTCATGCTTTTGAATGCAATACCATTATCAGATATAATTCATCGAGGCACCCTGAACCTATATATGATATGGTTCCTAAAAAACTGAAGCACATGGTGAGCTGTGATCTCTCTGAGTGGGATGGCTTCTGCCCACTTGGAAAAGTAGTCGGTAGCAGCTAAGATGAATTGATGCCTGTTGGAAGAAGGAGGATTGATCAGACCTACGATGTCAGTATCCCAACACTCAAATGGCCATGAAGCCAAAGTATGATGTAGAATGTTGGGTGGTTGGTGGAGGACCACATCATGCACCTGACATTGATGGCATCTCCTAGCTATGTCCATGCAATCTGTGATCATAGAAGGCCAGTAGTACCCAAGTCTTTTGATCTTTGACTTCATCTTCGTGACCGATGATGTGCTCCACATAGACAATGTACCTCGCCATAATGCCAGCTTCATGTTTGTCTAAACAATGCAACCACATCTGGTCAAAGGATCGATGGTATAGGGTGCCATCAACAAGAGCATAGGAAAGAGCTCTTTGTTTCACCTGATGGGCTTGAGATTTCTCTTGAGGTAGTTTGCTGTTCAAGTAATCTATGAATGGTTGCCTCCAATCCAACTCCTTGTCCATTTTGGCAACGACAATCTCCCTTTGAGAAAGTCTCGAGTTCAATCAATAAGAGATAAGACTTATCTACTTTGGACCCTTATTGAAATGGACTCATCTTCGAGACATGCCAACTCTTTGGCAAATTTTGCCAAGGCATCTGCTACTGCATTCTCTACTCGAGGAACCTTGTAGATGGTGACGAATTGGCCAACAACTTCATGGTATACTCATAGTAATGATGAAGCTTGATTTGAGGACTAGGACTAATAACTGTTGATCACCAACTGAGAATCCCCAAAGATAATGATGCTCTTGATGTTTATAGTGATGGCTAACTCCAAACTGACAATCAAAGCCTCATACTCGGCTTCATTGTTAGTGCAAGGGTTAGAAAGATAGTATGAGAATCTCATCACATTGGTTTGGAGTTAGAAGAACTATTCCTACCCCTGCCTTTCTTGGGAGAATAGATCGTGGTGCTTCACCTTTAAGAAAAGAAGCGGCACCATCAAAATACATCTCCCATCGATGGTTGCCTCCCCTAAGTTCATGATTTGTTCATCGGGGAGATCGCCACTAAGCGAGAATCAGGAAGAAGTGTCGCTAAGAAATCTAGTTCACCTTTACCATGAGGGTACAAAAGTGATATCAAACTACGAGAGTATCATGGACCAATGAGCCAAATGATCAAAAAGTAATGGTCATGTCATGAGATATTGTAGTGGATTGGTTCTAAAGATCAAGTTCACCTTATGAGAAAGCATGTAGTGTCGTATATTCTAAGATGCAAAGATCAAAGATATGCAATGTTTCTCAATGGGTGGATAGTTTGCTTCAGTAGGAATTAGATGATGGCTAAGGTAGTAGATAGCACTTTCCTTCCCCTTGTCATTGGCTTGGGCTAACAGACCGTCGAGAGTCATCCAATGCGCAGGATAAATGCCTGGAGATAGGGGTTAGAACCGCTCCAAGTATTCTTTGATGTCTTCAAATGTGTGCTGGTACTTGTCATCCCACTTGAACTTATCATCCTTTTTGACAAGTGCTGAGAAGGGCTTGCATCTCCCTAATATGCCAACCATCCTTGAAAGGATCTGAGTTGAGTTAAACTCTTAGGAGGTGGAATTTCTAAGATGGCTTTAATCTTTTCAGGATCTATTTCTATTCCCCGATGTTGAACAACAAACCCAAGAATTTCCTACTCAATGCACATTTCGTGGATTCATTTTAAGGTTATATTATCTTAACATTTGAAAACTACTCTCAAGTCAAAGAGGTGGTCTTCCTTTTCTCTACTGACTACTAGATCATCAACGAAGCACTCAACGATGATGGATGAGTTCATTGAAGATGAGTCATGGCCCATTGGTAGCACTAGTATTTTAAGGCCAAAGGCATGACCCTATAAAGAAGATTCCAATTGTTTGAATGTGTTTCTTTCATCTTCAAGACATCTTGATTTAGCAGGATGATCCTTCCATGAAAGAGAACACAGCATAAGATGAGGTAATGTTCACCAATAATTCTAGTATAGGAAGAAGAAACTCATCCTTAGGACATGCCTTGTTTAAGTCCCTAAAATCGATGCATATGCAAATTTGGCCATTCTTCTTCTTAACTAGAACGACACTAGCTAACCAGGTAGGATATTTTTCTTCCCTGATGAAACCAACATCAATCAGTTTCTTGACTTCAAAAATGACCTGTTGTTCAATTTCTAATCGCATGTGTCTAGGAGCTAAAGGATAACATTTAGATCTATTGCTAGCTTGTGGATGCAATGGAAGATAATGGCATTTCTTCATAACTCCATGCAGTCTTTAAACTCAATAGCCTAACTAAGTCATTGGTTTCTTCTTCATTCAAAGAACGAATTGATAAATGTCGCAGAATTTTCTTCGAGGTTGATTTCTTATCTATTATTGAATGAATCTCCTCTTCAAACTCTGGTGCCTCTTTGACTTGGAGATCATCTCGATCTTGAAGTTTCTAAACACACATTCTCATAAGAGTTGGGGATGTGAGAAGAACCTATCGATTTCAAATGATTGGTAACAATAGGCAATAAACTTTTGTCATCATTTGGACCCACCAAATCTAGTTCCGCTCTTGATTGTGCTTCCTGCTGTATTGTTCCATAAATTTTCAAAATATTTTGACCTGTACTTGGACCAAGTGTGAGGAACTAAACCTTTCTGCACAAGATTTTGAACACAAGGCGAGTAAAAGTCAAAAGATAATTCCATTAATTCTTTAAAAATATCCTCCTCAAGTCCTACATCGAGCTCTAGACTTGAGGATGATGAACCTAAAAAGAACCTCTTCTACTTTATATCAGTGGAAGATTTAGGAACTTCCTTAACTATCAAACCTTCAACTTTCTGAGATGTAAGTTATGTAAGAGCTAAGGTTCCCAACTACTGCCTAATAGTTTCACATAAACTAGATTCGAATACTTTGCTTTACTTGGAGGCCTAGTCTTCTCTGCATCAAAAGTCACCTCAATGGAACCCGAGGGGGTTGGTATACTTAATCACATTAGACTCATCCTCAAGCTGGATTCCAAGTCTATGAATAGTAAGGTACTATGAACTAGAACACACCTATTGGTTGAAGGCCAACTAGAGGGGTCTTCCACCTCTAGGCGCCTCTATTTCCTCTACCTCTAGGAGAGGTTGAGCCATCTACCCACATGTCCATATGATGGAATGAGCGTGAGGGTGGGAATGTGATATCTTGGATCCACTTCTTCATCAATTCCCTTTTCTTGCTCACTTGGACTTTTCATTTTCTTTTATCATTTCTTTTGCTTCATTTTCTTTTTCTTTGATATTTACATTTGAATTTTGTCCAAGTTCATGAGAAAGGGTGTTTTGAGGAAGATAAGAGGTCGCATCCTCATAGATCTTAATCTCTCTCACTGAGAATGGCTTTTCATTCCCGTTGACACAGTACTCAATTCTATCTTTTCTGAACTTGATGCATTGATGAAAGGAGGATGGAATGATCTCTTCCAATCATCGATCTCCAACGACAACACTATGGAACCTAAAGCCTGCTCTCCTTGATCATTGAATCCTCTCAACATCATCATATCTCCTCAGAGAGTAGAGATGTCGATCTTCAAATAGGAAAGGGTCTTTAGACTCATAATGTTTACTGATGCACCTGAATCCACAAGAACTCTGGAAAGCTTGAACCTGTCCATGTCGACTGTAATGTATAGGGGATAGTTGTTCTTCAAGTCCCTCAGTAGAAGGTCTTCATCGGTGAAGGTGATCCCTTGGGCTTCTTTTGCATAGTGTGCTTCCTCACCTATAATGGTCAACTATGCTAAGCATATTTCAGGATCAAGGAGGGCCTTGATTAGTGATTCCCTCATCTCTTTGGATAAGACAAGGGCATCATATATGCTTAGCTTAGATGACAACTTTCTTAGATGAGAAAGGACGTTGTAGTCCACCTTGAGCTGGTCTTCCACAAGCATATCCAAGGGTGGAGCATCCTGTGGAAGGGCTTCTCGATCTTTAGCACCAATGACTTGTTTCCCTCTATCTAGAGGTGCTACCCTAGGAGGTAGAACCTTGCCACTATGGAGGTTAACTTCGGTAATCTCTGGAGGTAAAGTAGTGACAAGTTCTACCTGCACTTCAGGCTCACCTACAGCTTCTCCTATGGGGCTCTCAGAATCGAATGATTCCAAGTCTATCTCAAAAGGTGAACCCATAGTATTTAGAGTTGGAAGATTCAACTCTGAATCAGAAGGAGGAAGATCAGAATTATTATAGTTTATTAGACTTTAAGAGTTATCTCTAGGAATAGAAGAAGATAACTCATCAGAAGAGACACAAATGAAATTCAAATCAACTTTATTCTTCAATTTCTTGGATGTATTTGGAGGTACAAAGTAGAAGTCAACTAGAGTAAGTAGAGTAAGGGATTTGATGCCCTTATCTACTGATACAAGAGTTCTTCTGGCAGAAGAAATAGAAGAACTAGCTAAAATGGAAGAAGATGCTTGTGTGGAAGCTGTAATAAAAGGTTGGAGTTTGGACACGGTCGGTGGTTGTGCTAAAGGGCTATCCCAGATCGACACATGCTACTGCTGCTACTGCTGAGCTTCCACTTTCCTAGAGTTGGCACTGGAAACTTGCAAACCTTCCTTGGTGTTGGAGGTTTGTGCTAACTCAGGCAGCTATAAGAAAAGCTTCTTGATCTTTGGTTTTAGTAGGATCACTTGTATCCCCAAGGATTACCCTAATGGAAGTGGAAGGTTGTCCCACAAGATATTCCTTTGGGATAATGACAGCACTGATCTTGAAACTATGTTTAAGCCAATCCTTAAATGTAAAGCAATCCTCCAAAAATGTGGCCTAGTATACGGTGGTAAGGGCAAAAGTTTGGATCATGACTTTGCCTACTTCCTCCAGCCTCCTAAGCTGGTGAAAAATCGTTTCTTTAAGAGGTTCTTAAAGATTTTCTTGATTATCTCCCTCTTAAAAGAATAAGGTTTGTTTAACTTATCTAAAAGAGGTGGTGGACCATAGCTACCTACGTGCATGCACTACTATTGGGTGGTATGTATGAGGCGTGGTGGAGGTTGTGGTGATAGGTGCCGATGGTGGCAAAGGAGGTGGAGGCTACTAAGTTCATGGTCGCTCTGACCAATCTCTAGCTGGTTGCTTCCCCTTATCAACCACCACTACTGCTCCAAGTTTCTTATCATAAACCTTTTGGGATTTCTGCTTTGGCAACTGTTTGGCCCTCCTTGTAGACTAGCCGCCATGTTGATTAGCTTCTCAAATATCTTTATGATGAAGCCCTTAAGCATGAAGTCAACGGGGCCATTGATATTCTTCAAGAGAATCTCAATGTCATGTTGTTCAGATAGCTGTGGTTCATTCTTCATACTCAGGTTGCACCATCGAAGAATAAGTGACTCATCAGAGTGTCATTGGGCTACAATGAGATCACCTACAGTAACTCTTTGTTGAGCTCCAGCAAATCTCTTGATGAAGAGTTGCTCTAAAGAAATGTCTTAATCAAACCAGAAGATCAACATACCAATCAAAAGGCAATACCCACTAGGCTAACAAAGAGTCTAAAGAGTAAAGCATACCACGTGTTGCAACAACTAGCCAAGTGAGCTATTTGTCGCCATCATTGCCATCAAAGCTCTTGAAGGAAGGAGGCACGAAACCCTTGGGATACTGGATGGCATCGAATTCCTCTAGGCAGGGTCTACCATTTGGAACCGATGATCCTCCCCGGGCTTGAGCCAAGGCTTCCTTCACCTGATACTAAACCATGGTTTTCAAATCTTTTTCCTGTATGGAGGTATTGTCTACTACCTTCCTATATAGACTAGTGATACCTTGCTTGATGAGAGGTAGAGTCTTACCTGGATCTAAGACATGCACTAGTTCAGGCTGACTAACATCGACTATGCTAGGATGAACTGGAAGGGCTTGCTTCTAAAGTAATGACACTGCCACTAACAAGTCCTGCAACTATTGTGCCATCCTATCAATCTGTTCATCTTTCTGCCTTAACTGAATTCATAGGTGGTGGGTTGATTCTGCTGTGTCTCCTTGATCAACCTCATCTCCTTCCATAGCCTGCTAGTCCATAAGAAGGGGACCTTCATGTGTATGCCATGAATCTCATCAAGTCATTCAGGGATCAATCTAACTTTTTCTTCATTAGACCATGCATACCCTAAGATCTCCTTTTTCTCTATAAAATAGTGTGCAACTATCTCATCTAAAGATCAATCTAACTTTGCAGGTACAAATAGCTTGGGTTGACTGGTGTGATCATTATCATGAACTGAGAGGCACCGGACCGCACTTGAAGCTGTGGAGTCAATCTTGTGCGTGACTCATGCTAGTAGAATGGTAATCCCGACTAATGGGTGTAATGGGTAAAATCAGGATGATCGCCATTCCGCCACCGGACTATCAATACCATAGTACCACCGACTATCATCTGGAATATCTCTGATAGTAGTCACCATCTCCGCATCTGGCTTAATGGGTGGAGTTGGTGAAGGAACGATACCATTTCGGTCGCCACCTTCTCGCACTACCTTTGAAGGTCGAAAGTTGGGAGCTACCTACAATGGGTGGTGTAGGAGGAGGGGAACCCTTGGCCAGGATCACCAACAGATATCTGGGCGTTCATGGCCTTGGATGGAATGGGTGATGAACTGGACCGATGATGCATGATGGAAGGCGTGGGGTGGAGATACCACCAACTCTCTATGTAGAGGAGTTGCCCTCCTATGATGGCTGGTCCCGTGAGGAGGATACTATCGTGATGATGTAGCGCATGCTGGAAAGTCAACCAAAGTGACTAATGGAACCTCCATCGCTCTCTACTAGTGATATATGATGTATGGGCCTCATGGGCCCTCTCCTATCAGATCTGCCTCCCTATTCTATGGGGGATAACATATCGCAAATTAAACTGAGCACCAGACTTCGAGCATCTGTATGCTCCGCCTACCTATCAAAGAATAGAGCGAAGGCCGACATACGACCTCCTACTCTGAGAAACTGTCTACTATAGATACACCACTGGAGGAGGTGATGACCTGATCCTCCTGGAATCCTCTCTATCTGATCTTGAGAGAGGATGAAACTGGTTCTCCGTAACCAATGGTGATGTGATCATAGTAGACTCATCTATGGCTGACCTGGCAGCTGCCTCTAACTCTCTGGATATCCTGGTATGGAATCGTTTGACCATACGGTTCTTGTTTTGGTGTTGAGTGTGAGTAGGATGAGAGGAGTGCGAGCTAGACCCATACTCAAATGTAGGGGAGGCAATCCCTAAAACTAGGGGAGCCTTACCCTTGGAGGGAACATATGATAGGGTGCTAGCTGGCACCGGGGCAATGTACGCAACTCTAGGATGAACTACCATTGGAACTATAACTGTCGATACTGAAACTACTGAGGGTTGTGGTATTGCCACAACTTTCCTCTTCAGTGAAGAAATCTTTGAATTGAGGGTAAGTCTACCTTGATGACCGACTTCTGCCTGGCCACCCTCTTCCTGCTTATTATTGTGAGGGGAATGCCCTCACAAGTGATCTTGGTTCCCTCAAATCAAAAAGTAATGAGTATGATCCAAGGGGAAAGTTCTAAGGCTAGGTCTATGCCGTGAGGGAAGGTGAAGATAAATTTCTGTGATCTTGCCATTGCACTGATTGAAACTGATAATTGAAAATTATACTGACTGAAAGAAATCTACAATGAGAAATGAACTTGCATCAATTTTCTATCTCCATAGATTTTAAAATTTTAGATATTTGGAAATTTGAACCCACATCCAACAACTTGGAAGTGTTAAGTGGGGTTCAAATAGATTTAGAAAGATTGATTGAAAGAGGAATTTGAGTATGAATCCAAACTTCAACAAATTTGAGTATGTTGAAATATGGATTCAAGATTTTGATAGGATGCTTCCATAGGTTCATTTTATTTTGATTTTGAGTTTGTGATTTGGATTTAGAGGACCCTTTCCTTTAACAAATTTCGGCATGCTAAAGTAAGGGTAAAATTGATTTTGTGTTGTTTGAATGTTTTGGAATTTTCACTTACTTAGCAAATTTAGGTATGCTAAGTAAAGTGAAAGTGATTGTTACTTTTTGAAAATTTTGTTTTGATTTTGGAAAATTTTGGAATTCTTACTCAGCAAATTTAGGTATGCTTAGTGAAGAATCCAAGGGTATTTTTGTTTGATTTTGAAAAATAGGATTCTTAGCAAATTTAGGTATGCTAAGAAAATCCTAAGTGTTTCATTTGTTTGAAAATTTTTATTTTTGAAAAGGGTAGGATCCTTTAGCAAATTTGGTATGCTAAAGGGATCCTAAGTGTTTTGTTTTGTTTTTAAAATGATTGAAAGTGGAGATTCAACTTGAGCAAATTTGGTATGCTAAAGATGAAATCCCACTTAGTTTTGCAAAATGGAAATTTCATTTAGCAAATTTGAGTATGCTAAATGAAATTCCAAATGGTGTGTTTAAAATTTTGATTTCATTTTTGATTTTGAAAATGGAAACTTCTCCTTAGCAAATTTGGTATGCTAAGGAAATAATTTCCAAAGGTGTTTGAGAAATTTGTTTTGAGTTTGGAAACTTTACTTAGAAAATTTGAGTATGCTAGGTGAAGTTCCAAAATATGTTTTGAGAAGTTTTGAATTGGAAACTTTACTTAACAAATTTAGGTATGTTGAATGAAGCTCCAAATGTGTTTTGAAACTTTTTTGAAAATTTGATTGTTGATTTTGAATTTGGATATGGAAACTTTACTTAGAAAATTTGGTATGTTAAGTGAGGTTCCCAAATGTGTTTGAAAAAAAATTTTAAAATTTTGATTGTTGATTTTGAATTTGGATTTGGAAACTTTACTTAACAAATTTGGATATGTTAAATGAAGTTCCAAATGTGTTTGAAATTTTTTTGAAATTTTGATTTTAGATTTGAAAATTTTACTTAACAAATTTGGATATGTTAAGTGAGGTTCCCAAATGAGTATAGAATTTTGAAAATTTTTGGATTTTAATTTTGGAACCTTACTTAACAAATATGTGTATGTTAAGTGATGTTCCAAAAATGTGTTTAGAATTTTAAAATTTTTTGGATTTTGTTTTTGGAAACCTTATCTAACAAATTTGTGTATGTTAAATGAGTTCCAAAATTTGTTTTGAATTTTCAAAATTTTTGGATTTTGGTATTGAAAATCTTACTTAACAAATTTGTGTATGTTAAATGAAGTTCCAAAAGTGTGTTTAAAATTTTGAAAATTTTTGGATTTTGGTTTTGGAAACCTTACTTAACAAATTTGTGTATGTTAAATGAAGTTCCAAAATGTGTTTAGAATTTTGAAATTTTTTGGGATTTGGAGAGTTCACTTAACAAATTTGGGGTATGTTAAGTGAAGTTCCAAGTGTGATTGTTGAGCATTTTGAAATGTGATTGTTGATTTTCATTTTTGAAAAGAGCACCTCCATTCAATAAATTTAAGTATGTAGAATGGAGATTGATTTTATTTTTGAAGTGTGAAAATTTTTTTGTGTGTGATTGTTGCTTTTTTGAAAGGAAGGAATTCCAAATTAAGAAACATATGTGGGATATGCTTATGTAGGATTTCCAAAATGATGTTTTATTTTTAGTTGGGAGTGAAATCTTCATTTAATAAACCTAAGCATATTGAATGAAGGTATTCATGTGTGCTTTTTGAAATTTTTGATTTTGTTTACAAATGAATTTTCCATTCAATAAGTGTGACTGTATTGAATATAAAAATTCATGTGCACTTTTTGAAAATTTTCATGATTGTGATTTCAGAAAACATGATTGTTCATTTTATTTTGAGAATGAAATCTTCATCAAAGTGATTTGAAAGAAGATATTCATTTGTGCTTTTTAAAAAATGTTATTAGTTTTATTTTTGAAAATCCGTACATATAACAATTACATGAATTGTTAAATGAAGGTGACAAAATTTTGTAAAAATATTTTATTAAGTGCATTTTTGAAAAAGGTGCTTTTGAAAAGAAAAGTTCTTTATGGAAATTTAATTATTTTTAGGATGAACCTTTACTTATCATGAAAATGATAAGGAGAAAGTCTTAAAGATGTTTCTTTTTATTTTAGATCTTTTCATTTTACCCATTGGAGGAACCCAAATTTTAAGACCAAAAGGAATGATCCTAAAGTTGGGCTAACTAACCCAAGGATGAAATGAGCTAAGTGCCAACAGAAAGAAGGATAGTCTTGGATTCATACCAAAATACAAATCCACTATCAATACTCAAAGACATGATCATTTACCAAAGATGGAGAGAGGAACCATCCATAGTAGAGTGGCTAGAAAAATCTATGGTGAATAAATCTCTTACAAGGGAGTCGCATTTCAAATCTGTTGGAGAAAAGAAAGATGAGACCTTATAGAAATTCATCTTAGTAAGATGCCACATAGATTCACAGATGTACTTATTCAGGTGATTAGGTGCGTCATCAAGGTATAGTGTACTATCTCAAAAGAGGGAAGTCACTACCCTTTAATGGAACCAATCACCTCAATAAGGACTTCTAAGGACGATGGGTCTGCATATGTACCAAAGATTCTTCCCTTACTTTACATGAAAGAGTAAAGCAGGATTTATTTTAAACTGGGTTCACTAAGTTACCTACAGGGGCAAGCCTCAATAGTTAATTACATCCCAAAGAATATGATCCTTTAAGAAAACTCTCGATTAAGGTAAATGATCGTTCTCTCTGAAGATTTCAATAGGAAGGACAATCAATTGATTGGTTTTTATTTTTGAAGATAAAATGGGATTCATCAAAAGAGGGAGTTATCATTGAAGCCAAAATGGGAATAAGTAGGAGATACTCACGATGCTAGGAAACCTAGCGAGCATCTCAAACTATCCTAAAATTAGACTTTACATTTTAGAAATTGATTTAGTTTATCTGAGTTGCATTTTTTATTATAAATTTAGGACTTATGATTTTTTTTAGTAGAAAAGGTTTTCTTTCTCCAAAAACTTCACATACATGCATGAAAGTAGGAAAGATAATAAAGGCCATTATTAACCGGAGGTGTAAGGTACAAGACATACTTAGGTTAAAAGCCTTGCAACCTGGGTTGTAATATACCACTTTCCTTAAGTACTAAAATACATATAAAAGAAATAAAGTGGAAAAGGAATATGCAAAAGTTTGCTTAATGATTTCATTTTTGTTTATGGAATTTATTCATGCAAGTATGGGCAATCTTTCTTAAGCGAGAGCATAGAGATGAATAGGGTTTGGAATTAATTAAGTGTTGGGTTCTTTTCAAATGAACCCTACATCTTACCAACCCATATTCAAAACTATGCTAACATAAGAAAGGAAGGAAAGGCTATACTAAACATGCTTTATACTTCATCACATGCAAGCTAATAATTAATATATTAATAGCACATTTTCATATTTAATATTTCATTTATAGATTTTGAAAATATTTTGGATTTAGTAGTGATAATAGACATTCATATTTTACTTTAGCCAACACATACACATTTGACATAAAGTAAACAATTTCATTTTAAAATTTTGAAAACATGAAATCATGGATGCATAAGTCATATGGCATATAATATAACATGTTGGGAAAGATTTAAAGAAAAGTAATTACATGAAAAAACTCACTTTACTTAATTCATAAAGACATTCTTAAAGAATAAGAAAACTTAGCATAAATCAACGTGAATTTCAAAATGATTTTTGTTTGTTTGAAGTTTGATTTAATTTTAAAAGGGTGCAATTGCTTTGCTATTCCTAACCCATTCTCACATGTGTTTTATATTTTAGTTCAATTTTCAGATAATTAAATCTATTTTTAAGTGTTCATTAGATTAAGGTATGCATTAAGTGATTTAATTAACCCTTACCTACACCACCTTACAAAAAATTAATTAGGTAATTATGAGCGAATGAGATGACATAAAACCCACAAGGTATGTAAATTTGCAATGCTCCTAGTAATGAAAAGGTCTAATGTAATTTGGCTCACAATTAGAAGTTAATTAAGCTAAGGGGTTTTAGCTTAAGTACTTTTAAAACACCCCTTCACACTTATGAAAGCGGGTTTAATTTCTTTAATTAGACTTAGGTTATTGAACACCTAAGAATCTATCCAAGGTAGATTAATTAAGTTCTGGAGACTTTTAGAATTTTTGAAAATTATTTAAAAGGGTAATTAATGGATTAATCCTTAATTAAGAAGAGGATTAAGGAAAAGGGGTTTAGGAATAGGGAATCCCCAAAATTATTCCCTAAAACCCCTACTCACTGGAGCTAACCTTAATCCAACTTAATCATAGGGAAATTCCACTAATTGCATCTTAATTAACCTTCATTACATGAAGGGGGTAATTAGAGAATGAGCTTGCAATTTTCCTAATCAAGGCCTCAATAAATCTCAAGAAAATTAACTAAGGTAGCGATCATTCCCTAAAATGAACCCTAGAAATTTGAGATTCATTGGTGACTAAATTAGAAAGCAATTAGCTAATTACCATTCCCAAAGAAACCCAAATTCAGAGAATAAGGGAAATCAAAATGTATTGAAAACATATTTAAAAATTCTAGATGGAATTATCTATCTAAGGCATTTTCCTTTTATTTTTTTGATTTTTCTGTGAGGAGTTATGATTTTTTAGAAGCTATAGGGATTAATTAGGAATTAATTAGTTAAATAACTAATCCCAACTTAATACCCTACCCACGGTGCGACGCGTGGTGGCGGCGGTTAGCGTGCTTTACACGCATCATGCCATGAACCATTACTAAAGTTATCACATCGAGAGAGGTGGTAGCGGCACACACATTTTTACTCTTAGCTGTATGATCAAAGATCGAACAGCAAAGGACACACCCGCAATTTTAAATCAGATAAGGGGATTAAAAATGTGTCTAAAAATTTTAGTTGTCCATCTAAAAATGTGCACATGGAATGTTGAGATGGGCAGAGTTCTTCCCTGAGGAGGAATGTAAGCCATTCACAATCCAAGGAGAGATCCTAGCCTGATCCTTCTTGGATTCAATCAAGACTCAACCCACACCATTTAAGGGACGAAAGCGGCCAATCCAATGGCTACGATCCTATGAGATGAAAATCCACTTCACAAAAGACCAACACCTAAGTGGTTTAAAATTAACTTTCGGAGATGATCATGTGATTCACTTGGAGAATCTATGTCTGGTTGAGACGAAGCCTTGCTAAAGTTTAGAGCAATTGAGATGGAGTGGATGTTCCAATGGGTCACCACCTCCTTAGCTTGAGTTAAGCTTTGATCCAATTCAATCTTCCCTTGCCTTTAGAACTTGGGAATCAACTTAGGTGAGCTCGACTTGGTCACCTAAGTGTGGTTGCAAAAGGAATTTGGCTAACATCAAGTGTGAAGAAGTTGGAAATCAAGGTGAGCTCCTTTTGCACTGCAAAGAGGAAGATGAATTCAAATATCTTGGAGCCTTGAAAGCTCTGGTTAACTCTCCCAGTCACCACTAAATTAGGGGAGAGTATATCTCCCCTGAAGGATCGGATGACAACAATGGACATGCCATTTTGATTCAATTGATCATTGAGGCTATTTGAGTTAGAGTGCACATGGTTGCTGGGGGAGGGGTTGCCAACCTCCCATGTGCATCCAATTGAGGTTTGGGGAGAGTTTGAGTTTTAGCCATGCATGGGTGTTTGGTCCATGGGCCAAATGGGTTGACCCAAACTCATCGGGTTAGGTGCACCACTCATCACTAAGTCCCCTTGAGGTTTTAGGAGAGCCTCAAGTGTTTGTGATGAGTGCATGACCACAATACCCATTGGCTAGGCTAAAATTTGTTCTATGACCTAGGGGTATAATGGTCATTTTACTTTTTTTCAATTTGGGTATGTTGATAAAATAGGTTAGGCAAAGTTTCAATGGATTTGGAATCCATTTGATAGGGTTTGGCTCATGTTGACCCATTTGGGTCAAAATGGGTCAAGTTGACCAATAGGTCAAATTGGGTCAAACCAAGGGTTGGGACAAGTTCATATGACCATTTGAAATGTTTTGGTGCCTTTGGTTTTGTTCAATTTGGATTAGGTTAGGTTTTGGCTCATATGACTCATTTAGGTCAAATGGGTCAAGTTGACCTATTTGACTCATTTGACCTATTTGGGTTAGGTGAAGGGTAGGTTTAGGTTTGATTGGTCATATAGAGTGGATTGGTATCTTTGTTTCCAATCAATTTGAGATAAGTTCAATTTTGGCTCAACATGATCCCTTTAGGTCATGTTGGATCTAAGGTCAATTGGGTTAGGTTGGGTCTAGATAGCCAATTGAGGCTTTGGTCAAGTTCCACAAGTGATTTGGAATTGACTTGACCCATTGGTTTCAATCAATTTGGCTTAGATCAAGTTTTGACACATTTTAACCCTTTAGGTCAAAATGGATCAACTTGGGTCAAGTGGGCCAAATGGGCTAGGTTAGGCTCAAAGGTTTACTTGGTCAAGTTCAAACATAGGTCATGAGTGAACTTGGATCAATAGTTTCAATCAATTTGGCCTATTTTGGCTATGTCTTTTTTTTGGTTAAGTGTTGGTCAACTTAGGTTTGACTTAGTTTGACCCAATTTGATTGAATGATCATTTCCATGATGATTGTTGATCATGATGAGAGGGATATATGAGTTTGGTTCAATCCAATTTGGTTAGGATCAAAAGTTGGATCATTAGGGTACCTTAGGTCACTTTGGGTCAAGTGAGCCTAAGTGGGTCAAATGGCTTGGTCAAAGCTTGATTTGAAGTTGATTGATCTTGTATATGAACTTATGATTGAAATATAAATCCATTTACAACTGGTTTGAAGTCAAATGGATTTTGATCCATTTGAAAATTTCAAATTCAAAGGGAGAATATGAAGGAGTTTTGGGATTGATTTTTGATTTGGGTTTTGATTGAAGGATTGAAGTTTGAATTTATATATGAGCTCATGATTGTAAGATTGAACCATGAGAGAAAATCAAGAGTTTATTTGATTTGAATTGATTTTTGGCTAAGTTCAAGATTTTGACTTGAAAGGCTTACATTTAATTTTGAATTGATTTGAGTTTAATATTTGGAGTTGGGTTTGATTGTTTGAAATTATATTTCATTTATATATGTGAATATAAATGAGAATATATATATATATATATATATATTGATCATGTGAAAATTTCAAGAATTTGAAAGATTTTAATCATGATTTGAAGTTAAATCCATTAAAAGGGATTTAAAGGATTTAATTGAATTTTTAATTTAAAATTTAAATTTTGACTTGGATTTGATTGATGTATATTTATATTTCATTTATATATGAGAACATAAATGAGAATATAAATTGATTTTGAGAAATCCCATGAGTTTGAAGTTTTTGTTTATGTTAAATCCATTAATGAAAAATTAAAGGATTTAACGGAATTTCAAGCATTTCAAATTTGGAATTTGATTTTTGAGTTGGATTGAATTGAGTTATATTTATATGTCATTTATATATGAGAACATAAATGAGGATTTAAATAGATTTTGAGAAAATCCCAAAGATTTGAATAGGTTTGATCAAGACTTCGAGTTGATTTTGGCTAAGTCCTTTAATAAAAAATTAAAGGAATTTAGAAAATTTTCATGGATTGATTTTGAATTATGAGTTTGATTTGATGGGTTTGAATTTATATTTCATTTATAAATGTGAATATAAATGAGAATATAAATGGATCATGAGAAAATCTCAAATGTTTGAGTTTAGATCATATTTTGGCTAAGTCGAAGAAGGACTGGAAATTGAACTTAGAATTTTGATGAATTTTGATCATGGATTTCAATCATGGAATTCAATAATGGATTTCAATCATGGAATTGAATCATGGAATTTGAGAAAATCAAATGGAATTGATTTGGAGTTTGACTTGAAAGAAGGAAAGTGAGGAAAAAGGGTAGGGAGATTTTCCTAACACCCCAAAAGCATGACCTATTCTATGGCTAACTCTTCTAAGTCTTCTAGGCTAGTGAGAGTGTCCACCTAATCACTAGATGTGTCTTAAGACTAAGGAACTCTTAAAGTCTAAGAGAATCCTATGTCTAAGATGAAGAGCTCATTCTAAAATGAGGTTAACAAAGGGTGCCCAATAGGTGTGGTGACCACTGTGAACAACAAGCGTATTGGTGTTGATCAAAATGATCAACAACAAAGATCACAAGCACTAACAGAAACTATTCATGCCCAAGGAAAGAAAAAAGAATCCAGAACTTAGTGCAATGTGGTTCTACTTATGTCCAAGACATAAGAGAGAGGGAAGAACTCTACTAAGGGATAGAGTGTGAACCTTCCACTAGGGAAGTAGGATCAAGTCATCTACAAGGAGATCAATAGTTGGATTCAATTTTAATCTCACTAAGGAGAGATCTCCACTAGGGGAGAGGATTGAATTTGTTTCAAATTTTATTAGGTTTGAATTTTTAGGATGAACCCTATTGGTTTGCAATGGGTTGTACTGAATAGGAGCCATGGAGGCTAAGACCTAATTCAGATTTACTTATCCAAAGTGGTAGTCTACTAAGAACATAGTAGGACTAGCCGACTAAAGGGATGCCTTTCGGTATGCAGCAGTTGTACTAGGAAGAAAGCGTAGTAGACTTACATCCTCTAAGTAGGGACCAGTTGCTAGGGTAATCTATTGGGAAGGCAATGAAACCCAACCTAAGACTGACTATTGAGTGAATGCCACTGAGGGCTTAAATCAACTCAAGGATAGTCAAGGTTGATTTCATTTTTAGTTTTCTTTATTTTCATTATGATGGATCCCATAGTTTACGATGA
This sequence comes from Cymbidium sinense, assembly GCA_021442155.1. Taxonomy (NCBI): domain Eukaryota; kingdom Viridiplantae; phylum Streptophyta; class Magnoliopsida; order Asparagales; family Orchidaceae; genus Cymbidium; species Cymbidium sinense. The sequence continues at coordinate 145,438,895 of CM038216.1, forward strand.
ACTGCACTGAGTAGGGGCCATGGAAGCCTGGACCTAACTCATAGTTACCAATTCAAAGGGATAGTCTACCAACCACAAAGTAGGACTATCTAACCAAGGAGAAATGCCTTTTGGTATATAATGGTCAAGTCTTAAGAAAAAAGCACGAGGACTCACATCTTCTAGAGACAAGAAATCACTGAGGTTATTGGTTATTTTGGGTAATAAATCAAACCCGACCTAGGGTTGACTATTGAGCGAATGCCACGGGGGGACTTAAATCAACTCAAAGATAGTCAAGATTAATTTCATTTTTATTTAATTTATTTATTTTGATGGATTCCATTGGTCAATGGATCACACCATGACGGAGCTTATAGAAGCTTAAACCTATCTCAGATTTACTAAACCAAAGGGAGTAGCTTCCTGGTCGATGGGAGAACTATCTGACCAAAGGAGCGTCTTTCAGTTTGCAATGATCAATTGAAGGGAAGAAAGCTCAGGGACTCACATCTTCCACTATAAAAGACCACTGGAGTGATTAGTTGCTTTGGGCAACAAATTGAACCTGACTAGGACTTTCCATCGATTTGCGATAATCATGCTAGAAAGAATGTGTCATAATCTTATATTTTTTAAAGAGGAATGATTGCTGGGGTAACTCATTTGTGGAAAATAGATTGAACTTGACTAAGGGGCGACTATGGAGTGAGTACCAATCTCAACTCGTAGTCGCAATTCCTATAGGAGTTCTGAGACCGCCCCTAAAGATGGGATGTCTGCTTGGGAGAAGGGGCCCTTTGGGGGCTTGAATCCTAACCCACAAGCAAAATAATTTTGTTTGTTTTATTATTTTATTATTTTAATTGTTTATCGTGGACCCTATTAGTTTGCGAGAGACCAAACTGAGAAGGGGCTTATATCAGTCTGGACCTATCTCAGATTTACTGAACCAAGTGAAAATATGTGCATCCGCTAAATAAATTTTTGAACCACAAGGGTGGCTACTATAAAAGGGGGACTGTCAAATCGAATAGTAAACTGGGTAGTGTCTAAATGGGGTCACAAAGAAGTTGGTCCAAATAGAGTGCCCATAGGGGATGGGGCTGGTAAAGGCTTAATCCAACACCCTGGAGAAAATGACATGGCTAGTCATAAATTCAATATGTAATCAGTGTCCAACTTAAGGAGAAAGCACAGGGACTCAAATCTGCCAAGAGTGGTGTACTCACCGGGTGAATCGCTGTTAGCATAGTGAACACCAACCAACTTAAGGTGCCTATCGGTTCGCAATAATTAGCCTAGGAAGAAAGCACGGACTCACGTCCTTCTATAGTGGAATTGACTGCTGGGATGGTCTATCTTCGGCTCAACAGGTGCTATCCAACCTAGAGTGACTACTGAGTGAATGCCACTAGGGGACTTATATCAACTCAAACATAGTCAAGAGGAAAGGAGCCTATGGGGGACTTATCCTAAATCTCAAGCATACTCAACCTAGTTAGTGCATGATGGCTAGTTCGAGAAGAAAGCACAGGGACTCACATCTTCCTAGGCAAAGTCAATCATGAGGTAGCTTACCGGCTAGGCAGCGAAGACTACCAAACTAACAAGGTGCTTGTTGATTTATAATGGTCAAGTTAGGAAGAAAGCACGGGGACTCACATCATCCAAACAAGTGACCACTGGGTGACATATAGCTAGCATGTAACCCACCTAGAAACTAATGAGTGAGTGCCAGGGGCTTGCTACATCAAAGTAGCTTGAGACAAAAGATTTATGTTTATTTTTGTGCATGTGTTAAGAGGAATAGGATGCCTCTAGGGGACTCTTACACCTGCCTTAAATACACTAGGGGTTTGATGAAATAATGCCACAAATGGCAAAAAGGATTCTAACTATGAAAGGATGTCGCTTGGGTTCTCTCACCTAACTTAGTTATGCTAATCAAAATAGGATGCCACTCAAGTTCTCTTACACCTATTCTAAAAGCATCGAAAGATTATGTTCGTGTTGTGAAAGAGGGATAGTATGCCACTAGGGGACTCTTACACCTACCCTAGACACGTCACGGCGGATTTGCAAGACAAGCAAACAAAACTTTGAAAGAAGAGAAGATTTGATGAATGGAATTAGATTTCATTCTTTTTATTAATGATTATTTTTAAATATGATTTATTTCATGGGTAATATTTATTTAGATAGAGCCCATTAATTGGAAGCATCGGGTGTTCCCCTTGACAATCAATAAGCTGATAAGATCCTCCTTGGTAGGCCTTCTCTATGACAAAGGGGCCTTCCTAAGTGGATTCAAACTTGCCTACCATGGGCACAATTGGTCTCTGGGACTAACAAGTTCTCCAAAAGACCTAGACCAACTTGTTGTGAGCTTGAATCATTTTGGCTTTGTATAACTAGAGGTTCTGGCACGCCTGTAGGAAACTCTCCTCCAAACTTTTGAGCTCTTCTAACTGCAACTTTGCATTCTACTCTGTAGTGATCTTATTACCCAATGCTATCCTTAGTGACGAGAGTTGAACTTCTAAAGGTATAATGACTTTAGACCCATACACTAAGAAAAATGGGGTAGACTGAGTTGGAGTGTGGTGTGTGGTAGCACAAGGCTTCAACAAAGCTTCAATCCCACTATGTCATTTATTGTCATCAAGAGTCTTCTTCAGTATCTAGATGTGAGTTTTATTGAATGCTTTTGTTAAGCCATTTGCTCTAGGGTAGTAGATGGTGGAGTATCTCCAATCTATACCGTATCTTATGGCAAAGCTGTTGATCTTCGTTCTTTTGCATGCATTACCATTATCAGATATAATTCATCAAGGCACCCCAAACCTTTATACGATATGGTTCCTAAGAAACTTAAGCTGAGGTGACCTCTCGAGTGGGATGGCTTCCACTTGGAAAAGTGGTGCTAAGATGAATCGATGCCCTTTGAAGAAGGAGGATCGACCTAATACAAATACCCCAACACTCAAATGGCCAAATACAGAATGTTGGGTGGTGGGAACATACCATGTACTTGATACCGATGGCATCTCTAGCTACATCCATGCAACGTAATCATCAAAGAGAGTATCCTAGTCTTTGATCTTCTTCATCTTTGGACTAGATTGATGCTCGCATGTACGATGTACCTGCATACAACCCATAGTTTGTGTTTTTCTAAATAACATAACCACATTTGGTCAAAGGATCAGTGGTACAGGGTGCCATCAATAAAAGCGTTGGAGAAAGCTCTCTGTTTCACCTGATAGGCATGTGACTTTTCTTAAGGTAGTTTGCCAGTGTTCAAGTAATCTATGAATAGTTGCCTCCAATCCATCTCCTTGTCCATTTTTTAACAATAACATCCCCTTCAAGAGAAAGTCACTCGATGAGTTCAACATCAATAAGGGATAGGACCTATCTATTTTGGACCCTTATTGAAATGGACTCATCTTCCAGACATGTCTATTTTGGTGACTTCAAGAATATGGGCCAACAGCTTCATGGTATACTCATAGTAATGATGAAGCTTAGGTTTGAGACCCGATAATCTGGTTGATGACCAACTGAGAATCCCCAAAGATGTTGATGCTCTTAATATTGATAGTGATGGCTAACCCGCATCAATCAAAGCCTCATACTTCATTGGTGCAGGTTGGAAAGATAGTATGAGAATCTCATCACATCATGGTTTGGAGTTAGAAGAACTATTCTACCCTTGCCTTTCCTGGAGAATAGATCATGGTGCTCACCTTTAAGAAAAGAAGCGACCATCAAAATACATCTCCCATCGGCGGTTGCTAGCCTCCCTAAGTTCATGATTTGTTCTTCGGGGAGATCATCATTAAGCGAAGAATCAGCAGGAAGTGGATGTGCTGCTAAGAAATTCACTAGTGCCTGTCCATTTACCGCATGGAGGGGTGAATGTGATATCAAACTATGAGAGAATCATGGACCAACATGCCAAATGTCCTGATAGCATTCGCTGTGTCATGTGATACACAGTGGATTTGTTCTGGTGATCAAGTTCACCTTATGAGAAAGCATATATTATCGTAGCTTTTGGGAAGCAAAGATTAAAGCTAGGTAATGTTTCTCAATAGGTGGATAGTTTGTTTCGCAGAATCGACGACGATTAGGTAAGAGAGAGTGCCTCCTTTCCTTCATCTTGTCTTGGGCCAACAGAGAGAGAGTCATCTAATGCAGTAGAGATGAGTGGCCGAGGATAAGAGCAGAGCTTCACCAAATATTGTTTGATGTCTTCGAAAGCATGCTAACACTTATCACCCCACTTGAACTTGGCATACTTTTTGACAAGTGCTGAAAATGGCTTGCATCTCCCCGATAGGTTGGAGAGAAAGCATCTTAGATACGCCAGCCATCCTTGAAAGATCCGAGTTGAGTTAAACTCTTGGGAGGTGGAATTTCCAAGATAGTTTTAATCTTTTTTAGATCTATTTCTATTCCTAAGAGTCAATCAACAAACCCAAGAAATTTTTCTGAAGCTACTCCGAATGCACACTTCAGGGGATTCATTTTAAGGTTATATTGTCTTAACCGTTAGAAAACTACTCTCAAGTCAAAGAGATGGTCTTCTTTTTCTAAGCTCTTGACTACTAGATCATCAACGTAACACTCAACCTAATGATAGATGAGTTTGTTGAAGATCTAAGTCATGGCCCGTTGGTATGTAGCACCAAAGATTTTAAGGCCGAAAAGGCATGACCCTATAATGTAAGATGATCGGTTCAAAAAGTAGTGTTCTTTCATCTTCGTGAGACATCTTGATTTGGTTATGATGACCCATCCATGAAAGAGAAGGTTGCATGAGATGAGGTGTGTCCACCATTAATTTAGTATAGGAAGAGAAACTCATCCCAAGACATGCCTTTATTTAAGTCTCTAAAATTGACACATATGCTAATTTGGCCATTCTTCTTCTAATTGGGATGACAACTAACGGGCGTGTAGGATAATTTTCTTCCTAATGAAACCAAAGATCGATCGCTTTTGACTTCAAAAATGACTTATTCAATTTCTAATTCATGCGTCTAGGAGCTTGCTTAATAGGGTAACATTAGGGTCTATTACTTTGTGGCTATGTCGAGATAATTGGGCATTTCTTCATAACTCCATGTAAGCAACCTTTAAACTTCGGTCAATAGCCTAACTAAGTCATTGGTTTCTTCTTCATTGAATGATGATGTATATGGATTTTCTTCTATCTGAGGTTGATTTCTTTAAGCTTTATTTATTGTTGAATGAATCTCCTCTTCAAATTCTGAGTGCCTCTTTGACTTGGAGATCATCTTCATCACGAGGTTTCTAAACACACATTCTCATAAGAGTTGGGGATGTGTGAGAAGGTAATGATTGGTAACAACTAGTAGTAATCTTCATCATCGGGGACCCTTTATGAATCTAGTCACTCTTGTGCTTCCACTTTTGATTATTCCATAGCTTTTGAAGTACTTTTGTGCTTGGACCATGTGTGAGGAACTAAACCTTTTACGTATAAGATTTTGAACACAAGGAGTAAAGTCAAAGGTAATTCCATTAATTCTTTAAAGTATCTTCCTCAAGCTCACATCAACTTGGGGCTTGAGGATGATGATCCCAAAGAACCTCTTACGCATGTCCTTTGGAAGACTTAGGGACTTCTTTTACTAAACCTTCAACTTTACAGATGTGTAAGGTAAGAGCTAAGGTTCCCTACCTAATAGTTTCACATAAACCATATTTGAATACTTTACTTTGCTTGGAGGCACGGTCTTCATCTTTATCTGGATCAAAGTCACCTCAATGGAACCCAGAGGGTTGGTTGGTATACTAATCACATTAGACTCATCCCGAGCTGGATTCAAGTCTATGTGAATAGTAGGGGTACTCTATGAGCTGGAACATGACCTCTCTTGAAGGCCAGGGGTCTCCTCACACGCCTATTTCTATCCTCACCTGCAGTGGAGGTTGAGCCATCCTACCCACATGTCCATATGATGGAATGAATTATGGGAGGAATGTGATATGCGGATCTATTTCTTCTTCAATTTCCCTTTCTTGTTCACTTGGACTTTTATTTTTCTTTTCATTTTCTTTTATCTTTTCTTTTTCTTCATTTTCTTTTTCTTTTGATTTTGCATTTGAATTTTGTCCAAGTTCATGAGAAAGGATTATTTGAGGAAGATAGTAGGTCACATCCTCATAAATCTTAACCTCTCTAACTGAAAATGGCTTTTTATCTACATTGACACGGTATTCAATTCCATCTTTTCTGAACTTGATGCACTAATGGAGGGAGGATGGAATGATCTTGTTCTGATGTATCCAAGGCCTATCAAGCAAAGCAGTGAATGAAGTATTTGAATCAATGATGTAGAACTTAGCTTCAGTCTTCCAATCACCTTTCTCCAAAGGTAACACTATATAACCTAAAGCATGCTCACCTTGGTCATTGAATCCTCTCAACATCATATGATCTCCTCATAGTGTGGAGATGTCGACCCTCAAATAGGCAAGGGTCTTTAGACTCATAATGTTCATCGATGCACCTGAATCCACGAGAACCCTAGTAAGCCTTAACTTGTTCATGTTGACTGTCATGTATATGGGACAGTTGTGCTCCAAGTCCCCCAGAAGAAGGTCTTCATCTATGAAGGTGATCCCTTGAGCTTCTTTTGCATAATGTTCTTCCTCACCTATGTCGGTGAGCTAAGCATATTTAGGATCAAGGAGGCCTTGATTAGTGATTCTCATCTCTTTGGATAAGATAAGGGCATCTATATGCTTAGCTTAGATGGCAACTTTCTTAGATGAGAAGGATGTAGTCCATTGGTCTCTTCCACAAGCATATCCAAGGGTGGAGCATCCTGTGGAAAGGCTTTTCGATCTTCAGTAGTAATGACTTATTTCCCTCTTTCTTGAGGTGCTGCCCTAGGAGGTAGAACCTTGCCACTATGGAGGTTTACTTCTGTGATCTCTTATGGTAGGATAATGGAAGGTTCTACACTTGCCTCACCTACTTCTCCTATGGGACCCTCAAAATCAGATGATTCCAAGTCTATCTCAATTCAAAGTTGGAAAGTCCAACTCTTCGAAAGAGGAAGATCAATTATTATAGTTATTTTGACTTGAAGAGTTATCATTAGGAATAGAAGAATACAACCCATCAGAAGTGACACAAATGTAATTCAAACTAGCGTTATTCTTCAATTTATTAGAATTGTTTGGAGGTACAAAGTAGAAATAAAGTAAAGTGAGTGGGTTAAGGGATTTGATGCCCTTATCCACTGATATAAGAGTTTTATTAGTAGAAAAAGTAGAAGAGCTAGCTGAAAAGAAAGAAGTCGATGGTGTGGAAGCTTCAACTATGGGGTGGAGGTTGGACATGGTCAGTGGCTGCACTAAAGGGCTATCCTAGGCCGACACATGATGTTGTTGCTACTGCTTCTGAGCTCCCCCTTTCCTAGAGCTGGCACTGGCAACTTGCAAACCTTCCTTGGTGTTGGAGGTTTGAGCTAACTCAAGCACCTAGAAGGAAAGCTTTTTGATCTTCTGGATGATCTTCTTGGAGGTTTTGGATAGAGAAATATCCCAACCTTCTTTGGTTTTGTTAGGATCACATGTATCCCCAAGGATTACCTTGATGGAATTGGAAGGTTGTTCCATAAGGTATTCCTTTGGGATAACTACAACCTCTTGAAACTATGTTCAAGCTAGTCCTTAAATGAAAGCAATCCTCCAAATATGGCCTAGCATATTGGTAGGGCAAAGTTTGGATCATGACTTTTGCTTACTTCCTCATCTCTATGCTCGGGTAGCTAAAATCGGTTTCTTTAAAGATTCTTAAAGATCTTTGATTACCTCCCTCTTAAAGAATAAGGTTTGTTTAACTTATCTAAAAGTAGGTGGACCATAGCTACACGGTGGCAGTATGCATCTGCTACTTGGTGGTATGGTATATGTTGGCATGGTCGTGGCCGTGGAGGCTATGGTAGAGCTTACTGGTGGTGCAAAAGGTGGAGGCTGAGGTCGTGGTCTCTCGAAATAATCTCTTTGCTTTTATTCACTTGTATACTCTTGCCACTTCTTCATAGACTTTTGTGACTTCCTTAGGCAATATCTTAAAAAATGTTTTTGGTCTTGATGTGGATGAAGGATCCATGAATATTCTTCAAAAGAATCTCAATGGCATGTTATTGAAATAGCTGTGATTCACACTTCATACTTAGGTTATGCCATTATAGAATATAATCAACAAGGGACTCACCGGGGTGCTGTTGTGCTATAACAAGATCCCCTACAGTAACCCTTTGCTGAGCTCCAACAAATCTCTTGATAAAGAGTTACTCTAACTCACAAAATGTCTTTATTAAACCATTGGCGTTGACATACCAATCAAAGTAATACCATTACTAATGAAAGAGAGAAAAAAAGCATCATTGTCACATGCAATAGCCACGAAAAATGTGTATGTGCCTTGGGTTTTCACTGCCATCAAAGCTTTTGAAGGAAGGAGGCATGAAACCCTTGGGATATTGGATAGCATCAAATTCCTCTAGGTAGGGTCTACCCTTTGGAACCGATGATCCTCCTCGGGCTTGAGCCAAAGCTTCCTTCACTTGCTGAACCATGGATTTTATGTCTTTTTTTGTATGGAGGTACTTTCCACTACCTTCCTATACATGCTAGCACTACCTTGCTCAATGAGGGGTAGAGTCTTGACTAGGTCCAAGACATGCACTAACTCAGGTTGACTGATGTTGACTGTAGTAGGATGAACTAAAGGGCTTATTTAGCGAAAGCTGCTAACAAGTCCTCTAACTATCATGCCATCTATCGATCTCATCCTTTGCCTCAACGTTGGTGTTGGCTGATCGAGGTGTCTTCTAATCAACCTCATCACCTTCCATGGATTATTGTTCCCAGAAGAGATCTCGTTGTACATGCCAGTAAGTCTCCCAACAAGTCATCTTCATTGGGATCGGTGACTTTCTCTTCTCGACCAATCATACCCCAAGATCTCCTTCTTCTCCATGAAATAATGTGTCACTATCTCTAAATAATGATCCATTTGGCGACAAATAATCTAGGGGCGAGTGATCCTATCATGGAGGACGGACCTTGCACTGGGTGATTCAATCCTATGTAGACTGTACTCACTGGAGGAATGACACTCTTGACTACCACTAGCTATGAGAGGGGTAACAATCCTAGGATGTTCCTACTTGGTGCTGGACTATCATCATCTATCACAAATCACCATCTCCATCTGTTTGCGTGAGTTGGTGAAGGGATGACCACGATATGGGGTCCACTCCTTCACCTGGGGGTAGAAGGTTGAGCAGGAGAGCTTGTCCTGCCACAATGTAGAAGGGGTATCCTGGATAGTTGGATCACCAACGGGGTGCGCTTCTACCCGGATATGGCCTTCATGGCCTTTGCTAGAACAAGAGATGTTGTAACCTGGACTGGTGATGGCGGACGAGGGGTAAAGCGGTGGGGTGGAGACACCACCGACTCTCTATGCACAGGAGCTATCTTCTTATGATGACTCTCAATAAGAAAGATATTGTCATTATGGCCGACGCGGGTAGCGCATCGAGCTGGAAAATCAATAAGAGTAGAAGCTACCAACTAACGGTTGAACCTCCACCTCTCCCTGCTGGTAATATGTGTTGTATGGGCCTCTCAAGCCCTCTCTTGGCGGATATGCTTCCCCATGCTGTGGGGGATGATGGATCGAAGATCCCGACTCGGCATTAGCTCCACTACTAGCGCAGATAGATGAGGCCGCGTGACCTCCTACTCCTAATCGTTGACATCTTGCGGAGGAGGTGATGAGCGAATCCTCTAACATCCTCTCTGACCCGAGAGAGAGGATGGAACTAGTTCTTGTAATGGGTGAAGTAACAATGGGAAACTCATCATACAGAGGATGCTCTCATCTCCTCGAGATCCTTGTGTGGTACAATCATGCATCTTATTCCTACACTATGTCGGTAGGATGGGAGGAGTGAGAGCTAGACCCATACTCAAAGTAGGGGAGCAAGCCTTGAGACCATGGGAGCTACCCAGAGTCTCACTTTGGGGCACATGGCTGGGGCTTGAGGCTGGGCACTGATACTACTGCACACTGAGCCTGGGGTTGCCTACTTTCCTCTTCATCGAGGAGACATCAAAGTCAGAGGGTAAATCAATCCTGATGACAGGCTTCTGCCTGGTCACCGTGGTCTTACTAACTGTAGTGAGGGGAGTAGCCTCACAAGTAATCCTAGCTCCCTTGAATCCCCTACCAATGTGGATCAAATATGTATGGTCCAGTCGGGGGAAGTTGGCTTGGTCCAAAGCCAAATCCATACCTAAAGGGAAAGTGAAAATGAAGTTCTATGAACCGGCCATCTCAACAATGTAAAGGCTGAACTGTTTTGCTTGCTCGTAGAATGAGAATAGAAATGAGTTTGTATCAAATTTATGTCTTTATAGATTTTGAATTTTGAATTTGAAAATTTGACCCCCATCCAACAACTTGGAAGTGTTAAGTGGGGTTCAAATAGATTTGAGAAGATTTGATTGAAAGAATAATTCTTAACCATAAGTGTTTTGTTTGATTGTAATAAGAATACAAGTGTGTTTTGTTTGATTTTGAAGATAGGATTCTTAACCATAAGTGTTTCATTTATTTTTGGATGTTTTGATTTTTGGAGGATCCTTTAACAAATTTAGGTATGTTAAGGAAATCCAAAGTGTTTTGATTTGATTGAAAGTGGAATTTACTTTAGCAAATTTGGTATGCTAAGATGAAGTCCACTTAATTTTTTGAAATGGAATTTTTAGCAAATTTTTTAAATGAAATTCAAAAGATATGTTGAAAAAATTTTGTTTTTTGAAAATGGATCTCCTTAGAAAATTTGGTATGCTAAGGAGAGAGGTTCCAAAGGTTCTTGAAGATTTTTGGTTTTGATTTTGGAGACTTCACTTAGCAAATTTGGTATGCTAAGGTTGAAGTTCCAAATATATTTGAATTTTTTTGATTTTGGGTTTGAAGACTTCACTTAGCAAATTTGAGTATGCTAAGGATGAAGTTCCAAATGTATTTGAAAGAAAAATTTATTTATTTTGATTTTGGGTTTGAAGACTTCACTTGGCAAATTTGAGTACGCTAAATGAAGTTCCAAAATATGTTTGAAAATTTTTTGGATTTTTGATTTGGAAACTTTACTTAGTAAAATTGAGTATGCTAAGTGAAGTTCCAAAATGTGTTTGAAAATTTTTTATTTTGGATTTGGAAACTTTACTTAGCAAATTTGAGTATGCTAAGTGAAGTTCCAAAAGTGTTTGAAAATTTTTATTTTGAATTTGGAGACTTCACTTAGCAAATTTAAGTATGCTAAATGAAGTTCCAAAATATGTTTAGAAATTTTTGATGTTTTGGATTTGGAGACTTCACTTAGCAAATTTGAGTATGCTAAATGAAGTTCCAAAATATGTTTGAACTTTTTCTTTTTGAAGTTTGGGATTTGGAAACTTCACTTAGCAAATTTGGTTATGCTAAATGAAGTTCCAAAAATGTGTTTTGAAAATTTTTGATTTTGTGTTTGGAGACTACACTTAGCAAATTTGAGTATGATAAATGAAGTTCCAAATATATTTGAAATTTTTTGGTTTTTGGATTTGGAGACTTCAATTAGCAAATTTGATTATGCTAAATAAGGTTCCAAATGTATTTGAAATATTTTGATTTTGGGTTTTGAGACTTCACTTAGAAAATTTGAATATGCTAAATGAAGTTCCAAATGTGTTTAGAATTTTAAAAATATGATTGTTAAGATTTAATTTTTGAAAGAGAGGACTTCCATTCAACAAATTTGGGTATATAGAATGGAGATTTATCTTATTTTTAAAATGTGAAATGTTTGTTTTGTGTGTGATTATTGCTTTTTGAAAGAGGGGAATTCCAACTTAATCATATGTGAGATATGTTTAAGTGGGATTTCCAAATGATATTATTTTTAGTTGGGAATGAAATTTTCATTTAATAAATTTGAGTATATTAAATGAAGATGTTCATATGTGCTTTTGAAAAGTTTAATTTTGTTTGAAAATGAAACTTCCATTCAATAAGTGTGAGTGTATTGAAAGGAAAGGTTCATGTGTGCTTTTTGAATAATTTTATTTTATTTGAAAATGAAATTTCCATTCAATATGTGTGAGTGTATTGAAAGGAAAAATTCATGTGTACTTTTTTGAAAAGCTTTATTTTTGATTTTGGAAAGATGATTGTTCATTTTATTTTGAAAATGAAATCTTCATCAAAGTGAATTGAAGGAAGATGTTCATTTGTGTTTTTGGAAAATTTTTATTAATTTTATTTTTTAAAACTCCAGCATGTAACAATTATGAAAATTGTTAAATGAGGGTGACAAAATTTTTGTGGAAAATATTTTATTAAGTGCATTTTTGAAAGTGTGCTTTTTGAAAAGCAAAGTTCTTATGGAAAATTTATTTTGTTTTGATTATTTTTGAATGAACCTTTCCTTATCATAAAAATGATAAGGGGGAAGTCTTTAAATGTTTTCTTTTTTATTTAGTTTTTTTTATTTTTACCCATTGGAGAACCCAACGGGGGTTTTAAGACCAACACGAAGTGAGGTCCTAAAACCTAAAGATGTTGCCTAACTCAACTTAAGAATGAAATGAGCTAAGTGCCAATGAAAAGAAGGATAGTCTTAGATTCATACCAAAGTACAAACCCAGAATTGATACTCAAAGATAATGATCATTTACCAAAGATAAATAGAGGAACCATCCCCAACAGAGTCGCCAAAAAAATCTGTGGAGAAAAATTTCTATATTGTCGCTTTAAATCTATGGTGAAGAGAAGAGAGGCAATAATATAAAAATTCATCTATTTGGGACACCACACAGATCCACTGATATACTTATTCAGGTGATCGAGTACATCATCAAGGAAATAGTGTACTATCTCGGGAGATAGAAGTCACTTCCCTTTAATGGACCTAATCACTTTAATAAGGACTCCTAAGAACGATGGATCTACATATGTACCAGTGATTCTTTTATCTTGATTTTAAACCTAAACTTTAGGTGAAGTTATAAGTTTTTTATTTTTAGTTTGAGTTGTTAAGTTTGGAAAAAGATTTATTTTTTTTGTAAAGAGACTAATCCACATCCAGGCCATACATAAAGCAAGGAAGAAACTAGGAAAAGATGCCACTTAATGCAAAAGTTATACAAATCATCAATCAATTTATAAAGCTAATCATAAAAAGAATAAAAGGTCGTTATGGTCGGGCACCATCGCACAAACCTAAAAATAAAAAATTGGGTAGTTGAGCTCTACCCTTATACAACATAGATTACAAATGAATTAAATTACAATTAAGCAAGAAATTCATTATTATGGGGGTCTTCAAGCTTTATTTCATCTTTCTTCTTTTCTTCTTTTGTTCTTCTTTCTTCTTTGGTTCCTTCTTTTGGATGGTTGGAAGGTAGATGCTCCATGGCTTCATATGGTACATAATATAGGATCTTATGACCAATGCTCATCCTAATCCCCATAACAATCATTCTAAAATCCTAATTACACAAATTTATATGAAAAGGAAAAGAATGGAAATCTGATTAACACCTGTAAAATAGAGATTAGCTAAAACTAAACCACACAAATCCCAAGCATGTATATTAGACTTATCACCCCACACATGGGTGACTAAGTCCACCCGGCCTATTGGATTATACTTAGGGGTATAAAGCATCTACAACCAAAAGCATTTATGATTTTATTTATGATAGCGCCCCTTAAGCACAATCTCCTGCAAAAAATAATGATTAAACTAAGATATCCCTACCATTCATTCTATGAGCATACACCCTAACATCCAGTCTAAAATATATATCACAAAATAAAATAAACATCAAACCATGCACCATCCTAACTAAATGATAGAAGTGGTGACTTAGGCTAATGTGTGTGCTTTAAAGGCTTGTGTGGTATGCTTAGCTATGGCTTTAGGTTCAAATTTTCTAAGTGTTAAAATATGTTCAACTTGGAGGAGGATTTCATTTAAGTTATTTAATTATTTTGGGTTAATTTCATTTCATGTTTTGATCAGGTTCAAGTGAATCTTAGATTTAATTATTAAGTTATAAAGAGAGGGAAAGAGAATATAACTTTCTTTTCTTCCCAAACCTTTTCTAAAGTAGATTCATATTTTGGTTTTATTTAGTGAATGTTTTGTTTAAATCTTTTAATTAATCCTAAGTTTAGATGAACTCTAAACAAACCTATTCAAAAAGAAAGCCATTTTAAGATTAAATTAAATGAATCAAATTCACATAACACACATTACTTCATTTCTTTCCCAACATGTATAACATGCATGTGAATGAATCCTAAGCATATCTATACACACAAATGAGAACATTTAACACACTTTATTATGCATGCTAATTAATCCATTTAAGGAAATTTGGAAGTTTAATATGCATGATTTTTCTTAAGTAGAAAAGTGTTTCTTTATCCAATTTTTCATATGCACACATGAAAGTAAGAAAGACATAAGTGAGTATAGCATCATTGTTAACAAGGTGTAAGTACAAGACACCTTAGGCTACTTAAAGCCTCAAACCTCGAGGTTTTTTTGACTAATATACCACTGTCCTTAAATACAAACATGTATACAAAAGAAATAAATTGGAAAAGAAAGAATGCAAAATTTGTATTAATTGATTCATTTTGTTTATGACATTTATGTGTACAAGCATAGGTAACCCTTCTTAAGTGATAGCATATGAATGAATAAGATATAGAATTAGGTAAGTGTTAGGTTCTTTTCAAATGAACCATCCATCTTACTAACTCCTATTTAAAACTATACTAACATAAAATAGAAGGGAAACATATGTTAAGCACATTCGTATATTTTTTTTAGATGCAAGCTTATAATTAAAATATAAGTAGTACACTTTCAGATTTGATAATAGATTTATGTATTTTGAAAATAATTTGAATTTAGTAGTGATAATAGTCACTCATATTTCTACTTTAGCCAACACATGCAAATTTAACATAAAGTAAACAATTTTATTTTTTTAGAATTTGAAAAATATGAATGCATGAAACCACATGACATACAAATTTAACATGTTGGGGAAAGAATCAATGTAATCAAAGCATGTAAACACATTCACTTTAATTAAATCCTATGGATATTCTTATGAAATAAGAAAGTTTAAAATAAATCAAAGTGTATTCAATGTGATTTTTGTTTAGTTTTAAGTTTGATTTAATTTTGAAAAAGTGGATTGAGTTTTCTATTCATAACCCATTCCACATGTGTTTGATATTTTGTTTAATTTTTTAGATGATTAGATTCATTTTATATATTAATTAGGTTAAGGTATGAATTAAGCAAGTTAATTAACCCTTACCTACACCACCTTAGCATAGTTAACCAAGTAATTATGAGCTAATGAGATGACATAAAAACCCACAAGAAATTTAAACTTGCAATTCACCTAGGAAGAAAAGGACCTAATGCAATTTGGCTCATGATTAATGGTTAATTAAGCTAAGGGGTTTAACTTAAGTAATTTCAAAACACCCCTTCATACATATGAATTGGGTTTTGATTTTCTTAATTAGACTTAGGCTCTCAAACACCTAAGCATCTACCCAAAGTAGATTAATTATGTTCTGGGAGATTTTATAATTTTAAAAAATTAATTAAGAGGATAATTAATTAATTAACCTTTAATTAAGAGAGGATTAAGAAAAAAATGGGGTTTAGAATACATTAGGGGAAATACCCAAAAAGTATTCTCCAAGCCTCCTATTCACTGGATCTAACCTTAATCAACCTTAATAATGGATTAAAATACTAATCCAAACCCTAATTATCCTTAATTACATGAGGGTAATTAAAACACATTTGCAATTCCCCAATTAAGCCTTAAATAAATCCCAAGAAAATTAGAGGAGGGTAGTCATCTAAAATACCCAAGAAGTTTGGGATTAATAAGAGATTAATTAAGAAGTAATTAGCAAAATAATATTTCAAATAAAACCCAAAATCAGATAAAAGGATAATTCAAAATCCATTGAAATCATTTTAAAAATATTTTAGCTTGAATTATCTTTCCATAGGATTTTATCTCATATTTTTCTGAATTTTATTGAAGGAAATATGAATTTTTGAAGATCAGGAGATTAATTAACTTTAATTAAATCCCTTAACTAATCCCTCATCACGGCGACGTGTGGCGGTCGACACACTTCACGCATCGCGTGAGCTTATTACTTAACGTCACATCCAAATGGCGTGGCGGCGGATGCTTTGATCGCCATTCGATCAAGGATCGAATGAGATCATCTATTATTTTAAAAGGGATAATTAATTCTAAAACATGGGACTAATCTCGACCGTCCATCCAAAATGCGTGGATGGATGGCCAGGATCTCCCCAGTTCTTCCCTTAGGATCAACAGAGGCCTTCCATGATCTTAGGGAAGATCCGAGCTCGATTGAGCTTGGATTGGAACTAGAATTTATCCACGCCATCTAAAGCTAATGAGAAGCTTATCCAATGGTTGATTTCTCATGACTTGAAAATTGCTTTCACAAAAGACCAACACCTCCTATGCTAAGTCATCAAAGAATTCCATACCTCATCAGATGTGATCACCGATGCTAAAGCTCTATGAGGTAGCATCATCTAGTGGAGGTGAAGCCTTGTTGAAAGTTTCAAGCCTTAGGGTTGAGTGGATCTTCCTATGGACCAACACCACTTGATCTCTTTTGTGGCTTTGATCCAATTGAGACTCTCCTTGCTTTGGGAACTTGAATGGATGCTTGGGTGCACTTGAATTGATCCTCTGAGGGAGTGTGCAAGGGGAATTAGAATGGATTTGAGCATAGAGGAAGTTGAAAGTTCAAGTGAGCTCCCTTATTTTTTAATGGAGAAAACTGAGAAATGCACTTTTCAAATCCCTCTTAAAAAGCTTATGATGGCTCTCTGATCTTTCCTAACACTCTCTAGGCTTCAATCAAATGTGGGAATCATGATTTCAAATTGAATTGGGGGGAGTATATGTCCCCCTATGGAAATCGAATGGCTGACACCTCCCTTATCATTTTGATCCGATTGACCATATTGGAGGGGTTGTTTGATCTGTTTAGAGTTTGTACATGGTCGATTTGAGGTCTTGAGTGGATTTCCAACTTCCCATGTGCATCAAATTGAGTGGAAGGAGGATTTTGAAATGGCCAATTTGAGCAAGGGGGTCGGGTTTAGCCTTGGGTCCATTTGGGCTGACCCAAACCCATTGGGTTGGGTGCACCACTCTCCCTTGGGTTCACTTGAGCTATTAGGAAGGCATCAAGTTGATATGAAGAGGGTATGACCAAATTACCCATGGATTAGACAAAAATTTATTCTATGGCCTAGGGGTAGGATGGTCATTTTATTGATTTTTCAATTTGGATATGTTGGGTATGTGGATAAACTAGGTTTGGCCAAGTTTCATGAGATTTGGAATTCATTTGATAAGGTTTGGCTCATGTTGACCCATTTAGGTCAAAATGGGTCAACTTGGGTCAAATTAGGTCAAACCAAAGGTTGGGTCAAGTTCATATGACCATTTGAAATGTTTTGGTGGCTTTGGTTTGGTTCAATTTGGATTAGTTTTGAATTTGGCTCATATGACTTCATTTAGGTCAAATGGGCCAAGTTGACCTATTTGACCCATTTGACCTATTTGAGGAAGGTCAAGGTTAGGTTTAGGTTTGGTTAGTCATATGGAGTGGATTTGTATCTTTGTTTCCAATAAATTTTGGTTAAGTTCAAATTTGGCTCAACATGACCCCTTTAGGTCAAGTTGGGCCTAAGGTCAATTGGGCTAGGTTAGGTCTAGTTTACCAATTAATGCTTTGGTCAAGTTCAACAAGTGATTTGGAATGAACTTGACCCATTGGTTTCAATCAATTTGGCTTAGATCAAGTTTTGACAAATTTTGATGTTTTAGGACAAGTTGGGTCAAGTGGCCAATTGGGCTAGGTTAGGCTCAAATGTTGGCTTGGTCAAGTTCAAACATAGGTCATGAATGAACTTAGATCAATGGTTTCATCAATTTGGCCTATGGTGGAATTTGGCTATGTTTGGTTTTATTTTGGGCTAAGTGTTGACTTGGTCAACCCCGGTTTGACTTAGTTTGATTTGATTTATTGATCATCCCATGATGATTGTTGATCATGATGAGAGGCATAGGTGAGTTTGATTCAATCTAATTTGGTTAGGATTAGAATTTGGCTCATAAGGGTACTTTAGGTCTCATTGGGTCAAGTGAGCCTAAGTGGGTTAAATGACTTGGTCAAGGCTTGATTTGAGTTTGATTGAACTTGTATATGGACTTATGATTGAAATATAAATCAATTTGTAAGTGGTTTGAAGTCAAATGGGTTTTGATCCATTTGACAATTTCATATTCAAAGGAAGGATATGAAAGGATTTGGGGTTTTATTTTTGAATTGATTTTCAATTTGGTGATTGAAGTTTGCATTTATATTTGGATTCATGATTGTAGGGTTGATTTAATCATGAAGAGAAATCAAGAGTTTGGCTTGATATGAAGTTGATTTGGCTAAGTTCAAGATTTTGACGTGAAAGGCTTAGGTTGGATTTTGAGTGAATTTGAGTTTGATTTTTGGAAAAGGTTTTGATTGTTTGAATTTATATTTCATTTATATATGTGAATGTAAATGAGAATATAAATGGATCATGAGATAATTTCAAGGGTTTGAAGTGATTTGATTATGACAGGCTAAGTCCATTAAGAGGGATTTAAAGGACTTAGGAAACTTTTGGAGTAGGGATTTGAATTTTTGAATTTGGTTTGATTAATTTATTTTTATATTTCTTTTATATATGTGAATATAAATGAAGATATATATGAATTAAGAGAAAATCCCATGAATTTGAATTGATTTGATCATGATTTAGGCTAAGTCCATTAAAAGGGATTTAAAGGACTTAAGAAGGATTTTAAATTTGGAATTTAACTTGAGGATTTGATTTGATTGATTTGTATTTATATTTCATTTATATATGTGAATATAAATGATAATATAAATGAGTTTTGAGAAAATTTCTTGAATTTGAATTGATTTGATCATGATTTAGGCTAAGTCCATTAAAAAGGAAATTAAGGAACTTGGGAAATTCCATGAATTGATTTTGAATTTTGAATTTAGTTTGATTGGTTTGAATTTATATTTCATTTATATATGTGAATATAAATGAATCATGAGAAAATCTCATAAGTTTGAGTTAGTTTAGATCATGATTTAGGTTAAGTCTTTAAAGGAAAATTTAAGGACTTAGGGATTTTCATTCATGGGTTTCAATCATGAGTTTCAATTATGGATTTCAATCACATGGAGTTGATTTGAATTTGGAGAAAACCAATTAGAATTGATTTGGAGTTTGACTTGAAGGAAGTGAGGGATGGTTCAAGCTAAGGGTAGGTAGATTTTCCTAACACCCCTAAGGCATGATCTATTCCTATGGCTAACTCTAATAAGTCTCTAAGGCTAGGTTGAGTGTCCACCTAATTACTAGATGTGTCTTAAGACTAAGAAATTCTTAAAGTCTAAGAGGAACCCTATATTAAGATGGAGGTTGAGTGGTCATCTAAAATGAGGTCAACATCATGACACACGAGGATGGTGTGTGCAGAATTTGGATTTGGTTGAGTGGAGAAATAATGGTATCGAGATGAGGTGCCTTTGTTTCACTGAAGGAGAAATGTCAAGCTGGGAGGATTTGAGGCTCATAGAATTTTAAAACTCATGAGGCTGTCTCCTCAACTCTTGGCTTGTCTGGTTGGACAAAGTTGTGGCAGGAGTCTCAAGTCCTAATTTTGGGAGATTAAGCTTCCCTTTTGTTCCCTTGCACCCATAGAGTTCAGCCAAGCAGGGGGCAGCTTGGGAAGTTTCTCTTAGTCCATGGAAAGTGCTAGGGTGGCTAAGGTTGGGCTAGGAAGGCTAGGAATGCCTCATTTGGCAAGTGAATGTCATAGGAAAGCAAAGTGGACTTTGCCACTATAAGAATCATTTGCAAAGCTTTACACATTGTTTGATTCCCTTGAATTCAGATTTAGCTGTTTGGGAGTGATTTATGGCTGTGGGCTTTGATCAATTTGGGGTATAATGTCTTTGAGTGGTTTGATTCAATATGATAAAAATAGGCTCATTTGGGATAGGTTGGGTTGGGTTGACCAATTGGTCAAATTGGGTCAAACCAAGGCTTGGGTTAGGTTTATATGATGATTTTGGATGGTTTGGTTCAAGTGGTTTTGATTAATTTGGCTCAGATTTGAATTTGACTCATTTGGATTCAAAAGGGTCAAATGGGTCAGATGACCATGATCAAGTATTTGTGTTGAGTCAAGTTCAATTGGTTGATTGAAAGTAATTGTAGGATTTGGTTTGGTTTGATTTAGTTTAATTTGGATTTGGCCACTTTGATCCTTTAGGCCAATTTGGGCTAGGTTGGGTCAAGTTAACCAATTGGTCAAATTGGGCTCAATTATGGCTTTGGTCAAGTTCAATAAGTTATTTGGAATAAACTTGAGTCATTGGTTACGAACAATTTGGATCAAATCATGATTTGACCCATTTTTGCTTTTTAGGCCAATTTGGGTCAACTTAGGTCAAATGGCCAATTGGACTTGGTTTGGCTCAATTGATGGTTTGGTCATATTTAATCATTGATCATGAGTGGATTTGAGTGGATGGTTTCAATTAATTTAGTATATGGTGGGTTTTTATTAGTTTAGGTTTCATTTGGGTTAAAGGTTGACTTGGTCAAAGGATCAAGTTGACTTGGTTTGACCCAATTCATGGTAGTTGATCACCTTAGGATGATTATTGATCATGATATGATGTTTAGATGGGCTTAGTTCAATCCAATTTGGGTTGGATTAGGGCTTGGCTCAAAAAGGTCTTTTAGGCCACTTTGGGTCAAGTGGACCTAATTGGGTCAATTGGCTTGATCATGGCTTGATTCAAGTTTAGTTGAGTTGGTATATGGGTTTGAGATGGAAATATAAATCCAATTGCAAATGGTTTGAAGCCACATGGATTTTGGTTCATATGATAATTTTTAAGTCAAAAGGGATCAACATGGGCTTGACTTGGGTTAGCTTGGATTTGGTTTGATAATTGTATTTTATGTTTATATTTGGAACAATGATTGAAGGAATGATTGAATCATTAATAAATCCATGGGTTTTGATTTGATTTGGGTATCATTTAGCCAAGTTCAAGAAATTGGCTAAAAGGGCTAAAATTGAGGATTTGATTTGATTTGGGTTTGGTTTTGGCTACTTGGATTTATATTTCTTTTATATTTGTATATATAAATGAAGATATAAATGATTCATGAGAAAATCACTTGGATTTAAGTGATTTGGAAGCAAATTTGGCCAAGTTGAGGGATGTAGGTGAAAAGGGCTTAAGTAGGGAATTAATTTGGTTTGATTTATTTTTGGTCATTGGTGGGTGGGATTCATTTATATTTGTGAATATAAATCAAGGAATGATCTATTTATAAAGAAATCAATTGAGTTTAGGTTGATTTATATTGAGATTTGGTTAAGCTCATGGAGGTGGGTCCATATGGCTTAAGAAAGGTCTTGATTTGGTTTGATTTAGTTTGATTTGATTTGAATGGTTTGAATTTAGATTTCATTTATATTTGTGAATATAAATAAAGGAAAATTGATTTATAATCAACCAAATTTGATTTACTTTGAAGGAGGTTTTGGCTAATGAAGGTGGTTCACATGGCTTGAAGGATTTGGAGTTTGAATTTAATCATGGTTTCAATCTTTATTTTGATTTGGAATTTGGGTTGGGTGATTTGAGATTAAGTTTGATATTTGAAAATCAATTGAATTAGGTTGATTTGAATTTGATTAAAACTAAGTCCATAAGAATCAAAGGGCTTGGGGTGGTTATTTAAATTTAATCATGGGTTTCAATCATTTGATTTGGGATTATATTTATGATCTTGCATTTGAATTTGAGGTTTGGTTTGGGAGAAAGGAGGTTAAGGCTATAGGGTAAAGTCTTCTAAATCTCTAAAGCATGACCTATTCCCATGGCTAATCCTTCTAAGTCTCAGCTTAAGAGTATAATCACTAGAGTGTGTCTTAAACTTTCTCAAGTCCTAGATCTATGATGATGAAGTTGAGAGTCCAAAAATGAGGAACAAAGAGCTCAATAGGTGTGGTGTAACTAACTGGCACACCTTGCATTAGTGTTGGAGATGATCAACAACGTCTTGCACCACTAGAGACAATCTCCTTAACGAGATGTAGAAGGAATCAAGATCTTAGTGTAATGCAGCTCAACTTATGCTAAAGACATAAAAGAGGAAGGAAGGATCTACTGAGGGATCAAGCATATGAACCTTCCACTAGGGAAGTAGGTTCAGATTGTCCATAGAGGATACAAGTTTTATTTTGATATGATTTGGGAAGAAAAGATCCACTGGGGATGAGTGCATGAACCTTCCACTATGGAAGCAGGTTCAGATCATCCACTAGGGATAAGGATTTAATTTGATTTGATTTTATGAGGGCTTCATAGAGGATAGGATATGATTTGGTTTTGAGGTCACATCTGCTAGAGATATGAGCTCAGATCTGTTGAGGATAAGATGGATTCAATATATGGATTGAACCAGACTCTATTGGAGGGAGGATGATGGATTTGACAAAATGGACCCTGTTAGTGTGCGATGGATCCACTAAGAAGGGGCTAATATTAGTTTGGTCCTAGTTAGATTTATAAATCCAAAGGGATAGTCTACCGGCCATGAGGTAGAGCTAACCAACCTAAGGGATGCCTTCCGGTGTGCAATGGTTAAGTTAGAAAGAAAGCTTGTAGACTTGCAACTTTCTAAACAAAGAACCACTAGGATGATCAGTTGATAGCACAACAAATCAACCCTAAAGGCTACCAGTGTGCAAGGATTGTCTTTGGGAAAGAATGTGAACTTATATCTTCCAAAGCAAGAATGACTAGAGTCAACCAGACTTATCTCAACTCAAAAGTAGTTAGCAATTCCTAGGGAGTTTTTCTAACACTTAAAGATAAGATACCGCTTGAAAAGGTACCACTAGGGTTTTCTTCTAATCCATAAGATATATATATATATATATATGTGTGTGTGTGTGTGTGTGTGTGTGTGTGTGTGTGTGTTTGTTATTATGTTTTGCCTATTGGTGTAGGGACCATCTTGAGAAGAAATATAAACCTAGTCTATCTCGGACTTTGGAAGGGAGAATCATATTTGCAAGATAAATTCTCCAACACAAGGGTGGCTACTAGAAAGGGTATTTGTCAATCCAAACATAGTGTTTAAATGGGGTCACTAAGGATGTGATCCAAATAGAGTACCCAAGATCACATTAAGGGCGATCCAACCTATAAAAGAAAATATGTATCGGTGGCCATCTCCAGGAGAATGCTTGTAGACTTAGCCACAAATTGTATAGGTGGGTGGTCATCAACATAGTGAACACCAACAAACCTGGGTGCATGTGCAAATCTCCAGAAAGAATAAACTTACATCTCTAAATTAGAGGCATTGAGGGTGTGTTTATTTTTGATGGGATACCATAGATCTTAGGGTACTTATTGAAATGTATGACATTAAGGAATGATGTACTATCTTGAAAGATAGAAATCATCACCCTATAATGGACCTAATCACCTAATAAGTACTCTTAAGGCATGATGGGTTTCGAATATACCAGAGATCTTTCTCCTACTTTACATGGAAAAGTAAAGTAGGGTTTATTTTAAGCCAGGTTCATTAAATTCCCTATGGATGTAAGCCCCCATAGTTAATAACATCCTAAAGAATGGAAATTCCATAAGAATACTCTCGATTAAAGTAGATAATTAGGGTCTCCAAAGATTTCAAGGTTAAGACTATCAAAGGATTGGATTTTTTAGAAAAATAAATGGGATAAATCAAGGAGAAGAGTTATTTTTAGAATCCAAAGGGAGAAAATAGGAAATGCTCATGATACTAGGAAGCCTAGTAAACATTCCAATCTACCCTATTATTGGGCTTTATATTTTTGAAATTGAAGAGAGTTGATATTTTATTAGATTGCTATGACTTTTAATTCCACAATACAAGATTGTAGAAATGCCTAAGAGGTGAGGATTTATGCTTATAGCTGAAGGAAATAACTATCTCAGATTCTTAAACTAAGGAGCCTTGGTACAAAACAAAGGCATGACCTAAATCTAAGGCAAAAATGGGTATATGTTTTACCTCCACAAGAGAGAATAAACCACCTGGCTGGTGGACTTATTACCACATGGAGTGGCATCCAGCTAACTCCTCATATACTTTACATTCATGTAGACAAGTCTTATGCTTTGCAAGATGGCTAGGTTGTTATTCATTTAGAAAGGAGACTAAGTCCTTAAACTCACTCCCTAAGTGACTAGAGCATGAGTGGTATGAATCCATGACTTAATCTAATGGAAAATTTATCAAATTTATTTTATTCTTTTGGACTTTTTATTTTGACAGAGCTTATGGGATTTTGTATGCCTAAATGCATGACAATTTTATTATGGGCCAAATCAAGAGAGAAAGGGGCGTTCTTCCACCAAAGGCTCTCACAAGTTAAGCCTTCATTCTCTAGCAAAGATGGAAGTCCCCTCTTAACAAGAGTGAAATAATATGACATGCATGATATTATACATTCATTCATCCAGCTAAAGGGTTGCTAAAAATTTTATTATCTTGATTTAATTTCTTGGCTTTTTTGTAAGGTTATGAGTTGTTTTAAAATTTTAGTTATGAGTTGTTAATTGGAATAGAAAAATTAATTTTTATCATAAAAGTCTACCGTATCCAGGCCACACATTCAAGCATCAATCATAAAGAAACTTTGAAAAGTATGTTATTCTAATGCAAAATCTAAACACAACATCAAATAATTTTATAGACTACCGTAAAAGAACAAAAGGCCAGTGCATCGGGTTTCTCCGTACACCCCGAAAAGAGAAAAAAAGATGGGTAGCCGAGCTCTACCCTTATACAACCCGGATTACAAAAAAAAATAATACATGCTATGGGTGTCTTCTAATCTTCATTTCTTCATTCTCTTTATTTTGATTTAATTTGCTCCAAAGGCATCACAGGGCACCTAAATTCGCCTTACTCATCTAATCCCCATAACACTAATCCAATTCCTAATGCAAAATATCAAAATAAGAAAAATAAATCTATACCTACAAAATAAATGTTAGCTAAACACCATACAAGCGGTTATATGAATAATTTAGACTTAGCACCAGCAGGTAACCAAGCCTGTCCTAACATGGGTTACAAGCAACCTGCACAACAAAAGCATTTATATTTTTATTACAGCGTCTCCTTAACCACAACCCCCTGTATAAAATATGATTAGGCTAATAACGGCCTAACATTCAGTCTATAAAACATACACCCTAACATCCAGTCTAAAACATTACATTACAAAACAAAACACAACATCACACATACAACGCCCCAACTTAGCACTAGAAGTGGTGACTTAGTATTTTAATGTGTGTGCTTAAGGCTTGTGTGGCAAGACTTTATTAGGCTACTTTAGTTTAAGTTTCAATTTGGAGTTTTAATTTGTTTAAATTTTACCTTTGGGTAATTTCAATTTAAATGATTTAATGATTTATTTTTCATTTTTATTTCAGTTTTATTTGGTTAAAATGATGTTTAGGTTTTCAAGAATGAAGAGTAGAATGAATTCCATTTGTAGACGGAACTCACCTATTCTACATCCTAATTCCCAAAGAATCTAACTATGGTCCTAAGTATCTTTAATTAGTTTAAATTTGTTTAATTTATTTGATTTGATTTAGAGCTTAGAATTTGAGTTTGTTTTAAGTATTTGATTGATTGATTTTAATTTAGATATTTTGCTTTAATTATATCTTGATAATTCAATATCCTTGATATCTAATGAAGTTTAAGTTTGTTTAAATTCATGTGTTTTTGATTGGTTAATTAAATCTTGATTTCAATATCCTTGATCTTTGATGAAGTTTAAATTTGTTTAAGTTCATGTTCTTTTGATTGATTAATTTCAGATTAGATGTTTTTGGTTTAATTAAATCTTGGTAATTCAATATCCTTAATATCTAATAAAGTTTAAGTTTGTTTAAGTTCATGTCCTTTTGATTGATTAATTTTAGATTAGATGTCTTTGGTTTAGATAAATATTAATAATTCAATATCCTTTTGAATTAATATTTAATTCTTTTCTTTGATTATGTTTATGTGACTTAATTTCATGCTTATTTGATTGTGGTTCATTTATTTGTAGTTTAATCGGATTAGATTAATTGAAATTTTATTTTGATTTTAAATGAGTTTGATTCTTTGTAATTAGGATTTTATTTTTAATCACATCCATTTGTCATGTTCATCAAAGTTTGGTTTGTATTTTGATTTCATACATTGGATAGTTGATTTGTTTATCTTATTTAAGTAGGTTGAATGAGATTTGATTTGATTACATATTAAATTGATGAGTATTTAATTTAATTTAATTTAATTTGATTTGATTAGCTTTATTGGTCTATGGGTTTGCTTAGGTTCAATGTGATTATGTGATTAGTTTAATTAAGAAGTGTATTTATGTTAATTATAAATATTAGTTTAATTTTCAATTTGATTTCATATTTGTTTAAATTAATGATGTAATCAATGACTTAATAATTTAGGTTTAATTTAGGTTTTGATTAGTATTTAATTGCATTTATATTTGATTAAGCTTAGGTTTAATATGATTAATTTAATTAACTTAATTAGTTTATTTAAGAGGTGTGATTAATTATTAAATTAAATAAAGATTTGTTTAATTTTTATTTGATTTCATATTTATTTGGGTTAATGATGTAATTAATGAGTTAATGATTTAAGTTTAAATTAGGATTTGATTAGCATTTAATTGCATTTTATGTTTGATTAAGCTTAAGTTTAATATGATTAATTTAATTGACTTAATTAGTTTATTTAATATGTGTGATTAAATTAATTAGTAGATTAATTAAGTGTTTGATTTGGATTAATTTTAATATGATTTATAAAATTAATTTAGTTTATTAAGATGATGGATTAATTTATTAAGTTTGCATTAATTAGATGTCTGATTAATTAAGTTTGATTAAGGGTAATTAAAATTTTAAATTATTATATTAATTAAGGGTTTGTTTAATTAGAGATTAATGACTTAATGATTTAAGTTTAATATAGGTTTTTCTTAATATTTAATTGGATATTAATTATGTTTGATTTGATTATAGGATTATTGTTATTACCATCATTATTATTAAGTGAATTAATTATTTATTTCATTTCAATTAAGTTTGATTATTTATGATTAGAGTTTTATTGATTTGATTCACTTATTATGTTTGTTTGATTTCATTAACATGTTTGATTTAGTTATTAGGTTTATGTATTAATGGCTAATTAATTACCTTATTCCAAATGGATGTGATTTAATCATATGTTAATTAAGTTTACTTTAATTTTATTTAGTTTAATTTGATTAATATCAAATGATTATTTTGAATTGGTTTGTTAATCAATTTGATTTTTAATTTATTTAATTATTAATTAGTTTTTTATTTATATTAAGGAGTTTCATATGATTAAGACTCCATGCTTTAGGTTTAGTTATTCCGGTTTTATGTTAAGGTTTCCTAGATTTGTTTAATTTTAAGTTTGATTCAAGATTTAATCATTTACTTGTGTTTTATTAGCTCAAATCATATTTATTTTTATTTCCTCTAAGGATGATATTTTTCTGATTTGAGGTTTGATTAATGATTGCTTAAGCGCTATTTCATTTTGATTTTGATTTGATATTTAAATTATTTTTTTTATGTTTTAATTAATCCTTGATTAAACTTTAATCTTAAGTGTTTTTGGGGTTCATTAAGATTCAGAAGATCACATTATTTTCTTAAGAGTCCTAGATGTCAATTGAAGCGATTAAGCCATTTTAAAGATTTTTGTAAATTTCTGAATTTTTATTTGATTTATTTTATTAAAATGGACAATCTGAAATTCAAAATTTAATTTCTCTCAACCCATAAGTTTTTTTCAGTTGAAATTTTTATGGTAGGTGTGTTTTAACTTTAGTTTCAATCTCTGATAATTTCAACTTAATCTGATATATATTTCTCATCTATTTAATGAAATTTGATTTTCACTAAAACTCAAATTAAGCTCAACATTCTTAGTAAAATTTGGGAATTTTAGATTTGTTGTATTTCTCTTGAAAAGACGAATCCATAGAGCCCTTTTTTGCAATTTTTGATTAAATATTTTATTTTTTATGAATTTTTAAAATTTTAGATAATTTAAATTATTTTTTCTATAAAAAGAAATATGTGCGATGCTAACGTGAGCCGTTGGGCGGGAAGGGAAAATGACCCATGGCTCACTCTGGATCATCCGATCATGGATCGAATGACCCAGATCAAATTGCATAATCCAGAGGCGGTCGCATCTAAGCGGTCGCGCTGGAGCGTGATTGGTCCGATCGATCGGGCTATCGAAGGCGTTTGATGCAAGCCATCCAGCGAATCGATCAGATCATCGATTTGAAGGCCCGGATCTTGCGATCCAAGTGCGATCCGAGCCGTCTGATCCCACAAACCGTGGGATTGGACGACGGCTATAGTCGGCGATGAACAATGTTTTCAGTCTTGTTTTTTAGGAAAAAATAGGATTTCTAAGTCAAAACTTATCCAAATGGACCCATTTTTTGCATCGATTCGCACTAAAAAAATTCTATTTTCTAATTGGATGATTTAAAGTAAAAATGTGAAATTATCTAAGGGAAATTCCTACAATCGCA
This sequence comes from Cymbidium sinense, assembly GCA_021442155.1. NCBI lineage: Eukaryota > Viridiplantae > Streptophyta > Magnoliopsida > Asparagales > Orchidaceae > Cymbidium > Cymbidium sinense. The sequence continues at coordinate 145,467,857 of CM038216.1, forward strand.
AGAAAATTAACACAAAATGCGAGAAATCCTAAGGCCGGCTAAAGTTTGGCAAAATCTACCTCGCCAGGTTAGTTTCCGGTGGCGATGAAGATCCGAGCGAACTCTTAGGTATGTGAGAAAGCTTTGGAATGATCTTTAACCCTTGCCTCCCTTCATAACGTCGCCTTCTCCGATGTCTACCGTTGCCTCGCTGAAAAAGCAAGTATTTGTGTTTTTGAGCTCAAAATGGCTCAAAGAGGTGGGAGATGGGTTCCTTTTTATTTTGGGAGATTTTGGGGGCTGAATGATGGTGGGAGCAAGAGATCTAAAGCTTTATTTCCCCCTCCTTTTATAATGGCCGAAAATCCATTATTTTTTTGAATTTTTTGGCTCCAAATTGAATGTCATCTTGCTTGGGGTGGTTGGGATGGATGATGGATTGATTGAGGACTTTGGATTTTTTCTCCAAATTCTTCTCTTGCTGCCATATGATCAGATCTATTCAATGCAAATGTTGGGGAAGAGTTAAATGCATGTGATGGGGGGAAATTAAATGAGGTTTGGTGGAATCCTATATGGGGGAGGATCCATGAGGGATTTTAATTGGTTGGGTTGATTTTGGGCTGATCCTAAATGGGTCTCGGTCTGGTTTGATCAGCCCCCAATGGGTCTTGGCTTGGTTTCAATTTATTTGGGTCATATATGGGTCATATTGGTCATTGATTGACCAAAATCGGCCAAATTCGTGTGGGTTATGGGTTGATTTATGTTCAATTGGATAATTGAAGATGAATGTGATCTTTGGTTTGAATTAATTTGGATTTAATTTGGATTTAGGCCAAATTGACCCTTTAGGCCAATTTGGGCTAGGTTGGGTCAAGTTGATCAATTGGGCTCGATTGATTAAATTGGGTTTAATTATGGCTTTGGTCAAGTTCAATAATTAATTTGGAATGAACTTCAACCATTTGTTGTAATCAATTTGAGTTAGATCATGATTTGACCCGATTTGGTCCTTTAGGCCAATTTGGGTCAATTTGGATCAAATGGCCAATTGGGCTTTGTTTGGCCCAATTGATTGCAATTGATCATCCTAAGGCAATCAACAATCATGGTAGAAGGTTTTGGTGAGCTTGGTTCAATCCAATTTGGGTTGGATTGGAAGTTGGCTCAAATGAGTCCTTTAGGTCACTTTGGGTCAAGTGGACCTAAGTAGGTCAATCGATTTTGTTTTGGTTTGATTCGAGTTTAGTTGAACTTATATATGAGCCCTATATTGAAATATAAATTCAACGACAATCAATTTGGAGTCTAAGAGATTTTGGCTCATTTGAAATTTTCAAGTCAAAAGGGGTTGGGTTTGACTTGGGTTGGTTTGATTTGATTTGATGATTGTAGGTTTCATTTATATTTGGTAGATAATTGAATGAATGATTGATTCAAGAGAAAATTTATTAGTTTGACTTGATGATATAATTTAAGTCCAAAAGAAGCGCTTAAAGGGTTTTATTGAGTTTGGATTTAATTTTCAATATAGTTTTGGTCATTTGAATTTGGATTTCATTTATATTTGTGAATATAAATGAAGGAATAATTGATTTATAAAGAGATCAATTGAGTTTGATTTGATCTATGGGAGATTTGGCTAAGCTTATGAATGTGGTTCATATGGCTTAGGAAGGGTTTTAGGATTTGAATTTGATTTTGCGTTTCAATCATTTGGAGTCAAATTTGAAATTATATTTGGAATTTGAATTTGAATTTGAGATTTGGTTTGAGAATTTAATTTGGGTTTGATTTGAGAAAGTGTACCTAGATTGGGTTTAGGCTATGGGATATGTAATTTTCTTAAACCCTAAGGCATAGCCTAATCTTATGATTAACACTTCTAAGTCTCTAGGCTTAGGTTAAGTGTTCACCTAATCACTAAAAGTGTCTTATGACTAAGGAATTCTTAGTGTCTAGAAGAGTCCTAAGTCTAAGAAGAGGAGGTTAAGAGCTCACTCCAAAAGTGAGGCAAACAAGGACCCCCAATAGGTGTGGTGTAGCAAGGCACACCACGCATTATGATAAAATGATCAACAACATCCAGAAGATTGCAACATACAATGGAAGTGATCTATACCTAGACTTGAAAGGTAGATAGAATCAATATCTTAGTGTGATGCATTCTATTTATTCCAAGGGCATAAAGAGCAAGAAAGAATCTACTAGGGATTGAGTACATGAACCCTCCTCTAGGGAAATAGGTTCAAGCTATCTGCTGGGGATATGGATATGAGTTTGATTATGAGTATGATTTGTTTGAATGTGTATCTACTGGGGATAAAAATTTGATTGAATTTCTTTGATTTATCTTATTAGACTCCACTAGGGAGGTTGGTTTAATTTGTTATGGCTCAACTAGGGAGAAGGGTTCTAGATTGAGGGCATATCCATTGGGGATGTACACTCAATTGAATTTATTTTATTTAGATCTAAGCTCCACTAGGGACGCTAATTTGATTTACGCCTATCCGGGGAGAAATTTGGTTTGTTTGATATGTTTAATTTGACTCCACCGGAGAGATTGGTTTTGAATTTATTTTGTTATGGACCCTATCGGTGTGCGATGGACCACACTAAGAAGGAGCCATTGGGGCCTTGGCCTGTCTTAGATTTATAAGTCCAAAAGGGTAGTCTACCAGCCACAAGATAGAACTATCCAGCCTAAGGGTTGCCTTTTAGTCTTCAACGATGGTACTAGAAAGAAAATGTAGCAGACTTACATCTTCCAAAGTAAGGATCAGCTGTTGGGGTGATATGTGGATGTTGCAACAAATCGAACCCTACCTAAGGCGACTACTGAGTGAGTGTCGCTAGGGGTCTTACCTCAACTCAAGAGTCATCCTGATGATTAATTTGATTTATATTGATTTGATTTGAATTAATTTAATTTAATTTGGTGTGTTATATTATGGACCCTGTTGGCATGCGATAGACCGACTAGGAAGGGGCTATGTCGGCCTTAACCTAAGATTTATAAATCCAAAGGGGTAGTCTACTAGCCACAAGGTAGGACTATCTGACCTAAGCATTTCCTTTTGGTGTACAATGACTGCAATAGGAAGAAACCGTAGCAGACTTACATCTTCCAAAGTAGGGATTAGCCATTGGGGTGATCTGTCGATGGCGTAATAGATCAATCCCGACCTAGGGCAACTATTTGAATGAATGGCATTGTGGACTCATATCGACTCAAAAATAGTCAAAATTAATTTAATTTTAGATGGACCTTGTCAGTGTGTGATGGATCTACTAAGAAGGAGCTAATATAAGCCAAGACCTATCTTAGTTTTACAAATCCAAAGGGATAGTCTACCAACCGTTAGGTGAACTAACCAACCTAAGGGGTGCCTTTTGGATTGCAATGGTCAAGTTAAGAAGAAAGCGTGAGGACTCACATCCTCCTAAATAAAGAACCACTGGGGTGATCGGTCACTTGCACAATAAATCGGGCTTGACCTAGGGCTGCCCGTTGGTTTGCAACATTCGTGCTGGAAAGAATGCATAATAGACTTATATCTTTCAAAGCAAAGATGACCACCGGTAACTCGGTGGCATAAGTTGAACGTCTAAGGCGACAACTAAGAGTCACCAGGACTTATCTCAACTCAAGTAGTCGACAATCCCATAGGAGTTTCTGACAAGCCTAAAGATAGGATGCCTGCTTGGGAAAGGGGTCACTAGGGGCTTGAATTCCTAATCCACAAGTGAATTAAATTTTGTTTATTTATTTAGTTTATTTTAACGTGGACCCTGTTGGTTTACGAGGGATCAAACTGAGAAGGAGCTTATATCAACTTAGACCTATCTCAGATTTATTGAACCAATGGAGAATCTGCGCATCCGCTGAATAAATTCTCCAACCACATGGGTGGTTACTAGGAAAGGGGCTCTGTCCAATCCAAAAATAATCGGGGTAGTGTCTAAATGGGGTCACTAAGCACGTGATCCAAATAGAGTGCCCGCAGGGGATGGGCTGCGGGCTGCTAAAGGGTTAATCTAACACCCTGGAAAAAATGACATGGCTAGTCATATATCCAATAGGTATTCAGTGTCCAACTCAAGGAGAAAGCTCGGGGACTCACATCTTCCAAGAGTGGTGTATCCATCGGGTGGGTCGCCGTCAGCATGGCGATAACCAACAAACCTAAGGTGCCCATCAGTTTGCGATAATCAGTCTAGAAAGAAGGCATGTAGGCTTACATCTCTATAAAGCGGAACTGGTCACCGGGATAGTCTATCTTTAGCTCAACAGGGGCCATCCAACCTCGGGCGACTACTAAACAAGGATTCATGTGTAAGGACTAGATCGAAGCTTAAAGTAGTCAAGAGGAAAGGAGTCACTGGGGGACTTATCCTAAACCTCAGATATACTCGACCTAGTCAATGCATATTATCTAGTCTAAGAAGAAAGCATGTAGGCTTACATCCTCTTAAACAAAGTCAACATAGGGTAGCTCTGCGTGGTAAAATACAAACTGTTGGTTTGTAATAGTCAAGTCAGGTAGAAAGAGTGGGGACTCAAATCTGCTAAATAAGTGGACACTTGGGTGACACACTAATAAGGTAGCATGCGCGACCTAGAGTAGCTAATGAGTGAGTGCCATAGGGGGCTTGCTCCCACGTCAAAATAGCCCGAGATAAAATATGTATGTTTATTTGTGTTGTGAAAGAGGGAATAGGATGCTGCTTGGGTTCTCTTACACCTATCCTAAACACGTCGAAGAATGGATGAAATGGTGCCGCAAGGGCAATTGTGACTCCACCAAGGAAGGATGTCACTCGGGTTCACTTACACCTAACTTAGTTGTACTAATCAAAATAAGACGCCTTTTGGGTTCTCTTACACCTATCCTAATAGCACTGGAGGATCATTGTATAGTTTGTATTTGTGTTGTGAAGGGATAGGATGCCTCTTGGGTTCTCTTATACCCACCCTAAATATGTCACGGTGGATTCACAAGCAAAAGATATTTCTAACACAGAAGAAATGAAATTTTATTAATAATTATTTTCAAACAAGATTTATGGATAGTATTTCTTTAAGTAAAGCCCATTGATTGGAAGCATCGAGCACTCTCCTTTATAATTTATGAGTTGGTAAGACTCTCCTTGGTAGGCCTTCTCTATGGCATAAGGGCCTTCCTAAGTGGATTTAAACTTGCCTCCTATCTTTCGACGGGCAACAATTGGCCTCCTTAGAACTAGAACAAGCTCTCCTACTTGAAAATCTATAGGACAGACCAACTTGTTTTGAGCTTGAATCATCTTCTCTTTGTATAGCTCAAGGTTTTGGCATGCCTGTAGGCATCTCTCCTCCAAACTTTTGAGCTCTTCCAACCGCAACTTGGCATTCTGTTCTATTATGATTTTGCTACCCACGGCTATCCTTAGTGATGGGAGTTAGACTTCTAATGGTAGAACAGCTTCAAATCAATACACTAAGGAGAAAGGGGTAGATTGAGTTGGAGTTCTATATATGGTATGATAGGCCCATAAGGCTTTAACCAACTGTTCATTCCATCATCATTTGTTGTCATCTAGTGTCTTCTTCAGTATTTGAATGAGGGTTTTATTGAAGGCTTCTGTTTACCCATTTGCCCTTGGGTAGTATATGGTATAATATCTCCAATCTATGTTATGTCTTCGAGCAAAGCTGTTGATTTTAGTGCTCTTGAATGCAGTACCATTATCGGATATAATTCATCGAGGCACCCCGAACCTATATACGATATGATTCTTAAAAAATTGGAGCACATGTTGAGCTGTGACCTCTCTAAGTGGGATTGCCTCCGCCCACTTGGAAAAGTAGTCAATAGCAACTAGAATGAATCGATGACCTTTGGAAGAAGGAGGATCGATCGGGCCTACAATGTCAATTCCCCAACACTCAAATGGCCATAAGGCTAATGTAGGATGTAAAATGTTGGGAGGTTGATGTAGGATCACACCGTGTACTTAACATTGGTGGCATCACCTAGCTACGTCCATGCAGTCTGTGATCATTGAAGGCCAGTAGTATCCTGGTCTCTTGATCTTGGCTTTCATCTTCAGACTGTATTGGTGTGCTCTACATAAACCTAAGTGTACCTCGATCACGATCCTACAGGCTTCGTGTTTGTCCAGACAACGTAACAACATATGATCGAAGGATTGCCAGTATAAGGTACCACCTACGAAAGTATAGAAAAGGGCTCTCTGTTTCACCTGGTATGCCAGTGATTTCTCTTGAGGTAGTTTGCCTACATTTAAATAATCTATGATGGTTGTTTCCAATCTGACTCCTCATCCTTTATAGAAAATGAAATTTCCCCTTCAAGAGAGAATCTCTCGATGAGTTCAGCATCAATAAGGGATAAGACTTGTCTATTTTAGACCCTTATTAGAATGGACTCATCTTCTAGACATGCCAACTCTTTGAGCCAACAAAGTGCCAAGGGAGTCATCAAATGCAGTAGTATATAATATGAGCGGCTTGCCCGGGATAGGGGTTGCTAGGATTGGCGGCGTCATCAGATATTGCTTGATATTTTTGAAAGCATGTTGGCACTTATCATCCCATTTGAACTTGGCATCCTTTTTTACAAGTGCCGAGAATGGTTGGCATCTTCCTGATAAGTTGGAAATGGAGCATCTTAGATACGCCAACTGCCTTTGGAATGACCTGAGTTGTGTTAGGCTTTTAGGGGGTGGCATTTCTAATATCGCTTTGATCTTCTCCGGATTGATTTCTATTTCATGGTGTCGAACAATAAACCTAAGGAATTTCCTTGAAGCTACTCCGAATGTACACTTCAGGGGGTTCATCTTGAGGTTGTATTATCTTAACCGTTCAAAAACTACTCTCAAGTCAAAGAGATGGTTTTCCTTTTCTTTACTTTTAACAACGAGATCATCAACATAACATTCAACTTGATGATGAATGAGTTCATCGAAGATTTGAATCATGGCCCACTAGTATGTGGCACCGAAATTTTTAAAGATGAAAGGCATGACCTTATAGCAATAAATTCCAATCGGGGTTCAAAATGTAGTGTTTCTTTCATCTTCGGGGGCCATCTTTATTTGGTTATAGCCAGATAATCCATCCATGAAGGAGAAGATTGCATGAGATGAGGCGATATCCACCATTCATCCTTAGGATATGCCTTATTTAGATCCCTAAAATCAACGCATATGCAAATTTGGCCATTCTTTTTCTTGACTGGGATGACACTGGCCAACCAGGTAGCATATTTTTCTTCCCTAATAAAGCTAGCATTGATCAATTTCTTGATTTTAGAAGTGACCTGCTATTTAATTTCTTTAGCATGCATAGGAATGCAGATAGGGTTAGCATTAGGTTATTGCTATTTGATTGTTATGTTGAGATAAAGCATCTCTTTTTCTCATGCAAGCAATCCTTAAACTGATAATAACTTTCTAAATCATTGGTTTCTTCATTTTCAATAAAAGCTGATATATGTGGCATCTTTCTTCCTAGGTTGATTTCTTTGATTGTAGATATTGATCTAATCTCCTCTTTTGAACTTTATGATGCATCCTTGACTTCAAAGTCATTTTGGATCATCTAAGTTTCAAACACCTCCTTATAGTTAGATGATTTGAAAGAACATATCAAATTCAATGTCACTTAAGATGGTGTCATCATGACCCATTTTCGAATCTTTGTGAATGTCACCATTTATTGTGAACAAAAATTCAAGTGTTTAGACCAAGATGTGGTAATCTTTCTTTGTTAAATTAAGAACACATCAATCAATAATTCTATTAAATCTTTATGAATCCTCCTCAGTTCATATGCTTGACTTGAGTGATAATCAAGAAAGAACTTCTTCATTTACATTGTAGAGACTTAGGGGCTTATAGATAAATGATTTTAAAAATTTAGAGCTAGTTCCCAACTCCTCATTATTTCAAATATAGACTGGATGCACTTATGCTTTCTTAGAGCCATCTTATGGTTATCCTCAACTATCACTTGCATGGGGATCTCCATCATAAAGATCTTATTTGGCTCTAATCTTATGACTCATCATCTAAACTAGATTCTAGTCTATATAGATATTATGTATTCTTAGCTACATAACTCTATTGAGTCAATTCTTCTCAAACATGAGATTTTTCTCTTCCTCATTTGGTGGAGGTGAGTCATCTACCCATATGTTAATGGGTAATGACTGTGGGTGGAATCTAATGTCGGGCTCTACTTTCTCCTCCAAGTCTATTTCTCGCTCCCTTTTATTTTCTTTCTCATTTCCTTTTTTCTTTTATTTTTCTTTTTCTTTTTCTTTTTATTTTTATTTTTCTTTTTCTTTTTCTTTTTCCTTTCCTTTTTCTTTTATTTTTGAACTTTCACCAAGTTCACGAGAATAGACTTGTTGATTTTGAGGATATCAGCATCCTCATATATTGACCTCATGAGCTGAATGGCTTAAGATCTCCTTTGACATATATTCAATCCCACCCTCATGAACTTCATCTTGGTGTAGAGGATGGAACCACATTGTTCACCATGTATCCACTCTAGAAAAAGCATTAAAGATGTATTTGAGTCTATAATATGAAACTTGGCATTAGTCTTCCAATCATCTAATCACAACACTATAGAAATTTAAAGCACTCTCTCCTTGTTCATTGAATCCTCTCACATCCTTCATCTCTTTTTGAAAGTTTGGAGATATTAATCCTAAAGTAAGCTTTTTTTAGACTTGTATTCTTAATGCATTCATCTCGATATCTTATCTTCCAATATCTCTTTGTATGTAAGAGGGCTTGCTTGGTCATTCCAGAAGCAAGTCTTCATCCCAATGTAACTCTAGAGTGCCCTAGAGCTCACTCCTCTTTAGTGGTCAATTTGGGCTAACATATCTCGAAGAGCCTTGATTAGAATTCCCTCATCTCTTTGATAAGATAAGGGCATCATATATGCAACTTAAAGTCTTTTAGATGTCTAGGGCTTGTAACTTTTGATCCTCCCCAAGCTTCCATGGGTGGAGCATCTTTAGAAGGGTTATCTCCTCTTTAGACCAATAATTTCTTACCCCTCACAGTGCTCTAGAGAGGTAGAACTTTACCCTTTGAGGTTAACGGTGACCTCTTGGAATGATTAATTTATAAAGTTCTACCTTCTCATCAAGGTACCACCACTTCTCTATGGGATCATTAGTGAATGACTCCAAATCAATCTCAAGAGGTGAACTTATGTGATTTAGAAATGAAAAATCCATTTCTAAATCAGAGAAATAATGATCGAAACTAGAGTTACCATTATTATTTTGTACACTTGGAGAGTTTTTGAGAGGAATAAAATCTAGAGTATCAGACGTGGACAAGATGTAAGTAAAAGCTTTCTTCATTGAATTCTTCTTAGATGGACGTGCATGATAGAAATCTAATAAAGTAAGCAGGATAAGGGGTATATTGCCCTTGTCCACTGATACAACGCTCCTACTATCAGAAGAGGAGCTAGTGGAGGAAGAGTAGTAAATGCAATGGTGGATGGAGTGCTAGATTTGACGGTGGTTGTCTTCTTATCTATCCGCAAGTAAGGTAGGTTCTGCTCATTGGGTGACACCTTCTTCAAGTTGTCTTTGGTAACTTGCAAACCTTCCTTATTATTGGAGGTTTGAGTTACTTCAGGAACTTATAAAGAAAGCTTTTTGATCTCAGAGACCACTTTTTAGAGATTCAGGATAAGGCGATATCCAAACCTTCTTGTGTCTTAAGAGGATCACAAGTATCCCCAAGAATTACTCTGATAAAACTAGAGGATTGTTCTAATAAGTATTCTTTGGGGATAATAATAGCTCCTGACTTGTAGCTGTGCTCAAGCCAGTCCTTAAAGGTGACATAATCCTCCAATACATGACTAAACATGCGGTGGTAGGGGCAATAGTTAAGATCATTACTCTTGCCCACATCTTCCAGCCTCTTGGGCTCAGGTAACTGAAAGTCAGGTTTCTTTAAGAGATTCTTAAATATCTTCCTAACTACCTCTCTCTTGAATGAATATGGCTTATTTAATCTATCGGCAAGAGTATGTGGGTAATAGCTATCTAGTGGTAGATATGAGTACCACTACTGAGTATATTATGGAGGAGGGAGGTAGCTATTGCTATTGTGGTTATATCGGGTGAGGTGGTGATAGAGGAGGTGGCAATGGAGGCTGTGGTGCACGAGGTCTCTCATATTGAGCTCTAGCTGGCTGCTTTCCTTTATCTATTGACACTACTACCCCTGACTTCTTCTCGAATGATTTCTATGGCTTGGACTTGAACGATTGGTCTTGAAAAGGTAACTGTTTGGCTTCCCCTTATAGACTAGGATCCTTGTTGATTAATTTCTCAAATTTTTTAATGATAAACCCTTTAAGCATGAAGGCAACTGGGCCATGAATATTCTTGAGTAGAATTTCAATGGCATCTTGATCAGACGGCTGTGATTTATATTTTATACTTAAATTGCACCATCTAAGAATGTAATCAACAAGGGACTCATTTGATTTGTTGAGCTACGAGATCACCCAGTTACCCTTTCTTTGCTCCATAAATCTCTTAATTCTTCTCCAACTCGACAAATTTCTTCAACCATTGGGTAGTTCAGCATACCAATAAAATGTGATGCCTATCAAACTACTAACGAAGAGATGGAATAGAAGTGCATCACGCCATACATTGCAACATTGCCACGAAATGTTATGCTTTCTGGAGTTTTCCACCATCAAAGATCTTGAAGGATGGTGGCACAAAACCCTAGGATATTGGACACATTGAATTCCTCAGGTAGGTCTACCCTTTGGAATAGATGAGCCACCCCGGATGCTAATCTTCCCTTCTTGTTGTCCTCTCTTGCATGGATGTTATCATGACCTTCTTGTGCATCGCCACTATCCTGGTCCACAGGAGATGTACTCTTGGACTGATCCAGAACATGTAATGACCCAAGGTAGTTAGCCTCTAAGGGAGTAGGATGTACTAATGGAGCTTAGCCTTGAAGTGTTAGGACTGCTGCTAACAAGTCTTCAACTCTTTTCTCCATTTTACTAATATGGTCATCTCTCTACCTTAGTTGTTGATGAAGGTGTTGGGTTGAATGAGCTGTGTCTTCTTCCTCAACTACAACACCCTCACTATGATCCCAGGAGGGAACCCCAGTGTCAACCATATGGACTCTGAGTCCTCCAAGAGATCATCCTTATCGATCAAAACTACCTAGCATCCTCTTCATGAGCAATCCTCAAGAGTTCCTCTTCTCATGAAAGTGGCGACGATCTCATCTGAAGAGCGATCTAATTGTGCAGGGATAAACTCACATCATTGATTGGTGGAGGGGTTGTGCTCATGAGATGCACTTAACATTGCTTTATCACTACTGCTGGGATGGTCATGCTGAAGAGACATGTTCATCCTTGGGTGGAGTGATCCTGGAAATCTACCATGGGGACTATAGAACAATCCCCTTCCCCTTCTATGGCTGCTGCAGTCACTACCTCTAAAGGTGGCGATTGTGGTGGTGACCACGATGTTGGTCCTCCTTCTTCACCAAGGCGAGTGGGAGGTCAAATGGGGGAACTTCGCCCTCTCCATGGAGTAGATGAAGTGGGACCCTTTGGTAGTCGGATCCAATGGGGCTTTCTTTCCAGATGTTATCTTCTTGCCTTTGTGGCACGGTGGATGTGAGACACGAGCGGTGATGGTGGAGCAAGGGGTGGATGTGTGTGGAGGCAACAGCTTTCTCGAGTGCTCCTCTCTATGGTGGGTAGTGCAGTCATAGAATCTTGCATTATGCGGTGCATGGCGTGTCGGTGAAAGTCCACAGTGCATCAACTGCGTGGACCTACATCTCCTCTCTTCTAGTAATCATGTGAGCCTCCAGGCCCTCTCCTCTGATGTGTGCACTCCTGAGGATGATAGAACATAAATCAAATTGAGCTCGGACTCACAGTCATCCCTAAGCTCATCTTGGTGCACGATCTGAGCCGATATGACCTTTCCTATCCCATAGGAGCCTCAAAATATGGGGCGGAGGTGGCGAGATCCAATATCTTCCTCTCTCCCAAGATAGGGTGAAACTTATTCTCGTGATAAGAGGAGACACTATCTAGGTAACTCCTCTCCTCAAAGCGCCTTGGGTCCTTGGCTATCTTGTGATGTCATGATCTTCTGCATCTTGCGGCGTTGTCCTTAGGAGGTGCAAGAACTAGACCCAACCTCATGTGGGGTGACTATCTGAACATGGGGTATCCTTCCCCTTGAAGGAGCTAAAGTGAGTAGCAGCCCATCTTGGGTAGAAGGGGAACTGCACTGGCATAGAACTTCTGGTGGGGAACTTCCACCTTCCTCTTAGTGGAGGAAACTCAGTGGATGGCATCTCGAAGGGTGACTTATGCATCTGCTAGCGGTGAGTGGTCCCCTCAAAGTGATCACCCCCAAACCTTGGCCAAAATGAATGGGGTGGGCAAAGTCGGTCTGGAGGCTAGCTGATAAGGCCAAATCCATCAAGGAAAATTAAACATACTTTGAGCCATGTGAAAACTTAAAGGCGAACTAGATCGATGAAATGCATTTGTGGAAATATAACTATCAAATTTGATATTTATTCCATCAAGTAAGAGTTTGAGTTTTGAACCTCACAATTCAAATATGTTAAGTGGGGTTCATTGGAGAGATTTGGATATTGAGGAGAGTCTTTGCCATTTGATTTTGATTTAGAACCCATACTCAACCGATTTAGGTAGGTTGGGTGGGATTTGAGAGATTTTCTTGGAGATATTTGTGTTTTGTGCATCTTGTTTGAAAATATTGATAGTTTGAAAGACCTACTTAGCAAATTTGGGTATGCTAAGAAAGGTTGTGATTGTGTGTTTGAAATATTTTTTGCTTGTTAAGATTTGATTGTGTGATATTTTGATTTGAAAATGGGGCTTCTTACTTAACAAATTTGGTATGTTAAGTAGAGGCCACATGTGTTTGATTTGTGTTTGATGATGAGACTTTCACTTAACAAATTTGGTATGTTAAGTGAAAGTCAAATGTGATTGTGAGATAAATTTGCTTTTCTTTGAAGATGGGAGTCCCACTTAACAAATTTGGTATGTTAAGTGAAAGGCCCAAATTTTTTTGAGATATATTTATTTTTCTTTGAGAATGAGGCTCTCACTTAACAAATTTGGTCTGTTAAGTGAAAGCTCAAGTGTGGTTCAACATGAAAAATTGGATCCTTATTTAACAAATTTTGTATGTTAAAATAGGGAACAAATGTGTGTTGAAAAGAGACGCTCACTTAACAAATTTAGTATGTTAAGTGAAAGTCAAATGTGTTTATGATTTTGAAAATGAAACTGTCACTTAACAAATTTAGTATGTTAAGCGAAAGTCAAATGTTCTTATGATTTTTGAAAATGAAACTCTTGCTTAAAAAATTTGGTATGTTAAGTGAAAGTCAAATGTGCTTATGATTTTGAAAATGAAACTCTCACTTAATAAATTTGGTATGTCAAGTAAAATGTGTTTATGATTTTTTAAAAATGAAACTCTCACTTAACAAATTTGGTATGTTAAGTGAAAGTTAAATGTGTTTATGATTTTTTTAAATAAAACTCTCACTTAACAAATTTGGTATGTTAAGTGAAAGTTAAATGTGTTTGTGATTCTTGAAAATGAAACTCTCATTTAAAAAATTAGGTATGTTAAGTGAAAGTCAAATGTGTTTATGATTTTTGAAAATGAAACTCTCACTTAACAAATTTGGTATGTTAAGTGAAAGTCAAATGTGTTTATGATTTTGAAAATGAAACTCTCACTTAACAAATTTGGTATGTTAAGTGAAAGTCAAATGTGTTTATGATTTTTTTAAAATGAAACTCTCACTTAACAAATTTGGTATGTTAAGTGAAAGTCAAATGTATTTATGATTTTGAAAATGAAACTCTCACTTAACAAATTTGGTATGTTAAGTGAAAGTCAAATGTGTTTATGATTTTGAAAATGAAATTCTCACTTAACAAATTTGGTATGTTAAGTGAAAGTTAAATGTGTTTATGATTTTTGAAAATGAAACTCTCACTTAACAAATTTGGTATGTTAAGTGAAAATCAAATGTGTTTATGATTTTTGAAAATGAAACTCTCACTTAACAAATTTGGTATGTTAAGTGAAAGTTAAATGTATTTACAATTTTGAAAATGAAACTCTCACTTAACAAATTTGGTATGTTAAGTGAAAGTTAAATGTTTATATGATTTTAAAAATGAAACTCTCACTTAACAAATTTGGTATGATAAGTGAAAGGCAGGTGTGTTTATGGTTTTTTGAAAATGGTTCTCATTAAAATGGACATGTCAAATGAGCTCCCAATGTGTTTTGAAGTCCAAGACTTTGGCAAGGAGTTTTATCAGACAAATGCAAATAGAATTGAATTTGCTCTACCTTCTCTAAGGGAAGGGGAACTCTGATTTGACAAATTTGGTTATGTCAAGTGGGGGATTCAAATATGTCTTGACTTCTCTTTCGTGTGTATATGATTTATTGCTTTTCAAAAAGAGGAGAAACTTCAACTCTAGCACATGTGAAGTATGCTAAGTGGAGTTTCAATTTTTATAGCATGATTTTATTCGAAAATAGAATCTCCATCCAACAAATTTCAATGTGTGGGATGGGGATAGCTATTTACAAAGAAAATGTACTTTCAAAAAAGACTTTAAAAATGGTTGATTTTGATTTTAAAAAGGAACCTCCTTGTAACAATCATAGGATTTGTTAAACAAGGTTTGGTTATATGTGTTTTGTGCCTTCTTTGAAAATTTATTATAAATTTTTTTGTAAAGATCTTTTATTATATGGATTTGAAAAGGTGCTTTTGGAAAGACATGTTATTTTATAGAAGGGTTTTATTTTCTTATTGTTCAAGGGATGAACCTTGCCTCACCATCATGATGGTGAAGAGGTTCTTAATTTTGGTCATCTCCTTTGTTTGATTAATTTTAATTTTCACCTATTAGAATAGGGATTTTAAGACCTACGAGTGAGGTCTTAAAACCTAAAGGATGTTGGAGAGCTTTGCTTAAGGATGAAATAAGCTAAGTATGGAAAGAATGATAGTCGGGCCTATATAAAATATAAGTCCACTATCGATGCTTGGAAATAATAATTACTAAAGATGGAGAGAGGAACAATTCCCAGTACTAAAAAATGTGGTATTTGTTTTTTTTTGAGGATATAGGACACCATTAGATCAGGAGGTACTTATTGAAGTGATCGGGTATGACATTAAAGAATGATGTACTATCTCAAAGATAGAAATCATCACCTATAATGGACATAATCACTAATAAGGACTCTAAGGCATGATGGTCTTGAATACAGAGATCTTTCCTCTACTTTACATGGAAAAGTAAAGTAGGGTTTATTTTAAGTCAGGCTAGACTAGTTAAGTTTCCTATGGAGGCAAGCCCCCATAGTTAAGTACATCCTAAGGAATGGGAATTTCTTAAGAATACTCTTAATTAAAGTAGTCAATTAGGGTCTCCAAAGATTTCAAGGTTAAGACTATCAAAAGATTGGCTATTTTAGAAAATCAAATGGGATAGATCAAGGAGAAGACTTATTTTTGGAATCCAAAGGGAGAAAGTAGAAAATTATCATGATACTGGGAAGCCTAGTGAGCATTCCAATCTACCATATAATTGGGCTTTATATTTTTGAAATTGAAGAGAGTTAATTATTTGAGTTGACATTTTATTAGGGCTTATAATTCATACATAAGATTGTGAAATGCCTAAGAGGTGAGGATTTATGCTTGTAGCCCAAAGGAAACAGCTACCTGATTCCTAAACTAAGGAGCCTTGGTACAAAAAAAGGCACACCTAAATCTAAGGCAAAATGGGTATATGGTTTACCTCCATAAGAGAGAATAAACCACCTCTCCGGACTTATTATCGCCTGGAGTGGCGCCTAACTCCTCCCATGCTTTAAATCCATGTAGGCAAGTCTTATTTTGCAAGATGGCTAGTGTTGTTCATTTAGAAAGGAGACTAAGTCCTTAAACTCACTCCCTAAGAGACTAGAGCATGAGTGGTATGAATCCATGACTTAATCTAATGCAAATTTTATCAAATTATTTGATTCTTTTGAACTTTTTATTTTGACACTATGGGATTTTGTATGCCTAAATGCATGAGAATTTGATTATGGGCCAAATCAAGAGAGAAAGGGGTGTTCTTCCACCAAAGGCTCTCAGTTAAGCCTTCATTCTCCGCAAAGATGGAAGCCCCTCTTAACAAGAGTGAAATAATATGACATGCATGATATTATACATTCATTCATCCAACTAAGGGTTGCTAAAAATTTTATTATCTTGATTTAATTCCTAGGCTTTTATGTGAGGTTATGAGTTATTTTAAAATTTTAGTTATGAGTTGTTAATTGGGGAAAAAAATTAATTTTATCCTAAGAGCCTCGCATCCGCCACACATTCAAGCATCAATCATAAAGAAACTATGAAAAGCATTCTAATGCTAATCTAAACACAACATCAAACAATTTTATAGACTACCATAAAAGAATAAAAGGTGCTGTCTGCATAGACACCAAAAAAGAGAAAAATAGTAGCTCTACCCTTATACAACCCGATTACAAAAATAATACATGCTATTTTTCTTTCTTCATTTCTCTTTCTTTTTGATTTGATTTGCTAAAGGCATCACAGGCACCCTGTGGACTAAGCCTTCACACCGCTCATCCTAATCCCCATAACACTAATCCTAATTCCTAATGCAAAATTACATCAAAAATAAAAAAAATAAATCTAGCTACACTTGTAAAATAAATGTTAGCTAAACACACCATACAACCCAAGCAGTTATATGAATAATTTGGACCACCCACATGGGTAACCACCTATCCTAACATGGGTTACTTAGGGCTAAGCAACACAAAAGTATTTATATTTTTATTACAACAACCTCTTAAGCACAACCCCTTGCAGAAAACATGATTAGGCCAATAACGTCCTAACATCCAGTCTATGAAAAATACACCCTAACATCTAGTCTAAAATATTACATCACAAAATAAAACACAACATCATACATATAATGCCCTAACTTAGCACTAAGTGGTGACTTAGTATTCTAATGTGTGTGCTTAAGGCTTGTGTGGCAAGACTTTACTAGGCTTCTTTAGTTTAAGTTTCAACTTGGAGTTTGAATTTGTTTAAATTTTACCTTTGGGTGATTTCAATTTAAATGATTTAATGATTTATTTTTCATTTTTATACCACTTTTATTTGGTTAAAATGATGTTTAGGTTTTCAAGAATGAGGAGTAGAATGAATTCCATTTGTAGATGAAACTCACCCTATTCTATATCCTAATTCCTAAAGAATCTAACTTTGGTCCTCAAGTATCTTAATTAGTCCATTTAAATTTGTGTAATTTATTTGATTTGATTTAGAGCTTAGAATTTGAGTTTGTTTAAGTATTTGATTGATTGATTTTGATTTAGATATTTTGGTTTAATTATATCTTGATAATTCAATATCCTTGATATCTAATGAAGTTTAAGTTTGTTTATATTCATGTGTTTTTGATTGGTTAATTAAATCTTAATAATTCAATATCCTTGATCTTTGTTGAAGTTTAAGTTTGTTTAAGTTCATCTTCTTTTGATTGATTAATTTCATATTAGATGTTTTTGGTTTAATTAAATCTTGATAATTTAATATCCTTAATATCTAATGAAGTTTAAGTTTGTCTAAGTTCTTGTTCTTTTGATTGATTAATTTTAGATTAGACGTCTTTGGTTTAGTTAAATCTTGATAATTCAATATCCTTTTGAATTAATATTTAATTCTTTTCTTTGATTATGGTTATGTGACTTAATTTCATGCTTATTTGATTGTGGTTCATTAATTTGTAGTTTGGTCAGATTAGATTAATTGAAATTTTATTTTGATTTTAATTGAGTTTGATTCTTTGTAATTAGGATTTTATTTTTAATCACATCCATTTGTCATGTTCATCAAAGTTTGGTTTGTATTTTGATTTCATACATTGGATAGTTGATTAGTTTATCTTATTTAAGTAGGTTGAATGAAATTTGATATGATTATTTATTAAATTGATGAGAGTCTTTCTTAATTTAATTTAATTTAATTTGATTTGATTTGATTAGCTTTATTGGTCTATGGGTTTGCTTAGGTTCAATGTTATTATGTGATTAGTTTAATTAAGAAGTGTATTTATGTTATTTATGAAGGTTTGTTTAATTTTCAATTTGATTTCATATTTGTTTAGATTAATGATGTAATCAATGTTGTAATAATTTAGGTTTAATTTAGGTTTTGATTAGTATTTAATTGCATTTATATTTGATTAAGCTTAGGTTTAATATGATTAATTTAATTAACTTAATTAGTTTATTTAAGAGGTATGATTAATTATTAAATTAAATAAAGATTTGTTTAATTTTTAATTTAATTTCATATTTATTTGTGTTAATTATGTAATTAATGAGTTAATGATTTAAGTTTAAATTAGGATTTGATTAGCATTTAATTGCATTTTTATGTTTGATTAAGCTTAAGTTTAATATGATTACTTTAATTGACTTAATTAGCTTATTTAATAGGTGTGATTAAATTAATTATTAGATTAATTAAGTGTTTGATTTGGATTAATTTTAATGTGATTTATAAAATTAATTTAGTTTATTAACATGATGGATTAATTTATTAAGTTTGCATTAATTAGATGTTTGATTAATTAAGTTTGATTAACGGTAATTAAAATTTTAAATTATTAGATTAATTAAGAGTTTGTTTAATTAGAGATTAATGACTGAATGATTTAGGTTTAATTTAGGTTTTAGTTAGTATTTAATTGCAATTTAATTATGTTTGATTTGATTAAAGGATTATTGTTATTACCATCACTATTATTAAGTGAATTAATTATTTATTTCATTTCAATTAAGTTTGATTATTTATGATTAGAATATCATTGGTTTGATTCAATTATTATATTTCTTTGATTTCATTAACATGTTTGATTTAGTTGTTAGGCTTATGTATTAAAGGCTAATTAATTATCTTATTCCAAATGGATGTGATTTAATCATATGTTAATTAAGCTTACTTTAACTTTATTTGGTTTAATTTGATTAATATCAAATGATTATGTTGAATTGGTTTGTAAATCAATTTGATTTTTAGTTTATTTACTGATTAATTAGTTTCATTTTATTTATATTCATTAAGGAGTTTCATATAATTAAGAATCCATGCTTAGTGTAGGTTTAGTTATACTAGTTTCACCTATGTTAAAGTTTCCTAGATTTATTTAATTTTAAGTTTGATTCAAGATTTAATCATTTAATTGAGTTTTATTAGCTCAAATCATATTTAATTGATTTCCTCTAATGATGGTATTTTTCTAATTTGAGGTTTGGTTAATGATTGCTTAAGTGCTATTTCATTTTTTATTTTGATTTGATATTTAAATTATTTTTAGATTATGTTTTAATTAATCCCTTAATTGATTAAAATTTAATCTTAAGTGTTCGTTTGGGCTACATTAAAAGATTCATAAGATCACATTATTTTCTTAAGAGTCCTAGATGTCAATTGAAGTGATTTAAGCCATTTTGAAGATTTTTGTAAATTTCTAAATTTTTATTTGATTTATTTTATTAAAATGGACAATCTGAACTTTATAATATAATTTATCCCAATACAAAAGTCTTTTTCACTTGAATTTTTCATGGTATGTGTGTTTTAACTTTATTTTCAATCCCTGAAAATTTCAACTTACTCTAATATATATTTTTGGTTTAATTAATGAAATTGGATTTTCAATAAAACTCAAATTAAACTCAAAATACTTAGTAAAATTTGGGTATTTTGAATTTATTGGATTCCTCTCGAAAAGACGAATCCAACGAGCCAATATTTGCTATTTTTGGTTAAATATTTTATTTTTTATGAATTTTTGAAATTTTAGGTGATTTAAATTATTTTTTTATAAAAGAAATATCGCGCGCTCACGTCTAGCTGGAAGGAAAATGACCATTTCGGACCATTTGATTGTGGATCGGACGTTCCAGATCAGATCATGTGATCTAGAGGCCAAGATCGTGTGATCTGAGTTGTCCGATCGTGCGAACCGAGCAATTGGAAGGTCTAGATCGCATCAGGCGATTCGAAAGCCCGGATCGCTCAATCCACGCGTGATCCGAGCTGTCCGATCATGTGAACTGCGTGATCGGATGGTCCATATCGCATCAGGAGATCTAAAGGCCCAGATCGTGCGATCCACGTGCGATCCGAGCCGTCCAAACTCGTGAACCATAGGATCGGACGACGGCTATAGCCCGTCGGTGATGAACAATGCTTATGACTGAGGAGTTCTTAGTATCTAGAAGAGTCCTAAGTCCAAGTAGAGGAGGTTAAGAGCTCACTCCAAAAGTGATGTCAACATAGGGATAATCTATCTTCGGCTTGACAGGAGCTATCCGACCTAGGGCGACTACCAAGTGAGGAGTCCCATATAAGGATTGGGCGTAGACTCAAAGTAGTCGGGAGGAAAGGAGCCACTGGGGGACTTACCCTAAGCCTTAAATATACTCGACACAATCAGTGCACAATGGTTAGTTCAAGAAGAAAGCATGTAGGCTTACATCCTCTTAAACAAAGTCATCATGAGGTAGCTTACCCTGCTTGTGATGAACTACCAAACTAAGCTCGTCGGGTTATGCGGTTGTCAAGTCAGGAAGAAAGCATGTAGACTTACATCTGCCAGACAAGTAACCACTGGAGTGGCACATTAGCAAGGTAGCATGTCAGCCTGACCTAGAGCAGCTAATGAGTGTGTGCCACAGGGGGTTCAAACCTCCTTGGTAGGATCCTCCTTGGTAGGTCTTTTCTATGGCGAAAGGGTCTTCCCAAGTGGGTTCAAACTTGCCTCCCATCTTTCGACGAGCAACAATTAGTCTCCTTAGAACTAAAATAAGCTCTCCTACTTGAAAATCTCTAAGGCGGACCAACTTGTTATAAGCTTGAATCATTTTGGATTTATACAACTCGAGGTTCTAGCATGCCCAGAGGCATCTCTCCTCCGAACCTTCTAGCACTTCTAAACGAAACTTAGCGTTCTGCTCCATTGTGATTTTACTACCCTTAGCTATCCTTAATGATGGGAGTTGTACTTCTAATGGTAGAACAGCTTTAGACTCATACACTAAGGAGAAAGGGGTATATTAAGTTGGAGTCCTATATGTGGTGCAGTAAGCCCATAAGGCTTCAACTAATTGCTCATGCCACTATCATTTGTTGTTGTCAAGTGTCTTCTTTAATATATGGATGAGAGTTTTGTTGAAGGCTTCTGCTAAGCCATTTGCCCTCGGGTAATAAATGGTAGAATATCTCCAATCTATGCTATGTCTCCGAGAAAAGCTGTTGATTTTAGTGCTCTTGAATGCAGTACAATTATCAAATATAATTCATCGAGGCACCCCAAACCTATATACGATATGGTTCTTGAAAAACTAGAGCACATGTTGAGTTGTGGCCTCTCTGAGTGGGATTGCCTCTGCCCACTTGGAAAAGTAGTCGGTGGCAGCTAGAATGAACCGGTGACCCTTAAAAAAGAAGGATCGATCGTGCCAACTATGTAAGTACCCCAACACTCGAATGTCCATGAGGCCAATGTAAGATGTAGAATGTTGGGTGGTTGGTGTAAGACCACACTGTGCACCTATCATCGGTGGCATCTACTAGTAATATCCATGTAGTCGGTGATCATCGAAGGCTAGTAGTATCCTAGTCCTTGATCTTGGCTTTCATTTTTAGACCGGATTGATGTGCTCCGCATAAACCTGAGTGTACCTCAGTCACGATCTTATGGGTTTTGTCTTTGTCCAAATAACGTAACCACAAATAATCGAAAGACCACCAGTATAAGGTGTCATCCATGAGAGCATAGGAAAGGGCTCTCATCTTCATCTGGTGGGCTAATGACTTCTCTTGAGGTAGTTTGTCTGTATTTAGATAATCCATGAATGGTTACCTCCAATCTAACTCATCACCCTTTTTGGCAACAGCAACCTCCCCTTCAAGAGAGAGTCTCTCGATGAGTTCAGCGTCAATAAGGGATAAGACTTATCTATTTTGGACCCGTATTGGTATGGACTCATCTTCTGGACATGCCAGCTCTTTGGCAAGCTTGGATAATGCATCTGCTACTACATTTTCTCCTCGATGAATCTTGTAGATGGTAACCTCTGGGATTTGGGCTAGCAACTCCATGGTATACTTGTGGTAATGTTTAAGCTTAGACTTTAAAACTTTATAGGACCCAGCAATTTGGTTAATAACTAATTGAGAATTCCTGAAGATGTTGATGCTCTAATCGCATAGTGTAATGGCTAACTCCAGACTGGCAATCAGAGCCTCATATTCGGCTTCATTATTGGTGTATGAATTGGACAGATGATATGAGAATCTCCTCACATCGTGGTCCAGAGTTAGAAGAACTATTCCTACCCCTGCCATTCCCGGAAGAGTAGATCATGATTCTTCTCTCTTTTAAAAAGAAGCGGCACCATCAAAATACATCTCCTAATGGTGAATACTAGTGTCCCCTAAGTTCATGATTTATTCATCGAGGAGGTCATCACTAAGCGGGGAGTCAGCAAGATATGGGTGTGCTACTAAGAAGTCTGCTAGTGCTTATGTTTTCACTGCACAGAGGGGTACGAATGTGATATCAAATGCGATAAAATCATGGACCAACGCACCAACCGTATGAGTTACGTCAGCCATGTCATGAGATATTACAGTAGATTGATCCTAGAGATCAGATTCTTCGTATGAGAAAGCATGTAATGTCGTAGATTTTGAGATGCAAAGATTAAAGCTAGGCAGCATTTTTCAATAGGTGGGTAGTTTTCCTCGGTAAGGATTAGACGATAACTGAGATAGTAGAGTGCATTATTTTTCATTGGTTATTGGTTTGAGCCAACAAAGCACCAAGGGAGTCATCTGATGTAGCTGTATATAATATCAATGGCTTACTCGGGATAAGGGCTGGTAGAACTAGCAGCGTCATCAGGTAGTGCTTGATGTCTTCGAAAGCATGTTGGCACTTATCATCCCACTTGAACTTAGCGTCTTTTTTGACAAGTACATAAAATGGTTGGCATCTAAGTGATAGGTTGGAAATGAAAATCTTAGATACGCTAACCACCCTTGAAAGGATCTGAGTTGGTTAGACTTTTAAGGGGTGACATTTCTAAGATAGTCTTGATCTTCTCCAGGTCGATTTCTATTCCACGGTGCCGGACAACAAACCTAAGGAATTTCTCTGAAGCTACTCCGAACGCACACTTTAGGGGATTCATTGTAATGTTAAATTATCTTAACCATTCAAAAACTACTTTCAAGTTAAAGAGATTGTCTTTCTTTTCTTTACTTTTGACTACGAGATCATCGATGTAAGATTCGACTTGATGATGAAGGAGTTCATTGAAGATCTGAGTCATGTCCCAATGGTATGTAGCACCAAAATTTTTAAGGCTGAAAGGCATGATCATATAATAATAGATTTCGATTGGGGTTGGAGAAGCAGTATCTTTCTCATCTTCAGGGGCCATCTTAATCTAGTTGTATCCACATGACCCATCCATGAAAGAGAATACTGCATGAGATGAGGCAATGTCCACCATCAACTCTGGTATAGGAAGTGAAAATTCATCCTTAGGACATGCCTTATTTAGATTCCTAAAATTGACGCATATGTGAATTTGGCCATTCTTTTTCTTAACTGGAATGACACTCGCCATCCAGGTGGAATGTTTTTCTTCCCTAATAAAGCCAGCATCGATCAGTTTCTTGATTTCAAAAATGACCTACTGCTCAATTTCTAATCGCATGCATCTAGGAGCTTGCTTGATTGAGTTAGCATCAGAATCTATTGCTAGTTTGTGGACTACTATGTCAGGAGATAAACTAGGCATTTCTTCATAACTCCATGAAAAATAGTCCTTAAACTTAGTCAATAGCCTATCTAAGTCATTGGTTTCTTCTTCATTCAACAAGAAACGAATGTATGTCGGGTGTGGATCTTCTTTTGTTCCTAAGTTGATTTCTTCGAGTTCATTGATGGTTGATCTGATTTCTTCTTCAAACTCTGGTGGTGCATCTTTGACTTTAAGATCATTTGGATCGTCTGAAGTTTCTAAACATACCTTCTCACATGAGTTAGAATGATTTGAGAAGAACCTATTAAATGTCAAATGATTGGTGATGACTAAGCAATGATTGTCATAATCGACTGGACCCACTGCACCAATCCTAGTCCTGGTCTTGATTGAGAATACCTGCTTTGGTTGTCCCATAACCTTTCAAAGTAATCCAACATGTGTTTAGACCAAGTATGTGGGATTAATCCCTTCTTTTCTAAATAAAGAACATAAGGAGAATACCAATCAAAAGGCAATTATATTAAATTTTTATAAGAATCATCCTCAAGTTCTACATCAACTTCCTGACTTGAGGATGAAGCTCCCAAAAAAACCTCTTTGGCTTGACATCTATAGATGACTTAGGGGCCTCCTTAACTACCAAACCTTCAACTTTTTAGGAAGAAAGTGGGATTAGAGCTAAGGTTCTCAACTGTTGCCTAACTATTCTACATAATACTGATTTGGATACATTCATGTTTTACTTGGAGGCCTAGTATTCATCGCTATCTGGCTCGAATATCACCTCCATAGGGACCCGCTGAGAGGGTTTGATTGCCATGCTAACCACATGAGACTCATCCTCCGAACTGGACTCTAAGTCTATGTGGATAGTAGGGTTGGAACATAACTCCTACTGGCTGGCCGCCAGCAAGGAGGTTTTCCACCTCTAGAACTATCTCTAGATTTTCCTCTTCCTCTACCTAGTGGGGGTCGAGTCATCCTACCCATGTGTTCATATGGAGGAACAAACTGTGGGTGGAATTTGACTTCAGGCTCTACTTCTTCCTCAATGTCTAATTCTCGCTCACCTGCATTTTCATTTTCTTTTTCATTTTTCTTTTCTTTTTCTTTTTCTTCTTTTTATTTTTCTTTTATTTTTGAACATTGACCAAGTTCACAAGAATAGACTTTTTGATTTTGAGGAAGGTAGTAGGTCACGTCCTCATATATCTCGACCTCTCTAACTGAAAATGGCTTCAAATCTCCTTTGACATAATACTTGATTCCACCTCTTCATAATTCGATGCACTGATGTAAAGAGGATGGAACCATGTTATTTCCATGTATCCAAGGCCTACCAAACAAAGCAGTGAAAGATTTATCTAAATCATATATGTATAACTTGGCTTCTATCTTCCAGTCATCAATCTCTAATGGAAATACTATGGAGCCTAAAGCCCTCTCGTCTTGCTCATTGAATCCTCTCAACATCATCTGATCTCCTCGAAGTTCGAAGATGTCAATCCTTAGGTAAGCAAGGGTCTTTAGACTCATAATGTTCACTGATGCACCTAGATCAACTAATACCTTGGAGAGTCTGAATCTGCCCATATCCATTGTAATGTTGAGGGGACGATTGTGCTTGATTGTCCCCAAAAGAAGGTCTTCATCGGTGAACGTAACTCCATGGACTTCTCTTGAATAACATATCTCCTCTCCAATAGCGGTCAGTTGAGCTAAGCATATTTCTAGATCAAGAAGGGCTTTGATCAATGACTCCCTCATCTCATTGAATAAGACAAGGGCATCATATATGCTTAGCTTAGCTAGCAACTTTCTCAGGTGAGCGAGGACATTGTAGTCAACTCTGGGATGGTCCTCCAAAAGCATATCCATATATGGAGCATCCTGTGGAGGGGCTACTTAATCGCTAGAACCAATGGCTTACTTACCCTTATCCTAAGGTGCTACCTTATGAGGTAGAACTTTGCCACTACAAAGGTTGACTTCAGTGGCTTCATGAGATAGTTTAGTGAAAAGTTCTACCTACTCATCAGGTTCACCTACAACTTCTCCTACAGGATCATCAGACTCAGATGACTCCAAATCAATCTCAATGGATGAATCTAAATGATTCAGGAATGGGTAATCCATTTCTAAATCAGAAGAAGAAGATGAGTGATCAGAACTAGAGTTATTATTAATTAGACTTGAAGAGCTATCTATAGAAATAAAATCAGGGAGATCATAAGATGAGACACAAATGTAAGTGAAATCATCCCGTATTGTATCAAGTAATGTACATAGAGTGAGGGATTTGGCACCACCTCCCCTCTTACAATGACCAAGAAAAGTTGGTTGGAGAAACTATAGCCATAATTATGGAAAGAGTGTCAGAATCGATCGATGGTTGGGCCACTATACTATCCCGGGCAAGTGGAGATTATCACTGCTGCTGCTAGGCTCCTACATCCCTCAACTTGTCATTATCAACTTGCAAACCTTCTTTAGAGTTGGAGGTTTGAGCTACTTCAGGAACCTGCAAGGGTAATTTTCTGATCTTAGAAATAATTTTCTTTGAGGTTCGGGATAGGGCAACATCCCAACCTTCCTTTATCTTAAAAGGACCGCATGTATCCCTTAGGATTACTCTAATAGAACTAGAAGGTTGTTCTAATAAGTATTCCTTGGGGATGACAATGGCACCTGACTTGAAGCTACACTCAAACTAGTCCTTAAAGGAAAGGCAATCTTCTAAGACATGGCCTAACATGCGGTGGTAGGGGCAATAATTTGGATCATGACTCTTGCCCACTTCCTCTAGCCTCTTAGGCTCTGGTAACTGAAAATCAGGCTTTTTAAGAGATTCTTCAAGATCTTCTTAGCTACCTCCCTCTTGAATGAATAAGATTTATTCAATCTATCGGCAAGAGTAGGTAAGTAATAGCTACCTAGCGGCAGGTAGGAATATTACTACTGATGATGCTGATGAGGAGGTGGTCGTTGTGGTAACTAAGGTGGCCGGCATGACGGCCGAGGTTATGGCAGAGGAGGTAGCAGAGGAGGCTGCTGAGCTCGAGGCCTATCTGACTGAACCCTTGTTGACCTCATTTTTTGAATGAGCATTGGTCATAAGATCCTATCTTATGCACCATGTGAAGCCTTGGAGCATCTACCTTCCAACCACCCAAAAGAAGGAATCAAGGAAGGAACCAAAGAAGAAGAAGAAGAAATAAGAAAAGAAGAATGAAGGATGAAGCTAGAAGACCCCCATAACAATGAATTCCTTGCTTAATTATAATTTAATTCATTTGTAATCCATATTGTATAAGGGTAGAGCTCGGCTACCCACATTTGATATTTTTGGGTTTGTGTGGTGGTGCCCAACCACAACGGCCTTTTATTCTTTTTGCGATTAGCTTTTTAAATTGATTGATGATTTGTTTAGTTTTTGCACTAAGTGGCATATTTTTTCTAGTTTCTTCCTTGCTTTATGTATGGCCTGGATATGGATTAGGATCTTTAGGAAAAAGTAAATCTTTTACCAAATTTAACAACTCAAATTAAAAATAAAGATAACCTCACATAAAGCTTAGGTTTAAAATCAAGATAAAAGAATTAGCAACTCCTTAGTTGGATGAGTATTTCTTTTGCAATATCATGCACAAATGCATCTTATTTCACTCTTGATTGGAGGGCTTCTACCTTTGCCAGAGAAACTTAGCTTGACCTTTAAGAGCCATGATGAAAACTCATCTCCTCCCTTCTCGCTGATTTTGGCCAATAACTTAATTTCTCATACATTAGGCCTATGAATCCTATTAGCCTGAGTCAAAATAATTGTCCAAAAATAAAAATAAAAATAAATTTTGGATTACATTAGATTTAGGTCATTTGAAGCATGTCCCTACATGATCTAGTCTCTTTAGAGAGTGAGTGTAAGGACTTAGTCTTATTCTAAATAAATAACAGCCTAGCTATCTTACATAAGCATAAATACTTGCCTACATGTATTTCAAATCATAAGAGGAGTTAGTTGGAGGCCACCCCCAGGCAGTTGTAAGTCCAAGCTGTCGAGTGATTTGTCCTCTCTTGTAGAGGCAAACCTATTACCCATTTTTGCCTTAGATTTAGGTTATGCTTTTGGCCCTCACTGAAGCTCCCTAGATTTAGGTTTTGAGATTACTTCTCCCCATTATGGGCCATAAGCATAATTCCTCACCTCTTAGGCATTTTCTTAATCTTATGTTAAGGAATCATAAGTCCTAAATTTCTAATGAAAAGTGCAACTCAGACAAACTAAATTAATTTCTAAAATGTAAAGCCCAACCGTAGGATAGTTTGAGATATTCACTAGGTTTTCTAGCATCGTGGACATCTCCTACTTATTTTCCATTTTTGCTTCAATAATAACTTTCTCTTTGATCAATCCTATTTGATCTTTCAAAAATGAGCTAATCGATTGATAATCCTTTCCTATTGAAATCTTTGAAGATAGCGATCATTTACCTTAATCGAGAGTTTTCCTAAGGAATCCCCATTTATTAGGATGCAATTAACTATGGGGGCTTGCCCCTGTAGGGAACTTAATGAAACCCTGGTTTACTTTTTCATATAAAGTAGGGAAAGAATCTCTGATACATATGCAGACCCATCATCCTTAAGAGTCCTCATTGAGGTGATTAGGTCCATTAAAGGGTACTGACTTCTGTCTTTCGAGATAGTACACTATTCCTTGATGATGTACTCGATCACCTAAATAAGTACATCTATGGATCTACGTGACATCCTAAAAAGATGAATTTTTATAGTTTTGTCCTTCTTTTCTCACCATAGATTTGAAAGGCGATCCCTATAGAAATTTATCTCCATAACCCTAACTGGTTGCTTCCCCTTGTCAACTGCTATGACTACCCCTAGTTTCTTCTAAAATCCCTCTGAGGTCTGGGCTTGGCTGACTTGTCCTAGAAAGACAATTGTTTGGCTTCCTCTTATAAACTAGCTGCCTTGTTCATTAATTTCTTGAAGGTTTTGATTGTAAAACCCTTGAGCATGAAAGCAACTGGGCCATGGATGTTCTTCAGGAGAATCTCTATTGTGTGATGTTCAGATAGCTGTGGTTCGCATTTCATACTCATATTTTACCACCTAAGAATGTAATCAACAAGGGACTCATTGGGAACTTGTGTCGCTACAACAAGATCGCCTACAGTAGCCCTTTGATGAGCTTCAACAAACCTCTTGATGAAGAGGTGCTCCAACTCAGTAAATATCTTTACTGAACTGTTAGGTAATTCGGCATACCAGTCAAACACATCACCCACTAAACTACTAACAAACAATCTAAAAAGAAGGGCATCACTACCTTTGGCATTGTAGAAACCGGCCCTAAAATGTGTAATATGTTGGTGAGGGTTCCCATTGCCATCAAAGATTTTGAAAGAAGGAGGCACAAAACCCTTAAAATATTGGACTGCATCAAATTCCTTCGGGTAGGGTCTACCCTTTGGAATAGATAAGCCACCTCAGTCTTGTGCCAACGCTTCTCTCATATGTTGCTCCACCATGTTTTTGATATCATTCTCATGCATGGAGGTACTATCCACCACCTTCCTATACAAGCTACCACTATCTTCCTCTGCGGGAATGCATCTAGGATGATATGAGGTGTGTGCCAACTCTGCTCTGTCGGCCACTGTGGGAGAAGGCTGTGAAATTGGGATTGAATTATGCACTATTGAAACCACTATCGTCAACTCCTCAACTTCTTCCCCATCTTGTCAATATGGTCATTCTCTATCTAAGTTGGTGGAGGAGGTGCTGAGTTGAATGGACGGCGTTGTCCTCTTCAACTATAATACCTTCCTGACTCTGTTGTTCTCTTTGGAGGGAGCTCCTAGTATCGACCATATGGACTTCGGTCGAATTCTCAAGAAGGTCATCCTCATTAGAATCAAATGCTACCCTCTCATCCTCTGAATCTGTCTGATCACTTCTTAAGAGTTTCCTCTTCTCGACAAAGTAGGCTGCTATAATCTCATCTAAGGAATAATCTCCTACCTTGCTAGGCTGCACCAGAACAAAGACTTGCTAATGATCAATAGTAGGATTGTGCTCACTGATAGAAATACATCTAACACTGCCTGCCACTAGAGTGTTATCTTTGGGAGGGCTATGCTCGCCAGAAGATACATGCTCATGACTGCCCACTATCAGTGGAGTGTTATCTCTAGGGGGATCTACTGCCATGGGAACTGAATAACCATCCCCTCCGCTACCGCTATCACCGGCTCATGGTGGTGGTGGTGGTGGTGGTGGTGCACCACGATGTTAGGTCGCCACCTTCTTCACCAAGATAGGGAGGTTGAGTAGGGAACTCGCCTCACCCCGCGGAGATGCAATGGGATTCTTTAGCCATAGCTAGATCACCAAAGGGGCTTTCTTCTCCTCAGAAGCTGACTTCATGACCTTTACGGGAATGGTGGATGGCGGGACCTGAACTAGTGATGGCGGGCGAGGAGTGGATCGGTGTGGTGGAGACGACACTAGCTTCACCCTTGCCGGGGCTTTCCCCTGTGACTGGTGGTACTCATCAATACTATGTTGTCAGTCTTATCAGCCCTGGTGGCCCAACGATCTGTGAAATCAAATAGAGCGGAGGCCGCCGACTACTTAGAAAACCTCTGTTGCTCCCTACTCAGTCACTGAGCTCCTACTCTGGCCTCTAATGCTCTATCCTTGCTGATTTGCCTGATAACACTCCTAGAGATGATCATCCTCAAATCAAACAGTGTGTCAGACTCTAAGCATCTGTGGGCTCTACCAACCTAGCATAATATCATCCGTAGACTGGCATAGAATGTCCTCCTATCCCTAGCCGGAACCTTGTGGTATGCAGGTGATAGAGGCAATGCAGCTATCCTCCTGTAGTCTTCCTCTCCATCTGATGCCAAGAGGGGGTGAAACCTACTGCCACTAAGAAGTGTAGAGGTCTCAAGGGGAGATCCCTCCTCAGCAACATGGGATGTTGCATCTATCTCTTGGGATGCACACTCATGATGCCACTTGATCTTGTAGCTTCTGTTGCGGTGTTGTGTACGACTGAGTAGGGCAGTGTGAGAACTTGATCCTACCTCAAAGGTAGAGGAGACTATCTCTAAAGTCAAAATATCCTTCCCCTAATAGGGGACCAACGAGGAGGTGCTCGTAGGCACCTGAGCAGCTATAGGAGCAACTGACTAGTGGAACCTCGACCGCCTTCCTCTTTAAGGAAGGATACTCAGTATTGGAGGGCAGGTCAATGCGGATGATGGCTTCTACCCAACCACCTCATCCTGACTGACAGAGGTGAGGGTCACCCCCTCACAGGTAATGCGTGCTCCCTTAAATCCTTGGCCAAAGAAAACTAAGTGAGTGGAGTCAGTCTCAGAGAGGCTGGCCCGATCCAAGGCAAAATCTATCCCAAATGGAAAGGTAAAGACAAACTTCTAGGATGCCATATATACTGACTGTGAAAACAAACTACACTGATTGGCCTGCACTGTATCTCTACATGTGTTGAAATATAACTTGAGTCAGATTTCTACTTTAATACTTATCCCTAGAAAGTAATAGAGATTTGGAGTTTTGAACCCACACTGAACAATTCAAATATGTTAAGTGGGGTTCATTAGAGAGATTTTGATATGTGAGGAGAGTCTTTGCCATTTAACTTTAGTTTAGAACCCATACTCAACCAATTTAAATAGGTTGGGCAGGGTTCAGATATTTGAAGATGTTTGTGTTGTTATCTTGTTTGAAAATTGCTGATTTTGAAAGACTTTACTTAACAAATTTAGATATGCTAAGGAAAGGTTGTGATTGTATGTTTTAGAAATTTTCTGAAAAATTTTTGCTTGTGGTGATTTATTATGTTGGTTTGATTTGTAAGTGGGGCTTCTTACTTACAAATTTGGTATGTTAAGTAGAGGCCAAGTGTGTTTGAAATGTGCTTGCTTGATTTGAAAATGAGACTCTCCACTTAACAAATTTGGTATGTTAAGTAAGAACCAAATGTGATTTGCGATGAAAATATGATTCTCACTTAACAAATTTAGTATGTTAAGTGGAACCAAATGTAAAAATAATTTCAGAATGGGATTTCCACTTAACAAATTTGGTATGTTAAGTGGGAATTAAATGTAACATGATTTGAAAATATGATTCTCACTTAACAAATTTAGTATGTTAAGTGAAAGCTAAATGCATGTCTTGAAAATGAGACCCTCACTTAACAAATTTGGTATGTTAAGTGGAGGTCAAATTCATGTTTTGAAAATGAGACTCTCACTTAACAAATTGGGTATGTTAAGTGGAGGTCAAATTCACATTTTGAAAATGGGACTCTCACTTAACAAATTGGATATGTTAAGTGAAAGCCAAATGCATATTTTGAAAATGAGACCCTCACTCAACAAATTTGGTATGTTAAATGGAGGTCAAATTCATGTTTTGAGAATGAGACTCTCACTTAACAAATTAGATATGCTAAGTGAAAACCAAATATATGTCATTTTTGAAAGAAGGGAAATCTATTTAACAATTTTGGGTATGTTAGATAGAGTTCAATGATATGCCTTGCTTTCATGTGTGATTCCTTGCTTTTGAAAACAGAGAAACTTCAACTCTAGCATATATTAAGTATGTTAAGTGAAGTTTTAATTTTATCCTATGATTTTATTTGAAAATAGACTCCTCATTCAACAATTTTGAGTAAGTTGAATGAATATGGCCATTTTCAAAAAGGTGCATTTGAAAATATGGAAAGCCCAACTCCAACATATGTGAAATATGTTAAGTGAAGTTTCAATTGTATGCTATGATTTTATTTGAAAATAGACTCCTCATTCAACAATTTTGAGTATGTTGAATGAATATGGTCATTTTCAAGAATGTGCTTTTGAAAAGATGAATTTCATTTTGATTTTGAAAAGAACCTCCATGTAATAATCATATGGATTATTAGCTGAGGTTTGGTTATATGAGTTTTGTTCTCTTTTGAAATTTTTGTGCAAAAAATTATTTATTATTTGAATCTTGAAAAAGGTGCTTTTGGAAAGTGGCATTTTGCAAAAGAGTTTATTTTCTTAATCATTAAGATGAATCTTGCCTCACCAAGTTGGTGGTAAGGAGGTTTTAAATTTTTTTCATCTCCTTTCATGAGTTAATTTTATTTTTACCTATTGGGAAACCCAATAGGGGTTACAGGACCTACAAAGAGTGAGGGCCTAAAACCTATAGGATGTTGGCTAGCTTTGCTTAAAAATGAAATGAGCTAAGTGCCAATGAAAGGAAAGATAGTCTTCGACTCATATGAAATACGAGTCCACTATCAATGCTTAGAGACAACAATTCTCTACCAGAGATGGAGAGAGGAACCATCCCCAGCAGAATTGCCAGAAAAATCTTTAGTGTTTATTTTTCATTATATGTCATGTGTATGTGGGGATAACACCAGACCTGAGGGTGTATTTATTGAGGTGATCAGGTATGATGACATTAAGGAGTAGTGCACTATCTCGAAAGATAGAAATCACTACCCTACGATGGACCTGATCACCTAATAAGAACTCCTAAAGCATGATGGGTCTTCAAATGTACCAGAGATTTTTCCCCTACTTTACATAGATGAATAAAGTAAGATTTATTTAAATCAGGTTCTAAAGTTCCCTATGGGGGCAAGCCCCCATAGTTAATTACATCTTGAGAAAGGTGATTTCTTCAAGAATACTCTCGATTAAAGTAGACAATTGTTGTCTCCAGAGAATTCAAAGATAGGACTATCAATAAATTAATTATATCTGGAAGATCAAATGGGATAGATAGAAAGGAGATATTTATTATCGAAGCCAAAAGGAGATGAGTAGGGGATGCTCATGATACTAGAAAACTTAGTAAGCATCCCAAATTATCATATGGTTGGGCTTTATATGTTTGAAATTGAGGAGAATTATATATTTGAGTTAAAATTTTGTTAGAAATCTAGAACTTATAATTCCATAATACATGATTGTGGAGATGCCTAAGAGGTGAGGATTTATGCTTGTGGCCCTAAAAGGAAACAACAACCTCGGATCCTAAATCTAAGGAGCTTTGGCGAAGGCCAAAGCACGACCTATATCTAAAGCGAAAGTGAGTATATTGTTTACCTCCACAAAATAGAGTAAACCACCCGACTGCTGGACGTATAATCGCCTGGAGTGGCACAGCTAACCCCTCCTACATTTTAAAATCATGTGGGCAAGTCTTATGATTTTCAAGATGGCTAGGTTGGTATTATTTAGAAAAAAACTAAAGTCCTTAAACTCACTCCCTAAGAGACTAGATCATGAGTGGTATGAATAATGACTTAGTCTAATAAAAATTTTATCAAATTTTATTTGATTTTTGACTCTTTATTTTTGACACAGATAATAGGATTTTATATGCCCAAATATATAATGAAATGGGTTATGGGCTAAATCGAAAGAGAAAGAGGTGTTTTCCATCATGAGCTCTTAAAGGTCAAGCCTTTTTTTCTATCTAGCAAAGATACAAACTCTCTCTTAACAAGAGTGAAACAAAATGACATGCATGATATTAAGCATACAACATCCAGCTAAAGGGTTGCTAAATATTTTATTATCATGATTTAATACCTAGGCTTTATGTGAGGTTATGAGTTATTTTAGAAAATTTAGTTATGAGTTTTAGTTAGGGTAGAAAACTTATTTTTCTCCAAGAGCCTAAACGGATCCATGCCACACATTAAATCATAATATATGAAGCAACTAGAAAAATATATGCCATTTCTATTACACAATGTAAACAAATCATCAAATAATTTATAACCTCAATGTGAAAGAATAACAGACCGGTGTGGTCGGGTACCGCTGTACAACCCAAAAAAGAAATAGGTAGACGAGCTCTGCCCTTATACAACCCAGTATATGAAAGAATAATTACAAGTTACAAAATGATAAGTGTTATGGGGGATCTTCAAGTCTTCATGCTCCTTCCATTTCTTCATTTGATTCGCTCCATTTGATTTGGTAGGCTTCTAGGCATCACATGGCACCCCATGATCAAACTCTCTAGCCAATGTTCATCCTTAATCCCCATAACACTTAACTAAATTCCTAATGCACAATTACATTAAAAGAATGGAAAAGTAAATCTAACTACACCTGTAAAATAAGTGTTAGCTAAACACACCATACAACCCAAGCAATTATATGAATAATTTGGACTTAGCACCTTGCACATGGGTAACCAAGCCCAACTGTCCTAATGTAGATTATGCTTAGGGTTAAGCAACCTGCAAAAGAGAACATTTATATTTATTTTAAGCGACACTTAAGCATAATCTCTCGCATAAAATATGAGTAGCTAATCATGGCCTAACATCCAGTCTATGAAACATACACCCTAACATCCAGTCTAAAACAATACATCACAAAAAAACATACATCAAACTATACACCCCTAACATAAAGCTAGAAGTGATGAATTAATCTAATGTGTATGTGTTAAGGCTTGTGTTGTATGTCCTAACTAGGCTTTAGAGTTATCATTCTCTAAGTAAGAAGAAATTTAATTATAAAGAGTGGTTTCACTTTAAATTGTATAACTGATTTGCCAATTTTACTTAATATTTTCTTTTATTTTATTTGACCTACACTCAACAACTAAGTGTTATAAAGAGAAGAAAAAAGAATATCACTCTCTTTTATCCCTACCTTAAGTCACATCTCAAGCAAGTTAATTAATCGATTTCCTTTAGTGAATGACTGATTATATGTTTTAATTAGTCCTAAGTTTAGGTTCACTTTAAATAAACTCATTCAATAAGAAATGCATCATAAGATTAGTCATAATGAATTACTATCACATAACACATATTTGCTCATTTATTTTCATCATGTATATCATGCATATGATTAAATCCTAAGCCTAGCTATACATGTCATTTGTATTTTTGCATACTTAAATGATGAATATGAGTAAATGTATTTGGAATTAATATTTCATTTGGTTGAATGATTTTGTCATATTAATTTAAAGCTCTATCTAAATTCTTATACAAAAGCATAAGGAAAGAGCCTTAAATCACATGACAAATCAACTCAACCAAATAAATAAAGTGTGCGTGCAGGAGGGGGGTGGTTCATTCATTAGTTAAGTACACATTCACATGTATACAAGTTTTAAGCAAGTACATCACCATTATTCTCCACCAAGAGAACGAGGTAGGAATCTCCTTGAGGCTACTTAAAGCCGTGCATCCCTGAAATGTCCAGACTAATATATCTGCTATCCTTAGATACATGTAGATGTATAGACAACTACAAGAATAGAAATCCATGCAAAAATTGTATTTTGATTTGATTTATTTATTTTGTGTAAATGAATTAAAGCTCTATCTAAATTCTAATGTCCAAAATCATAAGAATGAAATCAAGCTAGTACATCACCATTATTTTGCACCAAGGGACCGAGGTAGGAACCTCCTTAGGGCTACTTAAAGTCGTGTGTCCCTGTGATGTCCAGACTAATATACCCGTTAACATTCTTACTTATATAAATCAACACATGAATATAAGGAAGAGACTTTATTTCATACACTAAATTTATATTCACTTGCATTTCCTCTATAAATATATAATTAAAGTTATAATATATATCTATATTCATTCATTAATAGACTTTTGAAAATATATTTGAGATTTAATAGTGATACTAGCCACACATATTTTTAATCAATCCAACACATGCAAATTAACATAAAGGAAATCATTTTTAATTGATTAATTAGAAAGAGATGGATGCATGAATCATATGACATAAAATATTTAGCATGATTGGAAAGAAATAAAATAATACAAGCATGTAATTTCATTCAATCCAACTAAGCCTTAAGGACAATCATATTAAATAAAATCATTTAAGATGAACCAAAGTTCCTTGAAGCCATTTTATTTTCATGTTTGATTTGATTTAAGAAATGTAAAAGAGATTTGCTAATCATAATCCCATCCCTCATGTGTGAGTTAATTTGGTTTAATGAAAGAGAATTAGGTTGATTTTATGTCTTAATTAGGTTGAGGTATGAATTAAGTCCATAATTAACCCTTACCTACATCTCCTTAAGCTAATTAACTAATTAATAATGAGCCAATATGATATGAAACCACATGAAAAGTAAATTGACAATGCTCCTAATAAATGAAAGGGGCCTAATGCAATTGGCTCATAATTAATAGTTAATTAAACCTGAGAAGCTCACTTAACTACTTTTATGGTTTTCTCACACATCTGACCTAACCATAATTTCATTAACTCTCTCTTTAGGTCATTCAACACCCAAAGATCTACCTGAGATTGATTAAACAAAGTTAGGTTGTGAATTGGATTTTAGGTTGAGTTAATTAAGCTCATTAATCCATTTTGGTTAAGCATTAAGCATGTTCAATTAATGAAACAAAATTAACTTAAGAAAAGATATCAAGAAAGAGACCTTAATCTCAATCCCTAAGTCCTTCATTTGATCACTTAAGCTTTGATTTTATCTTGAAGATTAATTAATTAATTAAGTAATTACTTCACTAATCATTAATTAATTTGATTCCAAAAAGTAAAGAAAACTTAGGAAATGAATTAGGAAAAATATTCCAATAACATTCCCTAAGCTCCCTTATTGTTCAACAGAAGTAATTAGGCTTAAATAATTAATTAAGTCATTTTTCATTCACTAATTATCAATAATTAAATTAAGAGAGTGATTAAGGCTTAATCAACTAATTTTCCTAATTAAGCAACTAATAAAATTATAGAAAAATAGGGGAGGCAGAGGTCATCCCCTTAAACATCCACTGAAAGTTTGAGATTAATTGGGTGATTAGTTAAAGAGTAATTAAGCTAATTAAATTTTTAATTGGATCTTAATTAAGCCAAAATCACTATTTAAAATTAATTAATAATAATTTTTCTAGACTCTACTCTGAAATATCTTCAAAATGAACCCTTATTTGTATTTTTTTTTATTTTTCTAGGATTAGTTATGATTTTTAGAAGTTTCAAGCTTAAAAATATATTAATTAAGCCAAATTAAAGCCTTAATCCCATCGAGCCATGTGGCAGCTGACGTAGCGTCCTTTCCACGTGGCACAATGGGATTGGCTATTTAAGTTGTCACATCCACCG
This sequence comes from Cymbidium sinense, assembly GCA_021442155.1. Lineage (NCBI taxonomy): Eukaryota > Viridiplantae > Streptophyta > Magnoliopsida > Asparagales > Orchidaceae > Cymbidium > Cymbidium sinense. Next base: position 145,506,061 of record CM038216.1, read on the forward strand.
CTGACTCGGATTACCTCAGACGCACTATCTCCATGGATCATTTGATCTAAAGATTGGACGATCGTGATTTGATCCATGGTTTAGAGGAGAAATTAGAGGATCTAACGTGGAACGGACGGTTCGTGACCCATCCCCGTTCGATCCGAGCTCACCCGAGCTCGGATTGTCTCCAAATTGAGCCCACACCTTCAGGGAGGGGAGGAGCACACATCCAATAGTTAAGATATAATGACATTCACATTTGCTTCATAAAGGACCAACCTATTTTTGCAAGGGAGCTAGGTTTTACAAAATTACCTCACTAGAGCTAATGTTCAGCGATGTGATCGACGGAGGTAGCTTCGTCTATTAGAGACAAAGCCCTGTTGAGAAGATTCGAGCTTGGTTTAAAGTAGATTGCTCGTTTGACCAAACCAGGCACTTAGGAGCCTCGGCCTCGATCGAACTCTGGTCTCTAGAGGTCGGGAAGGCTCGGGGATGATTCGGTTGGCTTTGACAACACACGAGGATGGTGTGTGCAAGAAGAATTTGGATTTGGTTAAGTGGAGAAAGAATGGGAATCGGGATTGAGGTGCCCTATTTCAACTTTTCACGGAAGGAGAAATGCCAATCGAGGGAGATTGGGGAGGCTTCGGGGAGGCCATCTAGGGTTTTGAAAACTCCTTAGGGACTCACATGAAGAGAATGGTGAAGAATCCCGCTCATATTGAGGCGGTATACCCCTCAATTGGGCTTGATGGACGGATGGGATCCGTTCCTTAATTTCAGTCGGTTCACCATCGATGGCCTTGTGAGCTGTCTCCCTCAACTCCACTTGGCACTTCCTGGTTGGAGGAAGTTATGGAAGGAGTCTCAAGGCCTGATTTTTGGAGATTGAGTTTACCTTTTGCTCCCTTGCACCCATGGGGTTCAGCCATGGAGGTGGTTGCTTGGGAAGTTTCTCTTGGTCCATGGCTAGTGCTAGGGTGGCTTAGGTTGGGCTAGGAAGGATAGGAATGTCACGTTTGGCAAGTGGAGGGCTGCCACGGGAAAGGCAAAGTGTACTTTGCCAGTTATGGAAAGAATCCTATGCAAAGAGCTTTGCACATTGCTTAATTCCCTTGAATTGGGTCCCATTTGGATTTAGGCTGGTTTGGAATGATTTATGATTGATTTGGGTTTGATCAGCTTTTGGGGTCTCATAAAGTGGCTTTGAGTAGTTTGGCTCAATATAGTCAAAATAGGCTCATTTGGGTTAGGTTGGGTTAGGTTGACCAATTGGTTAAATTGGGTCAAACCAAGGCTTGGTTTAGGTTCATATGATGATTTAGGATGTTTTGGTTCAAGTGATTTTGATTGATTTGGCTTAGATTTGAATTTGACACATTTGGATTCAAAAGGATCAAATGTGTCTAATTGGCCAATTTAAGCAATTTGACTAAATTGGGTTGGGATAGGTGTTGAGTCAAGTTCAATTGGTTGATTGAAAGTAATTGTAGGCTTTTATTTGATTTGATTTGGGCTTAATTTGGATTTGTCCACTTTGACCCTTTAGGCCAATTTGGGCTAGGTTGGGTCAAGTTGACCAATTGGTCAAATTGGGCTCAATCATGGCTTTGGTCAAGTTCAATAAGTGATTTGGAATGAACTTGAGCCAATGGTTATAATTAATTTGGATCAAATCATTATTTGACCCATTTTGGCTTTTTAGGCAGATTTGGGTTAACTTATGTCAAATGGCCAATTGGACTTGGTTTGGCTCGATTGATGGTTTGTTCATGTTCAATCATTAATCATGAGTGGGTTTGAGTCAGGGGTTTCAATTAAGTTGGTATATGATGGGTTTTGGCTAGTTTAGGTTTCATTTGGGCTAAAGGTTGACTTGGTTTGACCCAATTCATGGTACTTGATCACCTTAGGATGATTGTTGATCATGATATGAGGTTTAGATGGGCTTAGTTCAACCCAATTTGGGTTGGATTAGGACTTGGCTCAAAAAGATCTTTTAGGTCACTTTGGGTCAGGTCGACCTAAATGGTTCAATTGGCTTGATCATGGCTTGACTCAAGCTTAGTTGAGTTGGTGTATGAGTTTGAGATGGAAATATAAATCTAATTGCAAATGGTTTGAAGCCATATGGATTTTGGTTCATATGATAATTTCAAGTCAAAAGGGGTCAACATGGGCTTGACTTGGGTTAGCTTGGATTTGGTTTGATAATTGTAGTTTATGTTTATATTTGGAGCAATGATTGAAGGAATGATTGAATCATGAAGAAATTCATGGGTTTTGAATTTATTTGGGTATCATTTAGCCAAGTTCAAAAAATTGGCTAAAAGGGCTAAAATTGGGGATTTGATTTGATTTGATTTGGGTTTGATTTTGGCTATTTGAATTTATATTTCATTTATATTTGTGAATATAAATGAAGATATAAATGATTCATGACAAAATCACTTGGGTTTGGAGTGATTTAGAAGAAAATTTGACCAAGTTGAGGGATGTAGGTCAAAAGGGCTTAAGTGGGGAATTAATTTGATTTGATTTATTTTTGGTCATTAAAAGGCAGGCTTCATTTATATTTATGAATATAAATGATGGAATGATTGATTTATAAAGAAATAAATTGAGTTTGGGTTTATTTGGATTGAGATTTGGTTAAGCTCATGGAGGTGGGTCCATATGGCTTAAGAAAGGTCTTAATTTGGTTTGATTTAGTTTGATTTAATTTGAATGGTTTGAATTTAGATTTCATTTATATTTGTGAATATAAATGAAGTAATGATTGATTTATAAAGAAATCAAACAAATTTGATTTGGTTTGAAGGAGGTTTTGGCTAAGCATATGAAGGTGGTTCATATGGCTTAGGAAGGGATTTGGAGTTTGAATTTAATCATGGGTTTCAATCATTTGGAGTTGGAATTGATTTGGAATTTGGGTTGGAATTTGATTTGAGATTAAATTTGATATTTTATAAAATCAATTGAATTAGGGTTGATTTGAATTTGGTTAAGGTTGAGTCCATAAGATAGAATCAAAGGGCATAGAAAGAGATTTGGAATTTGAATTTAATCAAGGGTTTCAATCATTTAATTTGGGATTGGATTTATGATCTTGGATTTGAATTTGAGATTTGGTTTGGAAGAAGGAAGCAAGGATTGGGTTTAAGGTTATGGGGTAGGCAAGTATTCCTAAATCTCTAAGGCATGACTTATTCTCATGGCTAATCCTTCTAAGTCTCTAGGCTTAGGTTAAGTGTTCACCTAATCACTAGAAGTGTCTTAAGACTAAGGAGCTCTTAGTGTTTATAAGAGTCCTAGATCTATGATGTTGAAGTTGAGAGCTCACTCCAAAAGTGAGGTCAATAATTTTATATGGGACCTTACATATGAACCATGGGTAGAGTTTTTAAATTGAAGCTAGGCATGTCTATCTTAATTTTTTGGAAATGGTAAAGCAAAAAAATTCCACTCAATAAAGGGGAAGTTAACTTAATTTTCCCTAATCTTTTATAAGGGTGTTAGGGACTCCTAACGATAGCAAATTTTCTAAGATACATAGTGATCCTAAATTATGAAGTCAGTTGCTTTCCTCTCTCTCTCTCTCTCTCTCTCTCTCTCTCTCCTTTAATAAAATTAGTATCTCTTGGAGTTACTTAGCATTTAAATTATGTTTATAAAATTATAAATTAAATTGGTAGAATTATTGAACAAATAGTAGGCTTTTCTATAAGAGGACATGAACTAATGCTATTGTAAAAGCAAAAAAGATGCTTAACTAGTAGTTAATGAAGTTGCTGCTTAAGGGGTAGAGGACAAATCTAAGTAAGAGATGATATTGAGTAGGAAAAAATATCTTAAGAGGAGAAAATGATAAAGTTTCATGGAGGGCATAATAAAAACCTATATGAGAAGACAATAATGAAGATGTATGAAGAGCAAGCAAAAGATATATATAAGGTGCAAGCAATGAAGCTTAATAAGAGTAGATGATTATGCTACTAAGGAATGGCCATTGATACTTTAAAATAAGAAATGCGGTGATGTTATGGGAGAGGTGAAAGCAAAGAAATCACCTAATGAGAAGTAAAAGCTTTTGCATGAGAAGGAAATGTTGAAGATGCATGATGGAAAAGTGACTATTATAGAAAAAGGCAATAATATTTGTGAAAATCAAATCGATCTATTCTAAAAAAAAAAAGCTATATCATTGCACACAATGAGTGCAGATGAAACTCTCAAGTGAACTCCTTGCAGCCACCATAGTATTACAAATCACACAATCTTCTCGACCTTCCTCATCACCTTTGCTTCGAATATAAGGTTTAAGTACTCACCTCACTCCTATCCTCCCTCACAACCACCAAGTCTCCTTCCCTCTTCTGAGTCACACCCACTAGCTACTCTCTCTCATCTAGACTTCTTCCTTGCTTTTAATGTTGAATAGTGTGGTGTTTATTTTCAGAGGGGAGGGGGGAACACCACGCAGATTATAAAGGGTACTTATTAAAATGATCGGGTTTGTCATTGAGATATGATGTACTATCTTGAAAGATAGGGGCATCACCCTTCAATGGACCTAATCACATAATAAAGACTCCTAAGGCATGATGGGTCTTCAAATATACAAGAGATTTTTTCCCCTACTTTACATGGATGAATAAAGTAGGATTTATATTAAATCGGGTTCTTAACTTTCCTATGGAGGCAAGCCTCCATAGTTAATTACATCTTAGGGAATGAAATTCCTAAGAATACTCTTGATTAAAGTAGACAATTATCATCTTCACATATTTCAAGGTTAGACTATCAAAGGATTGATTATGTTTAGAAAATCAATTGGGAAAGTTCAAGGAGAGGACCTATTTTTGAAATCCAAAGGGAGGAAGTAGTAAATACTCATGATACTAGGAAACCTAGTGAGCATTCCAATCTATCTTATGATTAGGCTTTATATATTTGAATGTGAAGAGATTTATTTATTTGAGTTGAATTTTATTAGATTGCTAGGATTTATAATCCATCAACACAAGGTTGTGGAGATGCCTAAGAGGTGAAGATTTATGCTTATAGCCCAAAGAAAATAGCTACCACATATCCTAAATCTAGAGAGCTTTAGTAAGAGCTAAAGTATGACCTAAATTTAAGCGATGAGTGGACATAAGGGTTTACCTCCACAAAAGAGAGTAAATCGATCTGACTTCTAGACTTATAATAGCCTGAAGTGGTTGCCAGTTAACTCCTCCTATGATTATAAAACCATGTAGTATGGTCTTATGAATTGTAAGATAGCTAGGGTGGTCATTTAATTAGAAAGAGACTAAAAGTCCTAAACCCACTCCCTAAGAGACTAGAGCATGAGTGGTATGAGCATATGACTTAATTTACAAATGCAAAATCTTTTCAAATTTTATTTTTGACACATTATTTTGACAAAGGCTTTGGGATTTTTGTATGCCTAAATGTATGATGAAGTAGATTATTGGTCAAATCAAAAGAGAGAGGGTGAAGCTCCGTCAGTAGGGGTTGCTCTCATAGGTCAAGAGGTCCATATGCCTGTAAGGATGGAGGCACTCATTTTGCAAGAGTGTTCAAGATGATATGCATGATGTGAGACATATAACCATACAGATAAAAGGTTTCTAAATCTTTTAATTATCTTGATTATTTCCTAAGCTTTATGGTGAGATTATGAGTTATTTAAAATTTAATTATGAATGATTAGTTGGGTAGAAAAATTACTTTATCCTAAGAGTCTAATGCATCCAGGCCATACATTAAAGCATCAATCATAAGAAACTATGAAAAGTAGGTCATCCTAATGCATAATTTAAACAAATCATCAAATAATTTTATATTCTATCGCAAAAGAATAACAGGCCAATGCGACTTGGCTGCATAACCCAAGAGAAAAGAAGGGTCAGCTCTACCCTTATATTATAATGAATACATGCCATGGGTTGGGGTTCTCCTCACTTCTTCCTCCCTCCTTGATTTAGTTTGGATGTGCTTGCTTCAAAGGCATCACAAGGCACCCCAAGATAAAGCCTTATGGCCACTGCTCTTCTTAATCCCCGTAGCACTAATCATAATTCCTATTATAAAATTACATTCATATAGGAAAAAGTAAATCTAACTACACCTACAAAATAGAGGCTAGTTAAACACACATATAATCCTAAGCAGTTATTTGTATGATTTTGACTTAGCATCATGCACATGAGTAACTAAGCCCGCCTATCTTAATATGGATTATACTTAGGGGTTTAAGAAACCTGTAAAGAGAGCATTTATATTTATTTTTATGCACCCCCTTAAGCACAATCCCATACATAAAATATGATTAGGCTAAGAGCGGCCTAACATCTAGTCTACGAAGCATATCTCTAAGTTTGGAAAGTATTCAAGTTAACATGAAGGCTGGTTTCACTTTAAGTTATTTAGTGGATTTGTGAATTTTAGTTTATAATTTGTTTTGTTTCATATGACTTACACTTAGCAACTAAGTATTATAAAGAGGAGGAAGAGGATTACCCTCCTTCAACCCTACCTTAAGCCATTTTCTAAAGTATATTGATTTGATTTAGTTCTCTTTAATGAATGGCTTATTACATATTTTTAGTTAATCCTTAATTTAGGTTAACTTTAAATGACCTTATTTAATATGAAAGGATTCTTAAGATTAATTTAATTGAATTACTGCCACATGATATATATTAAATCATTCCTTTTTATCACATATAACATACATATGATTTAATCCTAAGTGAATCTATACATGTAATATGTTTTAGCGCACTTGAATAATGAATGTAAGTGTATGTTTGAAGTTTATATTTTCATTTTGATTAGATTATATGAACATATAAATTAAAGCTCATCCAAATTCTAATACCAAAATACATAAAGATGGAATTACATTAGTACGTGTCAATGTTAACTAGAGAAGTGAGGTAATCAAATGACCTCCTTGGGGCTAGCTAAAGTCTCGTATTCCCGGGATGTCTAGACTATATACTTATTAACATAAGGGAAAGAGAGCACTAATTTATACATATCACATATGTGAATGACTTAGGTGAATGTAAATGCAAGTATTTTTGGTAACAATAGGGGATCTTCATCTTTTAATTAAGCATACCTGCACATGTATAAAAGATGTGAACAAGTACATACCATTGTTAAACTAGGGAAGTGAGGTAATCAAATGACCTCCTTGGGGCTAACTAAAGCCTCGTATTCTCAGGATGTCTAGACCAAACACTTGCTATCTTAAATACATAAGAATGAATGCACAACTATAATGATGAGAATCATGCAAAGATTGTACTTTCTTTAATTAAATCATTTAGGCATATGAATTAAAGATCTATCTAAATTCTAATACCAAAATACATAAGGATGAAACCAACTAAGTACGTGCCATTGTTAAACCAAGGAAGTGAGGTAATCAAATGACTTCCTTGGGGTTACTTAAAATCTCATATTCCCAGGATGTCCAGACTATATACCCATTGTTGTTCAAATTCATGTAAATCTATATATGAATTATAGAAAAGAGAGATTTATTTAATATGCTTAAGCTATAGACACATGCAAATCCTATGTATATCCATAACTATCAACACTCTAGTATTATAATCAATTCATAAGTTTTGAAAAATAGTTTTGAATTTATTAGTGATAATAGCCACACATATATTTAATTAAGCCACTACATTCAGGCTTACATAAAGAAAATTCATTTGACTTATTTAAATTTGAAAGCATGAATGCATGAAATCAAATGACATACAATATTTATTATACTTGGAAAGTAATAATTAAATATCAACACATGATCCATTCAATTAAATTAATTCCTAAGAACAATCACATTAAATAAACCCATTTAAAGAAAACCAAAGTTCCTTTATCAATTTAGTTTTGAATCTTTGATTTGATTTAAAGAGGAGGAGAGTACTCATTTGTTATCTAATCCCATTCTCACATTGATAATTTAATTTGAAAGAAGGTAATTAGGTGAATTTCATGAATTAATTAGGTCGGATCCTTAATTAAATTAATTAATTACCCTTACTTATGTCACCTTAATATTATTAACTAAATGATTATGAGCCAACATGATATGCACACAGATGAAAAGTAAATTTACAATGATCCTAAAAAATAGAAGAGGCCTAATGCAATTGGATCAAAATTAATAGTTAATTAAATTAAGGAACTTTAATTAAGTACTCTTATGGCTTCCCCACACATGTGGATTAGCCACAATTCCCCAAAATATCATTAGGTTATTAAACACCTAAAGATCTACCCCTGATTTAATTAATTAAGATCTGATGTGATTATTATTTGAATTTGATGAATTAAGCCCTTTAATTAATTAATTCTTTAATTTGTCTCATTTCTTAATTAATTTTCCTTTAAAGGAGGATGGACTTAGGAAAAATATTAAGAGAGAGGTCACAATCTCATTTCTCTTATTCATTCACTGTTCAACATTGATTAGTATGCTCAATTAATCAAATTTTTTCTATTTAGGAAGCTAATTAATTAATTAAACTAATTAAAAGAGTGATTAGGGATTAAATAGTAAATTATCCTAATTAACCAAGCAATAAATCCCAAAAAAAATTATGGGAGGTAGAAGTCATTCCATTAAATTAACCTATAAATTTTGAGATTAATTACTCAAGTAATTAAAGAGCACTTAAGGTAATTAAGTTTATAATTAAAGCCCAATTAAGAGCTAACCACTATTTAAAATCAATTGGAATTAATTTTAAATAAATCTCCATTAAATACCTTCAAAACAAGTATTTATTTGTATTTTTCTAATTTTTTTTACAATTTTCTATAAATTTTGAAAGTTTCAGCCATTAAATACATTAATTAGACCTTACTTAAGCATAATCCCATAAGTACCATGTGGAACACTGATGTGGCACGCTTTCCACGTCGTGCCATGGGATTGGACACTTAAGTGCGTCTGACTCAACGCTGATGTGGCTGGCGGAGGATGTGCTTTCATCTCTGTCATCTGATCTAAGATCGGATGGTGCAGGTCAAATCTATGGTTCCTTAAGGGATAAAATTATATTAAAACTAGCGAATAATCACAACCGTCCATTCTGATCAAGCGGAATGGACAGTGCATGATCCATCGTCTCACGAGCGATAGAAGAGGGACACCATCTGCCTTATATCACTCGATCTGAGCTCACCCGAGCTCGAATCAATCGGGGAAAGATCCCACACCTTCACATGAAGGATCTGAAGGGATCCAAGGGCTAAGATCGCACGAAATGTAACTTTCCTTCATAAAGTTCCAAAGAATTTTAAGAAAAGCTCGGTTTTGGGGAATTACCTCGCTGGAGCTCAAGACCGTCTATGGAATCGATTGAGGAAGCTTCGTCTAGTGGAGATGAGGCCCTGCTAGTCAACACGCATGAGAATTTCTTCCCGTTTGCTCAGCTGGTATGAACTGTCGATTTGGAGGCCGACATTGATCGAAGTTATACGCCCGATGGTCGAAGGGATCAAGAGGCAATTCATTATTGCTCGATGAAGTGTGGGGAAGGTGTGTGTGAAGTTAATTTGGATTTGGTTGAATATAGGTGGAGTTTGGTCGAACGGAGGATGCCCTATCTCGGCTTTGAAAAATCTGGCAATGGGGGAGCTCAGGAAGCTTCGGGAAGGGCTCTAGGGCTTTCGAAACGACCTTAGGGAGCTTGTCGAGGGTGAGAGTGATCAATTCGGATCGAAATGAGGGGGTATATCACCCCTCCCTTGGATCAAATGGACTGGATTGGAGCCCAATTTTCAGCCGGTCAGCCACCGTCAGGGCGCTGGAGTGATCGGTGTCACCTCCACGTGGCTCAACTTAGTTGGTGGGATGCTTGGTTGGTGGCTCAAGGTGGCTGCCTTCTCCTTTGGGTCCATTGGTTTCAACTACTAAGGGGAGGTGAGTTACCTCACCTCCCCTTAGTCCATGGCCGGCCTAGCCCACTTGGATCAGACTAGGTGGCTAGGTTAGACCCTCATTTGGGTGTTTAATGGTTGCCAAAGGGAAAAAGGAGGGTGAATTTTGCCTTTTTGGGAAAAATTCCATGTGGGGAGGAGAATCCAAGGGAGATATGCCTTGGGTTGAACCCAATTCAGGTTGGGCTAGCTTTAGGCTAACCCAAGGTCAGTTTAGGATGGGTTGGGTCATATTCAAATGAGTTTACTAGATAGTGGGTTTTGAAATTTGACCAATGTCAAATTTAGGTAGGTTGATCAATTGGTGAAATGGGTCAAACCAAGGCTTGGGTCAAGTTCAAATGATGATTTGAAGTATTTTGGTTCAATTGGTTTGAGTAAATTTGGCTTAGGTTTAATTTTGTATCATTTGGGTTCATGTAGGTCAAATGAGTCAAGTTGACCAATTTGACCAAATTGACCAAATTTGTTTGGGTTATGGGTTGATTCATGTTCATTTAGTTAATTGAGAATGATTGTAGGCTTTGGTTTGAATAAATTTAGATTTGGTTTGGATTTAGGCCAACTTGATCCTTTAGGTCAATTTGGGCTAAATGGGTCAATTGGGTTCAATTGGCCAAATTGGGTTCAATTATGGCTTTGGTCAAGTTCAAGAATCAATTTGGAATGAACTTGAGCCATTAGTTGCAATCAATTTGGGTTAGATCATGATTTGACCCTAATTTGATCTTTTAGATCAAATTATGTCAACTTGGGTCAAATGGCCAATTGGATTAGGTTTGGATCAATTGATGGTCAAGTCATGTTCAATCATTGATCTTAGGTTAGTGTGAATCAATAGTTTCAATTAATTTGACTTAGGATAAAATTTGGCTAGTTTGGTTCATGTGGGTTAAGGGTGTTTACTTTGGTCAAATGATCAAGTTGACTTGGTTTTACCTAATTTATGATAATTGATCAACTTAGGGTGATCAACAATCATGATAGGAGATTTTGGTAGGCTTGGTTCAATCTAATTTGGGTTGGATTGGAATTTGGCTCAAATAGGTCCTTTAGTTCACTTTAGGTGGTCAAGTGAGCCTATTGGGTTTAGTTGAGTTAATTTTGAGTTGATTTGGATTTAGTTGAATTTGTATATGGATTTGGGATTGATATATAGCTTTGATTGCAATTGATTTGGGTTCAAATGGGTTTTGGTTAATTTGAATATTTTGAGTTAAATGGGTTAAGCTAGGTTTGATTTGGATTGATTTTGGTTTGGCTTGATGATTGGCTATCAATTGAAGATTTGATTTGATTTGGATGGAATTTGGCTAAGTCTATGGAATTGGTTTATATGGCTTAAGCTTGGATTTAGTATTGAATTTGGTATGGTTGATTTGGTATGATTGGAATTTGATTGTATGTTTGATTTATATTTAGGATGAGGATTGAAGATATAATTGATTCATGAGAAAATCAATTGAATTTGGTTAAGTCCATTGAATAAAATCATAGAGCTTAAGCTTGGATTTTAATTTGATATTTGGATTTGGTATGTGATCAATTGAATGTAGATTTGATTTATATTTGGGAAGATGATTGAAGATATGAATTGATCATGAGAAAATCAATTGAATTTGGCTTGATTTGGATTGATATTTGGCTAAGTCTATGGAATAAATCATGTGGCTTAGGTTTGGATTTTTGAGTTTGGATTTGATTATAAGTTTGAATTATTAGATTTGGGTTTGGATTTGGATTTGGTTTTGATTGAATTGAGTTTGATGTTTAGTTTAGATCAAAGGGGTGTGCATAGATTGGGTTTAGGCTATAGGATAAGTTTGTCTCCCTAAGTCCTAAGGCATAGCCTAATCATGTGATTAACCCTTCTAAGTCTCTAGGCTTAGGTTAAGTGTTCACCTAATTGTTAGAAGTGTCTGACTAAGGAAGTCTTAATATCTAAAAGACTCTTAAATCCAAGAAGAGGAGATTGAATCCTCACTCTAAAAGTGAGGTCAACAAATAGTAGCATGCTTCTAAACACCATCTCCTTCTCCTTTTTTTTTGAAAACCCAAGTTGTTGGCCTTCCTCCTTCAATTGTCTATAGTAAGATTCCTTTTATTTTTTATTTTCTTTATTTATCATTATTTTCTTCTTCATTATCATCTCAATAACATTTGTAGTGTTACTTTTCTGCTAAATTTGGTGGAAAGGATAAGGTCTTGATGTCATTTAATGTATTGCCATATATATTTTTGGTCATTTTACTCACAATTTAGAGTGTGATTTAAATTTATTTTTAAGGTTAACTAATACTATCAAAGTCAAATATTATAGAGATATATTTTTGTAGTTGTTTTATATTCAATTAAATCCTAGGATAACCTAAACTAACTAGATTGCACCCACCCAAATAAAAAATCAATCAGAATAAATCATAATAGTTTTATTTATGAGATTGTAATTAATTAAATGTTCATACTATGCAAGACCTTCAAGTTGAGTCCACCAACATTCTAAATCAAACTTCAGACAAACTAAGAGAGTTTTGTGTTATGCATCTCATGATAAGTAACCTTTATTTGTTAAGGGATAAGTGTATCATCCTTATTAAAGGTGATATCCTTTTTGTATTAGATTTGTAGATTTTCTTTATATGAATGTCACTTCTACTTTTAATACTCAAATATTATCACACACATTTAATAGATTTTATTTATTAATGATAATAAAATTTATTATGTGGTAGAAGTTATCAAATCTTAATGTATTGCTACAAAAACTCTTGTAAGTTTAATTGATTTTTTTATATTAAAAAGATTTATTTTTTATGTAAATTATTTTATCAAATATGATAAGTCTTCGAAACATATTTGATATAATTAGAAATCATCATATTAAATATTAATACTTGTAGGAAACTTGTCTATTATTTATTTAGTGGTTGTTTGCTTACACGCAGTATTGTGTAGGTTGGTAAAACCCTTTTAGATATGTTAGTTGGCTAGACTGGCGAGCCTATAGAGTGACAACTCTATAGGAGATCATTGGAATTCTGGTTTGTTGTTTATCTTATCAATTTTAGGTGGATTGATAAAAACGTTATGTGAATAAATCCATCATGAAATGATTAAAATTTGTTGAATCATATTATGATATGCATGAATTTATTTGTGTTGGATGATTTATGATTGTTTGCATGATGGTGTGTTAAGATTGCATATAAGTGATCATAAGACTTTCATACTAAAAAGTCATCTTTTTTTCATCGTGACGAGGTATCCACCCCTAACCTCACCCACTTTGTGGATGAGACGTCGGGTATGACTAATCCCCGGGGGGCTTCAGGCGGCATCTCACCCACAAGATCCGGCCCCTCCACCTATTTTCCCGGAATAGGTGATACTTTTCATTCACCATTATAACTCCGACTTCTAGAAGGCATTCATTACACTATTTATGTGTGTGTGCGTGTGTGTATAGCCACTCATACCTTTTTATTGTTCATATGACATGCCTCGTTGTTTTAATATTTATATTTTAAAAAAGAGTGGTTACTTGCTAGATTTAATTTGTTAAACTCATTCATTGAAATTCTTTTTATACTAGTTTATGTGAGAATAGTAGGTGAACCCTCACTAAAAGAGCTAAATCTACATAGTATAATGATTTTGATATTTTAATTAGATTACTCATTAATTTCATTTAGATTGTTATTGGGTTTGAGCAATTTTTTTATTATTATTGTTTCTTTTAGTTCTCTATTATTATGTGTTATTTGATTCTATTATTGGATGTTATTCGCTTGTTTTCTTATTAAACCAATGTATGAGCTTTATTAATGAAATGAAATATTATGTATTTTCCTATTTATGTAAGTTTATTATAACTAATATTCTTATGTGTGGATTTTCTCTTATAATTACAAAACAAGACTTTATATTTTCTTCACCACGTTCCATGTAGTAGGGGTGTATTGCCCTTCTAGACCTAGTGTGATAATATGATATACATTTGCATGAGCAAATATTGAAGATGCATGGAGAAAGTGGCATTTGCATGATAGGAAAAGGCCGACAATATTATATAAGGAACATGCATCAATACTTTATAAAGAATCAACCACAGTACATGAAGTGTAACATTCATTATTGTATAATGAGCATTACATAAGGAGTAAAAAATAAATTTTCTTAAAGCTATGCCACAAGGTTACAAGAGGAGCAGACTATGGAGTGGTATAAGAAGACAACAAAAGTGTAAGTAAAGTCATAATCAATTGACTTCATAAGGCAATCAAAAATGATTTATGAAGAGCTAGTAAAGAAGTTGCATAAGGAGTAGAAAATGATGATATTCAAGGACCTTATTAAAAAGTTACATAAGGAATTAAAATTGATGTTGAATAAAAGAAGATGATGATGCTTCATAGAGAGAAGGTGATGAAATTGCTTGAGTAGATCATACCACATCTAATAAGGATATGATGAATATTTCTAAGAACATGCAAGAAATTATGTGAGGACCCAACATCAAATCAAAAAAAAAAAGATAGTGGAGTGACTACCTAAGAAGCAACTTACCAATCTTTTAGAAGAGTAAGTGACCAAGCAACTAAAAAATAAGAGATGAATTCATTAAGATGTTGGTAAAACAAATAATCAATAAATCTATGTGAGAAATAAAGGATAATAAACAAATAATTAAGCAATACAATTGTCTAATGAAGTAATAATAAAACTACATGGGATATATATGTTCGTATTGCATTTATTTTACATATATCCAAACCAAACATAAAATGTGATTTCTTTCATTAATTTTACATCTATCTAAATAACCCTAAAATATTTCAAATATACTACATTTTGATTACATTGAATTCTTATTTACACTATATTCCATTTGAGAAAATCATATGAATAAATTTACGAGAATACAACACTACTAAGAAGGAGTGCCTTTTTTTATTGGGTTCATTTTATTTATGTATACCTTTATTTTTTAGTTCCAAATAGGTTTTTTTTTTTTGACATTAAATGATCTTCCATCAAAATCATAATAAAGCATACATATTCTCCCTCAATTTTATGGAGGAATCTCACCATCAATGTGATTATTAATACTTCAATGGTCATCATTACTGTTATAGTTTCCTCCTTAATACATTGATTTTAACTAGCATATTAAATACATTCATACTATGTGCATTTGTCTAAGAATTTTCAATCATTATGTTTGAAAAATAAAATTATAAATAGTGGTCCATATGATTAAATCATCTACTCAAGTACATTTGAATCTATACTTTCTTTGTGTGGATACTTTAATATGTTGAAAGGAGACTAAAAATGTGTACCCTTTCTTTCTCCTCTCCCTATTAGAAAGTCACCTCCTTTTTAGATTCAACATTCATCTCCTTATAGGAGACTCTTTAAATCTCTTTAAGTTTGAGCTACAAGTGTTTATATGTAATTGAATTCTCTTTAAAGTGATCCCAATCAAATTGGGAATAAAGAATATTTATTTTTCTTCATTTAATATTAGAGAAAATTTTATGATTTAAAGTTTGAAAAAAAATGATTTTTTTTTTAAATCTTCGGTCATCTTTATTATAAATTTTGGTAACCAGATTTTTTTTTTCTTCCTTAAACTTTCTCCTTATCGTCTTAGCTTCCCTATGATGATCTCAACCCTCATCAACCTTGCCAAAAATTTCAAGATTTCTTCAAGTATTTTTCTACTTTCTTCCTCATTGTCAAAAATTTTAAGATTTCTTCAAGTATTTTTCTATTTACTTTCTTCCTCATCGCGAATTCAACCCTCATTATCCCTATCAAAAATCCTAAACTACTTTCAATCGCTACTTTTCTTAAATGCAAATTTTATCTTCCAATAGATCCAAATATTAAAATGTATAAACATGTCATCTCAAATTTGGCTCATTTTTATTTTATCTTATTTTTCATCTCATGTTAACCAACATCAAAAATATTTTTACTTAATAAATTCCCATCCAAAACTACTATCCATATCACAAAAATTGCCTCAACAAATTATTTAATCATTGTTAATCAACTCCCATCCCACTATGTCTTAGCTATCACCTAACCCTTAATTTTCTCTTAGATAAATAGTCCTAACATCCCTACCCTCTAGCCATAAAAGAGATAAAATAATTAAATCCAAATCCAAAATTTTTTGAAGGTGATGAAAGACCTTACAAGAATTATATTATAAGAGAGAGGAAGAAGAAAAAAAAAAAAGCAAAGAACACTACAATCAAGCCACCACCAAAAAGAGTGAAAAATTCAAACCTATCATATAAGTTCATCGCGATCTATAGTTAGGGCTGAGAAATTAGCCCGAAGATCGTGGCTCGCTCAAAAATCGACTGGTATTTGAGCTCGATTGAGATCGAGTCGAAGCAAATTAGCCCAATTTTGAGCCAAAATTTTGGCTCAAAATTTTTCGACGATTGATCCTCACACGCTTTCGCTTATTGGAGTCGCGATCGGATCGGCGGTTGTCGCCGTCGAAACCCGACACCAATGCGGATTTTCGTCTGATCAAGGGCATCATTGAAGCAACGGTGAAGATGAAATTCTTTTCTGTAATACCTCAGCCTCGGGTCCTCGACACTGGACAGTTCGAGACTCTTCTCCCTTCACTCTGCAGTCTTCTTTCTATCCTTCTCGTAGTCGGCACCGCCTAGTTTTTCAAAGCCAAGTGTCATGATCACGCCGATCCACTTGATCTCTATTGGTTATAGTGTCTGAGACATTGAGGTGTTTCTTTGTCACTATCATCTTCGTTCGACGTAGCTTGTTCGATCTCTACTTGCTCGGTTTGCTTCTTTGCTCTAGATTTACTCGCGCAGTAGTACAGTACACAAAAAACTACCTACTTATTTCATTTCCTAATTCTGCAAGTATTTCATGCTATGGGCCTATGAGATGTTGGTTCTTTCAATTATTTCCATACTCGAGCTGTTCTAAACTTTAGAGGTTTTGGATCTTTCAATTATTTGAGTTTAGAGATTTCCTTAAGTTGCTTTTGTTTTTATTACCTAACTAAGTGTCCAAGCTCATGACGATTGACATGCATCTCCATTTTACTACGGATGAAGTTATATCTTTTTTTTTACCTGCATGTTAGCCTTTTTGTGTTCTGATTTCTGAATGTTCTACACTTCTACAGTTCTACTTGGAATATTTTGTGCAATTAGGGATGGGTCGAACGGCTTTGTCTTGACTGTGCTGTCCTAAACCGTAATAGATTATGGGGCAATGGGGGTTCTACTTGACTACATGTCAACCTTATCAGGTTTTGAATCTTTGCTTAGAAGTTGGTATATAGTTGATAATTGTAGAAGGAGAAGGTTGAACATATCCAACTTTTATCTTGATTATGCAAATTTCAATTTTAACATAGAGAGTGAGAGTTCTGAAAATATTTGTGGAAGGCTAAACACAATACTTATTTATGGGGGAACCTAAAAATATTTTCTTTATTTATTTGGATATTTCTATATTTATTTTCTTATTTGCTTTGTGGAAGCTAGAAGGCTAAACATAACCACTTTTTTTCGGGTTGCATGAGATTACTATGCAGTAAATTATGTATTATATTTGTCTATTGATATCTTGAGATTTTCATTTGAATGGAAGATGTAATTTCTTATAGACACAATGGCAAGTCCTTCTCAAAGTAAATCTAATAATTGTTCAAGTCATCCTATTGATGATAATGCAACAACTCCAAATGAGAGTGTGGGTGAAATAGCTTCTATTGATAAAAATAAGGGTAAAAGACAATGATATGAAGTTTGGAAACACTTTATTGAAATTTCTATAATAGAAAAAGGAAAAGTGGTACAGAAGTTTAAATGTAATTACTGTGTGAAATCTTATGTCAAACAAAAAATTGAAATCACATCTCAGTTAAGTAGACACTTCAGGACGAATCACTATAGCAAGATTGATAATAACGGAAAGAAGAAAAACCTAGTTGATCCAGTAGCAGAGGATTTGGAGGAAACTGATTCAATATCTACTTTGTGTATTTCATCCGCTGATCATTAGAATAAAAATATATGGCTAAGATGATCATTGTTCATGAATATCCCTTCATGATAGTTGAGCATTTATGGTTCAATATCTTGATGAAATCAATGAATCCAAATTATTGTAAAATTTAAAGATTTAGCATCAAGGATGAGTGTATGAAAGTGCATAAATTTGAAAAAAAGTTTGAAAGTTGTCAAGAGAGTTTCGATTAGTAGTGATTGTTAGACATCATATCAAACAATTGGTTATATGTGTCTTACTATGCATTACATTAGTTCTAATTGGAAATTACAGTCCAAGATAATTAGTTTTACTGACTTGGATCATCTTCATAGTAGAGCTATGATTTCTGAGACAATTTCTAAAAGTTTGTTGCAATGGGGTCTACAAAATAAAATAAGTACCATCACTTTAGATAATGCATCATCAAGGTAGAAATTTGACCGCTCACTAGAAGATCTGGATTTTTAATGATGGGGATTTCTTTCATGTTCATTATGCCGCTCATATTTTAAACTTAATGGTGCAGGATGACTTGAAAGAGATCAATAAAATAATTGAAAGGGTAAGAAAATCTATCTTATTTATAAAGCGATCTCCAACTCGCTTGCATAAATTTGGAGAGATTGCAAGGCAGATTGGCTTATCCACAGCAAATGTACTTTGCATTGATGTGCCTATACGTTGGAACTCCACATACAAGATGTTAGAGTCTGCTTTTTATTATAAGAATATTTTTCCTGAATATGCTTTGCATGATCTCAATTATATATGGCTGCCTTCTCAAGAAGATTGGATTAACTTTGAGAAAGTAAGAGAACTGCTTCAAATTTTTCATTGAATAACTGAAATTTTTTCAGGTTCAATCTATCCTACTACAAACAGACTATTTCCCAATCTAGTTCTAGTCAAGAAAATATTGGATCAAGAATGCTTATCTAGTACTCTTTTCATTTCAGACGTGGCAAGTAGCACGAAGGCTAAATTTGACAAGTATTGGACAGAGTGTTTGATGTTATTTTCGATTGCTTGTATTTTAGATCCTAGAATGAAACTATTTGCCATCAATTATTACTACCCACAAATATATGATGTTGACATTATGATTGAGAAGAAGGACAATGTCAAACAAAAACTTTTTGAGCTATACTCTTATTATGATGTTGATATGCAGCCTATGGGTAAAGAAATTACTAGAGCATCCACCTCTCAATTTGAAATAACCACAACTGAAGGTGGCAATGTTTCACATGATGATCTGGCTAATTTGTATGATTTTATATATTCTACTGGTCTTTTAGTTCCACAAAAGTTTGATTTGGAGATATACCTAGATGAAGCTTATGTGAAATGCCCTGATTCAGAATTTGATATTTTGGAATGGTGGAAAATGTCTGCCATGAAATACAAGACTCTCTCAAAGATGACCAAAGATATTTTTACCATCCTAGTAATAACTGTTGCTTCTGAGTCATCTTTGCAAGAGGTCATGTGCTTAGTGATTATAGAAGTTTAATTTCACTGAGAACATTAGATGCTTTAGTATGTAGTGAAAACTGGATTCGGGCCTCATATAAATCATCAAAAGATCCATTGGTAATTTTTACTTTTTCTTATTTTATAATGCAATTCGTTTCTATTCAAATATGAGTTTCATTTCTTCCGTTGCAATTTCAGTTTGATATTCTTGCGGAAGAGAACTTATAAGTGTACTTGAAAGCTTATCTACGGAATCACAAATATGAAAATCAGGTGATACCATTTCAATTATGCTCTACATTTCTCCTTTTTGCATATTTTTATCTTTAGTGAATATTTTGTGGGACTCCAAAAACTTGCACAACCTAATTGGATAACTAGTTTGGTTGTGTTATATGAGAGTGTGTGACATTTATTATGGGCTATGCAGCATTTTATTATTTATTTTCTGCTTCTGTGATGTAATATTTTATGTTAGTGGCGATATGATGTTCAATAATAAAATTAAACTGAGATGGCCTAATAGAGGCTTTGGTAGTTGATTTTTTATATTTCTAGTGGAATGACTTGGTCAATAAACTAAATTTGAGACCATTTAATCATTTGGGGTGGCATACTTGATACCGTCTTTAAATTTTATGTATTTAAATTGTGGTGATATTTTGGTTTGGCTTTGCAAGCATATTGCTTCATCTTACTACATTTTATTTACTGATGCATGTTGTGTTAAAATTTGAAAATATGAATTTTGTAATGCCATCCTAGACACATAAATATGGTTGCTTGGAATGATGTTATATTATTTTATCAATAAATCTAAAATAAAGAGGTTATGGAACTAAAGAAGGTTGGAAGCTTAGAATGATGTAATGATTTAATTTTGTTGCAAATCACTTTGCCGGAATTCACTTTTACTTTTGTTGGAATCATGTTTAGATGCTTTTGTTGCTACAAATAGATTTCGGTTCTCCATTCTTTTACCTACAGGGAATTACTATTTAAATGCAGGGAAAAGTTATATCTATTTTGATGACTGTTTACCTATAGGAAATTAAATACTTTTGGATTTTGTTAGATGCTGTTTTGATGATTGTTATATCTGAAGTCTTATTTTGCTTAATTAGTTTACCACTCTTAGCCAGAAAATTTTGTTTGATGCCACACTAAAAATTATCCAATGATCTCAATTTTTTTAGGGCACAAAAAATCTATTACTTTTCTTTATTATTTTGATTTTCAATTCTCCATTCTTTCACCAACAGGGAATTGCAATCTGGCTGTTTGGACTCTGGGTTGAGGTAATTTACTTTTTTCTTGAATTTCTGTATATATTGTGAATTAATGGATTGCATATATTGTGGTAATCATAAATAATATTAATTTGCATTTTCTCACTAATTTTTTTCGTACCTGTTTAAACATAGATTTCCATTCTATTTCTCACTGGTTTTTGTTTTCGGTTCTAGTTATGGACCCGTGGACCCGTGGTCGACCTAAAGTGGGGTCATCATGAAGAATTTTTAATTTTTCTAATTTGGGACAATGATGAGAACAGATTATATTTGTAATTTGGGCAAACTCAATAATTTTTACTTCATTATTGGTAGCTCATGGATCTAAGAATCTGAGCCTTTATTAGTCTCATACATGATGCCGATTTGTGAGGTTTTGCAACTTTTGTTAGAGATTTGTTTCTATCTTGGCTCTAACTTTTTGGCAACCTTGAGCCTACAATTATTGAAGTGAAGTACAAATTACAAATTTCTGCTAATTGCTAATGCTTGAAGATGGATATTATTTTCTCTGAATCCCACAAACAAAAGTCAATTTAATATTTTTGTTATTTTTTTTATTTATTTTAAATGTTATGTCAATTGCATCATTTTATGGACTTTTTTATTATTCTTAGGTGATCAAATATGAAATATTGAATGTATAACAATAGTCAGAATTATACAAAATTTATATTTATAAGAACTATTTAGTTGTAATGTGAAATTATAATTTATTATTGAAAATTTTATTTTTCAAGTCAATTGTGTAATTTGTTATATGTTTACATTACATTATTTACTTATTCAAAAAACTTATGAATTTTGGGTGAAATCAACTTTCGAGCCAATCGAGCTCGTTTCACTTTCGAGCTAGCTCATTTCAATTTCGAGCCAGCTCGTTTCACTTTGGAGCCGGCTCAAGCTCGATCTGGTTTCGATCCGAGCCAGCTTGAAATCGTAATCATCGAGCCACGACTCGATTTCGAGCCAAAATTTATTTTTTCGAGCCAATAATTGTTCGACTCGAAATTGGATCGTACACACCCCTATCTATAGCCATAGACCAAGCTTGATTTTGAAAAGTTTAACAATGAAAAAAAAAACTGATCTAGTCTTTATATCTATAAGCAAACCATGCTTACGGTATCAGTTTCTCTGTAGTTAACATTTGATGTGTATACAGATTTTACTTTACTTTTTATAATTGCATGTATTATAAAGCGTAAGCATTTGCATAAACTCATTATTACTAAGTAAATAATTATTATTAGCAATGATGGCATTCGTACTACTATAGTTATTTTCTCAAATGTTTATCAAATGTCAAGCATTTAGTGAATCATACTTTGGTTTTAGTTACTTTTCTAAGCAAAAACTTGGTTTTATTTTATGCTTCCACCAAGCACTTAATAATCATTTTTTATCCATCGCCATTAACAACTAACCCAACACACATCATCTTACTACTATCACAAAAGTGCTATAAATTAGTATTTAATATACCTTTTAATACGCTTATTAATCTAGTAGCCATGATTAAAATTCTATTAGTTGTCCAACAATCTTGTGAGCCTACATAACCTTATTTAAAAGTATTCTTATAGGTGTTGTGCATTTATTATTGATCAATTTTGCAAAATTTAGATCTATTATCATCATCCTTTGATTAATATTTGCAAACCATATCCTCCGCCTAATCAATAAGACACCATTAATGACATTGGTGCATTTGATTAGGCATCATTGTGCAAAAGCATCCAAAGCTATTTGTAGTTCTACGAGCTCATTTATGAGATCAAATAACTATCCATAATCTTGTCCCACTTCCTATTTGATCATTTTTCTCTTTCAAGCTTTCCTATTTACTAAATTTCTTTTGAGAGGTCTTTTAATGATAGAAAATTTTCAACAATCATGTTTACTTGAAAATTTTGTTATTTAATCAATGCATTAATGTTAATGTGATGCATTTATCAGACATGCTTTTGATTCAAAATCATCCATCATTAGGCTTACAAACATTGATATAAAAGATGCATAGAATTAGTTCTCAATTTATGCATAATAACTTCAATTTTCACTCTAGAGATTATGGCAAATCCAAAGGAGTTTGAAAATATTTTTTTACTAAGTCTTCTTTCAAATAATTTATTTCATAGCTTCTGAAACATCCATAGTTCCAACGCCTATTATAGTCCCCTCTTAAATTTCTAATCAACTGAAAGCCCTTTGAAGCTATGATTGGCTTTTGATCTCAAGGTATTATCATCCAACTGTTATATTTCAAATAATTATATTGCTAATCCTTTATTTTAACATTTTTTTCATACAATATAGCTATTATCATTATTCTTTTTTTTTCATACAAATTAAAATATATATATATAATATGTTATGCTGTTGAGAAACAAAACAGCTGATAAACACTAACCAAACTAGGCCTTGAAAGAGAAAGCTGCAGTATTCTAGAGAGAGGAAGAGAACATGAGAATGGCAAACAATTACCATTAAAAGATACAATGATACAACAGAAACATGAATAGAATGGCAACTTGTAATCATTTATATGATCAAGTCTTGCTTGTAAAAGGAAAGAAGGCAGAGAGCACATTACTGCAACAACATACTATGTTGATGCAAAGCAGAAGAAAAGAAAATTCCTACTTGAGAACAGAGATCATTGCTGTTACCTCTCACAGCAGAAAATGGTGGAGTTTGCTTTGTTCATTTCAAGATGGTTGCAGCATCTTTCCCCTTCTTGCAGGAAAAAAATAGCACTTTTGGCCTGGAAGTTTGGCTTTGATTTTACTTTCAAGGATTCAAAGCCTATTTGCCTAGCTTTGAGAAAAAATATCTATACTAAAGAGAGCCTCCCCTTCCCAATAAAGTTGGGCAAAGTTCAGTACTGCTCTCCTTTGAAATGTATCAAAGACTTTCTCTCCTTTTACTTTAAGACTCCTCTCTTCTGAGAGCTAGAAAGAGAGAGAGAGAGAGAGAGAGAGAGAAGAAGCTCCACAGCTTGGCTGCCTCGAGAGCTTTCATTCCTCTGAATGAAGAAAACAACCAAACAAAAGCCTTTAACCTGAAGAGAGAAAGGAGAGGACAATGAAAACTTTAGAAAGGACAAGTCCATAAGAGTAAATGTTCATGACTATGTATAAAGATTTTCCCCATACTGCAATCAATTTCAATGAATAAGGAACTCAAAGTCAAGAATGAGGAACAAAATTTCAACAAAAACCTAACAGGATCAGAAGAAAGATCGGCCTCATGAGGACACTAGGTGCCTACAACTCTTGGGCTGAGGAATATTGGGACAGTCAATTCAATGCATCACATGATGATATTATGTTCCATTAACAGTTTTTGGGCTAATAGAAGTGCAGCAGCCATGGCATACAATGTGTATGATTCTGCTACTTTGTCCTAGTTAAGCACAATTTGATTAATTCATAAGAATAATAAACCAAACCTAGTTCTTATGATTCACCAACTGCAACTTAAAAGCCTAGAGATCTACACATAATCCTCACAAACTTTAATTGTTCAAAAAAAAGATTGTAACTCGAAATTCACTGATAATTTGAGTCAATTCAAATAAATTTAAATATGAACTTTATTTTGGGCTCAGTCGATTTCTAATTTAATAGAACTTGCATGAATATAGATAAAATTAAATTCAAAATAGAATTTGAAATGAGTATTTATATAAAATATGCAATGCACATTAACATATAACACATAGTATAATGCATAAATTTAGTCATGAAATTAATTAAAATGTTGACTTTGACAAGACTGAATATATGGAGTGTAATTTTAGTTGTAGAAGTTCTAGTGGTAGTGTTGTGACATTAGATGAACAACTCATTAATAAGAGTGAGCGATTGGATATTTAGGCTCTACAAAATGATGGTGAAATAGAGAAGTTATTAGTAGAATTCAAGTTGGATGGTTGAAGTGGAGGAATGCATCTGGCCTATTGTGTGATAGAAAAGTCTCACTTAAACTTAAAGAAAATTTTATAAGATTGGTAAGACAAGAATGACTTATAAATGTGAATGTCCAAAAAAGAAAAGCATAAGACTAATTTAAGTGTTACAGAGATGAGGATGCTGGATGAGTGGCTTTACTCTTAGAGATAAAATGCTAAAATGAGTATCTTGGGAAAAAGTTAAGCAGATAAGATTAGAGAGTCTCTTTAGATGGTTTGGCACATAAAGCAGTCCATGACCCAATTAGGAGAGTAGATGCATTAGATTTGCCTTATGTTAAGAAAGGTAGAGGTAGACCTAAAAAGACTTGGTTAAGATGTATAAAAAATTACCTTAGTATACTAGATTTAAATGAGAATTTGACATATAATAGGACACAATGGAGACGGAGGATTCATATAACCAACCCCACTTAGTGGAATAAAGGCTTGTTGTTGTTGTTGTTGTTGTTGACTTTGATAAGACTCAAAAATGATTTCAAGTGAACCCCACATCAAATCATTTTGAGTCAAGTCCAAAAAATTTTGATTTCAAGTCAAACGTGATTTCAAATTTTGATTTTGATTTAGGTTAAACTAGCCAACAAGATTCAATATCATACCAGCCGCCTAAAAACAATAAATAAAATTACTTATAAAGCATTAACATCAATTAAAATTTCCACACAATTCTTTTACTTAATATGCTCATATTCCTACTTATCACATCATTAAAGTTTCCACTTATTTGAGGTTACCTCAGAAGAAAACATTAGACAAATCATCAATGTTATATTTTCAAAACATAGTAATTATCACCCAATTAAAACCAACCAACTTAGTAAACCACTAAACAATCATAGCCTGTTGCACCATATGAATAATCAAAAGTTGGTTCCATTGTAGCAAATAAAAAGAAGGCAGAAGAGGATGCCAGAACATTAAGAACATGAAACCATTTCCAGCAAAACCAAAATAAATTAGCATCACAACCATTAAGGAAACCACCACCATATGCCCAACACAATACGGTTGGCGTAGATAACCGAGACGCAATCATCAAAACCAAAGTAACAAAGAACAAAAAGGCACATAAAGCACCTGAAGAAAGCCTTCCAAACATCATACAACAATATCAATAAAAGAACATACCAATTAAAAGCAGAGAGAGTAGGGAATCAAGAAAAAAAAAACTAAAAACTAATTAAAGAGACAATCCTGGGCATGGAGAGAAAAAAGAATTCCTGAGGCATGGATAATAATGTTTGTCTAAGAGAGTAGTACCCTTATGGATCCAGGGGTAGATTGTTTTTCATGATTTTGCAATCTTTTAAAAGATTAAGCCAAATTCACACTTGATTGGTCTCTGTGAAGTTGTAGTTGAGCTTAAAATTGAAATTAGCAAGCATTTTTCTATTTTTGTACTTAAAACTAAAAATGCCCCATTTACAAGGAGCATTGCCATAGATATTGATGATAAGCTAGATTGCACTGATGTGGACACATGTAACACAATATTATAAATTTATAATTTATATAAATTACAAATTTTAAATAATATATAATAATCATATAAATTATATAAAAATTAAATAAGTCAAAAAATTTAGTATTATAAGAACAAAAAATTTTGATATTCAATAATACAAGAAAATTAAAAATATTTACCATATTATTTATAAATTATGATAGCGAGTAAAGAATGAGTAAAATATTATAGAGAAAATAAATATAATAAAAACTAATAAGCAATTAAATTCAAAAAATAACTTAAAAAAGATTTAATCATCAATAATATTTAGAGTATTACATACAAAAATAAATATAAGTTATTTGATCTAATATAAATTATCAAAATATAATATTTAATTATATATTTAATTAATATTTATAAAATTTAAAGTTAATTATTCAAGATATGCATGTCAGATACGTACCTATTTTTTTTTTTTTTTTTTTGAATTGGGCATACCATAGCATGTCCAATGTGTGTCGAATACATATCATACGCGTGTTGTGTTCGATATATGTTGGGCACAGCATATCTCTTTTTTATAAAATATCAGTGTACCATAGATGATAAGCTTCGTATCAACCTCAAAAAAGCTAGCAATGTCAACAACTTTATAATATTCAATGTTGATTAGTAAACCTAACATTTCAAGTTTAATAGCTAAGGCAAATCCGAGAAGAAAAAAACAATATCCGAAGAATCCCCAAGGATACACAACTTTCTCAGGTTAATTTGTCGAGCTATTTTCTTTCCAATTTTTTTACAATGATTCTATATGTTCTTATGGTACAAGTTTTCTACTTGTTATATATGCTAAAATCATCAAAGTCTATGTTTTATTATTTTATCTTTAATTGATGCTATTATTATTTTCTCTTTAATATTACAAGTACTCATTCAATCCTAATTTGACAAGGCATACATCCTATTATTCTCATATTTTTTCGACCAACTCATTGCAATTGATGCAACAGCAAGATTCCTCTGATAGCTGAGCAAAGAAAAGACAAAAGCAGCCTGTTTTCTTATATTCTTATAAAGTGAGAATGCTTGCTTTATCAGTTTTGTATGAAACTTAGTGAGTTCAACATAGAGAAGAAAGATTGCTAAATGTGGGTCAAAAAATAGAAAAAAAAATGAAATAATAATTTTATGAGATCTGGACTTAATGCCAAATACAAAGGCCACTTTCATAATTATCAAGAAGAAAAGAACAAAATAACCCACATCATAAATTATTAATGCACATAAAAATGTTCTCAAGTTAAAGAATCAAAGGGACAGAAAAGTCAGACAAAATCAAACATTTAATAAATATAGTAGTCAGGAAAGAAACTATATTGCTAAACTTCAGCCCCAGATTCTAACTTCAAAAAGGAAGCCAGGAAACAAACATAAAAATTGCTGCACTAACTAAAATTTCTTTATGTTACATCAATAATGAAAAATCAGTGTTACATGATCTATATTTTCATGATCTGATTAGCAGGGAGAATGATCCTCGTTGAGATATAAGAAATAAGAAAATAGCAGAAAATTGATTTTGACCTTTCTACATAAAGGTGATGGCATGAATCACAGTATCAAGTCAAAGAACAATAGAATAACAGCATATAAAAATTATTTTCAATCATACCTTGTAAAAATAGAAATCAATTAACATGGAGAAAAAGACAAATGAATAATAGTATATCTTAACAGCGATGGCAAGGAAATGAATAAGGCCTATTGCTTGCGGGTGAGGCTCAGGATGTGGGTTTGAGGGTTGAAAACCATAACATTTTAAATCATATCCAACATTTTTAAAACAGAAATGAGTAATACAAAACCATAACTTCAAGTCTAGTTCATGCAAGTCGAGCTCGTGTGAGGCTCAGGATGTGGGTTTGAGGGTTGAAATCACTATGGAGACCATGGGTTGAAGTTGCAGTCGTGGAGATCAGTTGAGGAGATGCGGCTTCTTCTTTCTCTTTTTTTAAAATTTTTTCAATTGCAAACAGAAACGAGCCATACAAAATCATAATTTTAATTAGGGTCCTCTAAGTTGCACATGGCTAAGGTCCAAGATAAAAGAATCCTCAATCAAAAATCTACAACCATGTAAATAAATAACAGAAAGTAGCATAAGTTATAAACTAACTCACTCAATTACATTGAGCCTTGAATAACTACATTAAGAGTAATTACCCAAAACTATAGTATACAAGTTAGTTAAACTTCAACTTAGCCTAGATACTATAACTCAACAACAACAACAAGCCTTAATCCCACTAGGTGGGGTCGGCTACATGAATCCTTCGTCTCCATTGTGTCCTATTATGTGTCAAATTCTCATTTAATTCAAGTATACTAAGATCATTTTTTATACATCTTAACCAAGTCTTTTAGGTCTACCTCTACCTTTCTTAACATAAAGAAATCTAATGCATCTACTCTCCTAATCGGTCATGACGACCGACGCTTTTATGTGGCCAAACCATCTAAAGGCGACTCTCCCTAATCTTATCTACCCTGGAACTCCAACTTTTTCCCACATACTCATTTTGCATTCTATCTCTAAGGGTAAAGCCACTCATCCACTTGAGCATCCTCATCTCTGTAACACTTAACTTAGTCTTATGTTTCTCTTCTATTGGCCAACATTCTGCACCATAAGTCATTGCAGGTCTTACCACCATCTTATAAAATTTTCTCTTAAGTTTAAGTGGAACTTTTACACATAATAGGCGGATGCACTTCAACCATCCAACGTGAATTCTACTAATAACATCTCCATCTATTTCACCATCATTTTGAACAATAGAGCCTAGATACTATAACTAATATAAATTAATTCATAATAACTTCTAAATACATAATATCCTATTCATACCCTTAAGCAATAATAATTAACCTTCATCTAAAACAAAATAAACAAGAAATCAAACTCCTACTACCATCACAGTAAAAAAATGTAATAACAAAATCTAAAAAAAGAAATAAAAGGCAGGAGATAAGGAGAACCACAAGGTGGAAGAAGTATGAATACAAGAAGAAGATGAGAAAGATAGAGACTTTACTGATTTGCTGTCAAGAGAAAAAGGTGAAAAACTGAAGGTTTGTAGCAGTCAGCAGCTCTGGATGACAGAAATAAGGGAAAGGGTTCCCTATTATCAACTCTCAGTTGAGAATTAAGAAAAGAAAAAACCAAGAAAGGAAATTTGGTGATTCAGGAGAGAGGTCTACTGCTATGAGGGAGAGAAGAGCACATGATGCCTCGGTATCCCTTAAATCATGAATAGAGACAATGTTGAAGCTAGATTTCCAAAATGACTAGCGGTCGAGTGAAATTGTGAAATCGCGTGGGCAAAATTAAGACGAGATGTAGATGAAGTCAGAGTCGATGATAAGTCTTGCATGGTTCTGCATGAAGGGCTAGAAGATGGGGCTGGTTTGGTTTAGCTAAGGTTTAGTTCTACCCTTAATAGAATCCTCTTAAGAAAATTGTGCCCAAATTTATGCCAAAGTTTTGGAAGAGAAGCGGATATTTTGGAATCATCTCTTCTTCAATCTTCAAAGTTATTTATCTCTCAGATTAGTTTCCAAAATACTCTAATAAAGGGAATAGATAAGTGATGAAGCCATCAAATTTCATTCTCCAAAATGCACTCTGGTACCTCTTCATAACTCGAGACTTCCTATATAAATAATGGCTCAATCAAATAAATGAGAGAAGCATCATGCATGTAGCATCTAGTAGAGAAACATGAAATACATCATTCATATAACAAGCATTGAAGAAAGAGCCAATAGATATGAAACTCAATTACTTCTCTCAATCTCCTCAAAATAGCCAATAGAGTGAAGCTGAAACTTTCTACCCTAATCAAATCTCATAACTCCACACATAAATGAAACCTTGAGGAAGACAAGATCTCCAACTTCAAACTAATTCTCTTTATGCTTTAGGTAAAAATATCTCTTTTGATGCTCCTGAATTAAACACAATCATTTTTGAATCTGATGGATCTTCTTTCACCAACCTCAAATCAACACAAAATGGATCTACACTTCCTAACCGTAAAGAGCAATATCATGCCAATATTAGCTTGATAAATGTTACTATGGGAGAATTCTACTAGTGATATATAATCCTCTTAACTATCTTTGAAATCAAGAATGCGAGATGTCAATAATTCTTCTAAGGTTTGAATGGTGCACTCTGGCTGCCATCAGTCGGAGGATGAACAACTGTAGTGGAATATAATCTCGTACCCATTGTACTTTATTCAAAAATCTAGAGGTAAATCTTCCATCTTAATAAGGCACAATAACAATTGAAATTTCATGCAATCAAATGATATTATCCGCATAGATCTTGACTAGTTTCTTTACAAAATAACTCTACTTGATTGGTAAAAAATGAGTAGACTAGGTGAGTCAATCAACCACAACTCAAATCTACTTTGGTCTAGGTAAGCTAACCATAAAATTCATTGCAATCTTCTCCCACTTCCAGGGTGATAGTGAATCTAATAAAATGGTCAGGTCATATATGATAGAATTTTCTCTTAGAGGTTGAGCTAAAGTCATTCTATCTTCAGTACTAGCTATTGCTCCTTGGTGGTCATCCAAGCTACATAGGTAGAAGATTTTCTAGTCAAAACATCTGCAATCACATTGACTTTATTGGGGTTTAATCCTTAATCAACTCAAACCATCATCTTTGCCTTAAGTTTAGCTCATCTTGAGTGAAGATATGCTTCAATCTCTTATAATTAGTAAAAACTTGACAGCAAACACCATAAAGATTATATCTTCAAATCTTTAGAACAAAAATAACAACTAGCTTCAAAATATAAGTAGCATGTCTCTTCTAATGTGCCTTAAGCAATCTAAAGGCATAAACTACCACTTTATCATGTTGCATTAGTACACATCACAATCTTTGATGTGATGCATCAATATAGGTCTGAAATCCATCAGTGTCAGAAGCAAGAATGAGAGTTACAATTCTTGAGCTTCTAAAAAACTATGCTCACAAGTATCAGATCATACAAACTTAACAAACGTTTAAGTCAACCTAATTATAAGGACAACAATACAAGAAAAGCCTTAAATGAATCTTCAATATATATGACTAAATCAAGAAAACTATAAATCTTTGTGACAATGCTCAATGTCATCCAATCAATAATTGTCTTAGTCTTGGTAAGATCTACAAAAATTTCAGTTCAACTGATAATATGCTCAAGAAATGTCACCTTTCGATGCCAAAATTCACACTTGAATTTTACAAAGAGCTTGCTATCATGAAGAATACACAACACTACTTTGAGATGTTGTGCATGCTCATTGTCATAATTAGAATCGTCAATGAGCACAATCACAAAATGATCTAAAGATACAACAACAACAAACCTTTATCCCACTACGTGTAGTCGGCTACATAAATCCTTCTTCTACATTGCATCCTAAGTGTCAAATTCTCATTTAATTCTAATAAAGAAAGTCATCTTTTATACTTTCTAACCAAGTCTTTTTTGGTCTAACTTTATTTTTCTTAACATAAGCTGAATCTAATGCATCTACTCTTCTAACTAGGTCATCAAATGGCCAACGTTTTGTATGACCAAACCATCTAAGGCAATTCTCAAATCTTATTTATCACTGGAGCTACTCCAGTCTTTGTCTCTAAGTGTAAAGTCACTCATCCACCTGAGCATCCTCATCTCTACAACACTTAATTTTATGCTTCTCTTTTATTAGCCAACAATCTACTCCATAAATCATCATAGGTCTTACCACCATCTTATAAAATTTTTCCTTAAGTCTAAGCAATACTCTTCTATCACACAATAGGCCAAATGCATTCCTCCATTGTAACCATCCAACTTGAATTCTACCAGTAACATCCCCACCAATTTCACCATTATTTTGAACAATCGACCCGAGATATCTAAAACATTCACTCTTTTTAATCACTTGATCACCCAATGCCACAACCCCATCACTATATCTTTTACAACTAAAATTACACTCCATATATTCAGTTTTAGATCTACTTAAACGAAAGCCTTTTGACTCTAAGGTTGACCCCCATTACTCAAGTTTCTCTTGAATTCCCTCTCAAGTCTTATCAACAAGAAGAATATCATCAAGAAAAAGCATACACCAAGATACATCCTCCTACAAATGTGTAGTAAAAATATTCATAACTAAAGCACAAAGATATGGATTTAAAGTCAATCCTTGATGCAATCCAATTGAAATAGGAAAATACTTGATCAATTCCCCTTGTGTTTGAACATAAGTAACAACTCCAATATATATATCCTTAATGACTTGAATATAAGCAATATTAACTCCTTTCTTTTTTATAATTCTCCAAAGCACTTCTCTTGGACCTTTATCATATGTTTGCTCTAAATCAACAAATATCATATGTAGATCCTCCTTCCTCTCTCTATACTCTCCCAAAACAGAATGATCTAAAGATGATCTAAATAGTTGATTCATCAAGTTCATGAAAGCAGTTGGTGCATTAGTCAATAGTCAAATCAAATTGCATCATCAAAAATTCATAATGATCATCTTAAGATCTAAAAGTCATCGTAGGCATATCTTTATTCCTAATAACCTTCTGATATTCAGATCGAAGGTTGACCTTACAACATACAGAAGAACCTTGTAAGTGTTCAAATAAATCATCTATTAGGCGTGCAAGATATTTGTTCTTAACAGAAAACATATATAACTCTCTATAATAAGTGCATAGTCTCATGTGATCATCCTTCTTCACATATAACATTGGTTCTCTTAATGTGAAAACTGGATCTCATGAATCCTTTATCAAGTAATTACTGCAACTCCACATTAATTTCTTGAAGTTTAACAATGGTCAAGAAATAAAACACCTTATAAATCAAAGCAGGATCAGGAACTAAATATACAGTGAATTTAATCTCATGATTAGGTGATAAGTTAGGAAAATCATTAAAAAAATATATCAGCAAATTATCAAATCACTAATACATATCAAGAATAACACTATTGTATCAAGTCCAAGAGTGTTGTGCCAATGACTCTCCCACCAATCATCAATGCATTCTCATTGCTAAAAAGTTGATATATCCACTTTACGATGATCGCTCAAAAAAACAACTTTGAAAATCTCCAACATCTTTATAGAATAATTAGGGAGTTCATTCTTCATGAGGCAGATTGATTTATATTCAACCAGATTTATCCTAACATTTGTTAGGGTTTATTTAGATCTAGGTTCTACTTCCTATGAACGCAAGTATCCATAATTAATTACCCATCTTATGACAATAGGAGAGCACTCTCGATTAAGGTTGAAAATGAACATAGATCTCTAGTATAAATCGGTGTCTAGTGATATGGTGTGAATGACTATCTAGAAGGAAAAAGGAGGCTAGTCCCAATCAAGATCCCATGATTTTGTCGTCATGAGACTATCGTTATCCTAGTCAACCAACATCAGAGGGCTATTAGTCGTAATGTCCAGGGAATTTGATTAGCAGCCATGGGTTGCCTCGTCTCAGATATCCCGAGTAAACTAGAGTCATAGTGAGGGTGTTACTATAAGTGCAAGTGTTTATTAAATTATTTAAGCTAGACTTATAAGTCTATCTAATAATTCAATTTTATAAAGTCTACATTGCAGACGTATGTAGAGCTTACATCTATTGAAATGTTATATTGAATTAGGTTATGTTTGCATGACAAACATAGGTCAAGTTGGGCTTGCATCCATTGGAAAGTCAGTTGAGGTTTTAGATTGAACTTACATCCCTTTGGTCAATAGGATTTAGGTTGTATTTGTATTGCAAGCACATGTCGAACTTACATCTATTAGAAAGTCATTAGGTTGGACTTACATCCCTTTGGAATGTCAGATATGATTTAGAATCTAGAATTCGCATAGTGAACATATGGATTGGCTTAACCTCCCTTTGGAGTGCCAAGTAGGATTTAGGTTGTGCTTGGCAGACTTACATTTATTAGAAAGTCGTTAGATTGAACTTACATCTCTTTGGAATGCGAGTATAATTTAGGTTGTGCTTGCAATTGGAATGCGAGTAGAATTTAGATTGTGCTTACATTGCAAGCACATGTCAGACTTACATCTATAAGAAAACCGTTAGATTGGACTTACATCTCTTTAAATGTCAGCTATGATTTAGAGTTTAAAATTAGCATAGCAAACATATGGATTAGACTTACCTCCCTTTGGAGTGTCAGATAGGATTTAGGTTGTGCTTGCATTGAAAGCACATAGTGGACTTACATCTATTAGAAAGCCATTAAATTGAACTTACATCCCTTTGGAATGTCAGTAGGATTTAGATTGTGCGTGCAGTGCAAGCACATGTCAAACTTACATCAATTAGAAATCCATTAGGTTAGACTTACATCCCTTCAGAATGTCAGTTATGATTTAGAGTTTAGAGTTCGCAAAGCGAACGTATGGATTGAACTTACCTCCCTTTGGAGTGTCGAGTAAGATGATGTTTGCATGGCGAACACATAGATTGAACACATCTATTTGGAATGTCAGTAGGGTTTTGGATGTTCGCATAGCGAACGAATGGGTTTAATATTTGCATTTACAAACGTAGCTTTTTTATTCTTACCTTTGGTGGGCAGCACATCAGCACTAGAAAAGCAACACCTTGGCGCTGTGAAATCAGTGTTGCGGCATTGAGGCACCATCACAAAAAATTCTAAACAATTCAACGTTTGAAATAAAAAAAAGTTGGTTAACTGATTAACCAACGCCTAGGCGCTACCAATATAGCGCCGCAATGCCGATCAAAAGTTGTTCAAAAAAACTAGCAGATAAACAAACGCATTTAACAGAAATGACAGAACTTTTGACCACCGTTGCGGAGCAATGTCAGAGCACTGAGGCGCTCCATTAATGCTTAATGTGTTTTAACGTATTGTGTCGGTTATATAGTTAATAGTAATAAATATCATAAATACATCTTTTTGACAAACATAGTAACCGCTTTGACCACCTGACTAGTACCTAGGCATTGCATGCAGAGCGCCACGGCGTTGGTCCCTCGTTCTTAAAATCAAGAGGCCAGCGCCTAGACACTATAAAAGCAGCGTCACAGCGTTGGATCCAATCAATAAATATGGTATTTAGGTTGCCTATTTTTCACTCTAAAGCCCTTGTTCTTTTTAGTAGCTCTTATAACTTTCCCTTCTTCGCCTTCGCTCATATCTAAGAGAGCAAGTATGCCAATCAAATAAGTCAACAAGGGCAAGGGGCGACGCTAACCGATTTGTTAGCGTTGATACGGAGAAGCAGTACCGGCACGCTCTAATTCACAAGCATCTCATCCCGGAAAGGGGATTCCACAACCCGGGTCATCAACGAACGAAGCTGGAAGCATTTCGCCTATGCCAGCAAAGCTTGTATGTCGTTCCTATGGCGCGGGAGTTCTTCGACGACATGAAAGAGCACCAAAATAATAAAATAATTATAAAGGAAAAATAGGTATGTTTTGATAATACTATCATTAACGCATATTACAATTTATAAAATTTGATATATAATCAATATCTTTCTTATTACAATAATCATCCTGACTTTGATAAAATTCTTAATTTTCTCATTATTAGAAATGCAAATGTTCAGTGAAAATGGAGGGAGGAAAAAATTATCAAATTTTCTACTGCTGGCCTAAATGTCGAGGTTAAGATTTTATTTCCGCCAAGTTAATATCTACTGGTAATATCAGTGAGGAAACTAGAGATAGAGTCATTTTGAATTATACAATTCAAAAGGGCTTTACTAGATATAGAAAAGATTATTTATAATTCAATTTGTAACATGATTAAGGGTAGTATTACCCTAGGTTATGATCATCCTTTTTTATTTATTCTTTGTGTGTTTCGGCAGGTTCGTCGGGGGAGCCAAATGATGAAGTCCTCATACAAAAAGCTCCCCTGACTAAAAGAGCAATTGAAGGGTTTCGGATTAAAGATGGAGGTAAGAGAAAGCTCACACGCTCCTCAGTGGAAGTCTAAATCCTCCAAGACTCTAAATGAGCAACTCCAAAAAATTAGAGGTGAAGTTTCTAAATTAAGAAAAAGAGTTGGCAAAAGTTGTTGGTGCCAACAAAAATTGGAAAGAAAATTCAATCATCATATGAGTCAACAACAGCTACAATTTTCTTATATGGCTGAGTTCAACTAAGCACTTATTCATATCTTTGAAAATTATAACTTTAATGTCAGCCCAAGTCAAGTTTTTTCTTATAGCACCTTATTATCACTCTTATGTTAGCACCAAAGCCAGGACGACTAGAAAGTAAAATTAAGTTGAGAAGTCAATGCCTCGATGCTAGGAGATCAGCGTCTTGGCTCTGAAACGTTAGCGCCTTGGCACTATATGGTGGACTTGGGCTTAAAAATCTGAGAAGGCAATACTTAGCGCCAGTAGCCAGCAATTACCAGAACTTCGTGTTAGTGGGCATTTTGACCATGACCCAAAGAAGCGGCGCTAACGCTGTATACAGGGACAACAGCCGGAGAAGTGAAGTGAAGAATTCATATAAAAAAACCTAATGGCTCAACGCCACGACACTCGAGTTCATGAAGAAAGGCTTAGGGGGTAGCAATGTTACACGTCAGGATTGCAACGCCGTGGCATCCCAAGCCAGGATGCTTTATTTTTTTTAGCATTTTTTAAAAAAAATTTGTTCATTTTATTAAAATCCTCAAAGTTTAATAATTTTTTTATGAAATTTCAGCAACATAACAACTCAGCAGTGTTATATTCATAAATTTTTAGTGTATTCTCCCTTATTCCGGATCCAAGATCAACGGAAGAGAGGTATTTCATCTCACACAGGAACCAAATTTGATGGTGGAGTCCTTCGAGTTGACCTGAAAAGGGAAGCAATTTATTATAATAAATTTCACTTTGAAATTTACCTGAAATCGAATCCCAAAAGGCCCTTTTCTTCGGCATTGGATGAGAATGCCCTCAATAACTCTTAAGGGAGGAATGGTAGTATAAGAAATAAGCTTTTATTTCTCTTTAAACAGCCCTAGAGGGACCAGTTGATAGGCCAAATGAGGTTGGGCGACTAAGGCTTCCTCACGCACGAGATAGGGGGGTTCGGTCGGCTTCCTCACACGAGCAAGGAGAAAATCAACGACTAGGGTTTCGATCAGCTTCTTCACGCGCGAGTAGGAGGAAAGCACGAGGAGTGCAACGGCTTAGATCAAGCAAGGGAAGTTTGTATTCTCTCCCTTTCTCTCTCACTTGAGTGCCCGCAATAAAGCCTTCTCGCTGAACCTTCCTTCCCCTTTTATAGAAGGTTAAACCCCATAATCACTCCAACTCCTCCCCTTAGGCGATTTCGTTGACAAGGATGGCGGTTGCCAAGAGCAGTTAGGGTCCGAATTTATTTTTCTTTTTTTTTTCTTGTTTTTATTTTCAATTGCAAACATACGACCTCTTAATGTTGTGGAGCTAAACATCCAATTTAATAGGCCCAATAGCCCCATTGAATATAAGAGGATATGTGTTCAAAAATTGATCCATCACTCAATCAACCTTTCTCCATTAGTCAGATTGACATATAGCATTTTAGTTCTAATATTAATACGAGCCATGAGTCCAACTATCACCCAAGTAAATTGACTTTTCAATTTTGCATGATGTACCTAAGTCTTAATAGTGAATATTACACCCACGACTTTTTGTTATAATAATTGATTAGCTAGGATGGTTGTGGTGCTAGCCAGATTACTTGATCAATAGCTTGCATTATTTGTATAAGCTAAATAGTCACATTAGTCACCATTGTAATAAGGACGACATCCAGAGTTAAGGTCCCTATGGGTTGAGTCATGGCACTCACATGACAAGAATAAGGGCTTCTGAGAATAAGTGCATTTCCTTAATAGTTCATGAGCTGTCAGTTGTGCTAGCAATAGTAGCACCTCTCTATTATGGAGCTATTCCATACAAATAGAACACAATAAATCAAAGTAAAATATGTGTTTCATAATTAATATGATATAATAACTATTAATAGTAATAACCTGCAGTAATCTTGCTACTTGCTCATAAATTCAAGGGATCTTATACTACTCTATCGTATCTCAGGACTGAAAAGCAGTACACCCCAACTAATTAGGATGTGAAGAGAGTAATAAGAGAAATATATTTTATACTCAAAAGAGAGAAGTTGATAGGCAAATAATATAAAATATGAGAGAAGTCAAAAGCACAATAGTTATTATTTCATTCGATAAATAAAGTTTTAAAGACAGATATATCGAATGAGATATATAATATAATATACAATGAAAAAATTAAAAAAAAAAATCTGCAACATAATAATTATCCAAACCCAACAACAAATATATTAATTTAAAATGTTGACCTCCACATATGGTTCACAAGTCAAATGAACCATAGAAGTTAAAATAAATAATTAACGAGAGAACATCACATGAATCGGGTTTAAAATGCCCTAATCGCGATCATATTTGATCAAAATCACCTTGATTTAAAAATTCGGCTTTATAAATGCGTATAAAATATTAAAATTAATTAAATGAAAAATATTGGATCGATTAATAAGTGATCGATTAATTAAAATTAATTTAAAATAAAATTATGCGCACATCGAAGTCAGGAAGCCTCGACGACGTCCGAACGACCTCCGTTCATGAAATTGATCGCGTCATTGTCGCCGAAACATCAAAATCTATCAAACAACACTTTCCGTGGTCAATTCGACAAATTCTACGGAAACGTCGAGCCATCCGAATGTGACGTCACGTAATTTAAGCCCAATTTCACTCAAATCATCGCCAACATGGTCCAAATGACCTCCGATTGTGAAATTGAGTGCGTCGTTGCGTTCGGCGCAACAAAAATATATCTCAAATTGATATCCATATTGATAGGGTTTAGCGCAAGAAATAATTTCACATTATTTGGTGCTAAAATCATTAATAATAACATTATTATATTGTTAATATGCAATTAAGCAGTTAATAGCTGCACAATCCCTTAATCCTTATCCTAATCAGCCACTTAAACTCTCCAATCAGACTCGCCGCCCAAATGATTTTATTGGCCGCCGCAGCGGCAGCTAATGGGAGCATTCGGTTAACCCTAATACCCGCACCAAACGACGCTATCCCCATTCACGCAATTTCTCCCCTCTCTCAGTTCCCAAGCTCTCGATTGAAGCTCTCTCGTGTGATTCTCTCCCTCTCGATCTCCCTCATTCCGTCGGTGCAAGCCAAGCAGCCGAGAGTTATCTCCCTTCTTCCTCCTTCCATCCGTGCGAGTCGAGCAACAAGAGACATTCCTCCCTCCCTTTGTCTCTCGTTCGGCCTATCCTACCCGAAGGAATGAGCAGCACGTCCGTGTGAGCCAAGCAAATGAGGGAAATTCCTTTTCCTCTCTTCCTCTCTTCTTGGCCAGCAGTCCTAGCCGAGCAGCACCCTGTTTTCCATCCCTCTCGCATGTAGCCTCCAATCCCAAGTGCAGAGCCGAACAGAACTCTTCCCTTTGACAGGTTTCACCTACTGTTCGCACAACTCACTAATCCCTCTCACACTCTTTCAATCCATTAGCTGAAATCCTGGAAAATCATAAATATTCAGTTCTATGTGTGACCATTTGAACATAACAAGTCTATATATGTCTTATGACATAATGTTCTATTGCTTAAATCCATATTTGATCTATGGCATTCCTCTAAATTTGATGGTAACTTTAAATAGAACATATACTACACTTGATGCTTAGCAACAACAACAACAACAACAAGCCTTTATCCCACTAAGTGGGGTCGGATATATGAATCCTTCGTCTCCATTGTATCCTAGTATGTGTCAAATTCTCATTTAATTCAAGTATACTAAGGTCATTTTTTATACATCTTAACCAATCTTTTTAGGTCTACCTCTACCTTTCTTAACATAAGGCAAATCTAATGCATACTCTCTAAGGGTCATCGACGATGCTTTATGTGGCCAAACCATCTAAGACCCTCTCTAATCTTGATGCTTAACAAGTGTTTAAAAAAAAGGGTGGTGAGCGAGTTTTAAAGATAGATACACTTAATTTATGCCAACTAGATATCTCATATTCTCTAGTATGGATACATGCTTGATCACTTAACTAGATATCTCATATTTTCTAGTATGGATACATTCTAGATCATTTAGAAGAAAAAAAACTTGATTTGCAAACAAACACTTTATGTACTTCAATACTATGATCATTCGAATAAATGTTCATTTGGTTTGCAACAAATATTTGGAAATGTTAAATTCATATTTTTGCAAGAACAAATCTTCACTTTGCTTTCGACAAATGCCTATATGAATCAGAATTCTTGTGTTTTATAAAGCAAATATACAATGATTTGTGATCCCTTTTAGGTATTAAAAACTTAGATGTGACACGTAGGTCATACCAAATATAATTACTTCAACTTAGATATCTTAATATCCTAAAAGAACAGATACTAGTATATATGTTGAAGTATCCATTAAATCAAATATCTAGAAAGGTATCCAAGTCAAATGCAAGTAAAAAGAACGGATATATACCCGGTTTGATCTTAGGACCAGGTTCGGGTTAACAAAACCTAAAAATTTAATGATGTCATTATAATATTTTCAATTTAATAAAATCTGAAAAGCTAATTCTGTCATAGAATGACAAAAGATAAATCTATCGGCATCATTGTTAATGTATATTCTCAAGTTCAAGATCTCAAGAAGAAAGTCACTAACCTGATCCTCTATATTCAATCTAGATTTGACAAGGTTTGGAAAACGATAGATCTTGAAATAATTAATCTAGATCTGATCTTTTGTAAGAAAATAGTCAGAGTTGACAAGATCTACTTCCCGGTTTGGTCATAGGATCGGGTCCGGGTTAACAAAACCCAAAAATATCATACCAAAATCAAACTTGCAATTTGACATCTACACTTCAACTTAGATATTTTAATACTCATATAATATTTTAAAAGAACAGATACTCGTATGTATGTTGAAGTGTTCACTAAGTCAGACACTTAAGAAGATATGCAAGTCATATACCAAAAAACAGATAATTACATTTCCTGGATTGGTCTTAGGATCGGGTCCGGGTTAACAAAACCCAAAAATGTCATACCAAAATCAAAACTTGTAATTTGACATCTGCAACTTACATCTTAATGTTTCTGATAATTTAAAAGAATAAATACCCGTATGTATGTTGAAGTGTTCACTAAGTCAGACACTTAAGAAAATATGCAAGTCATATGCCAAAAAAGAACAGATAACTACATTTCCGGTTTGGTCTTCGGATCGGGTCCAGGTTAACAAAACACAAAAATGTCATACCAAAATCAAAACTTGCAATTTGACATACAAACTTGACTTAGACATCCCATAAATATTTTAAAAGAGCAGATACTTCGTATGTATGTTGAAGTGTTCACTAAGTCAGACACTTAAGAAAATATGCAAGTCATATACCAAAAAGAACAAATAACTACATTTTCCGGTTTGGTCTTAGGACCGGGTCCGGGTTAACAAAACTTAAAAAACAGATTATGATATT
Source organism: Cymbidium sinense (assembly GCA_021442155.1). Taxonomy (NCBI): domain Eukaryota; kingdom Viridiplantae; phylum Streptophyta; class Magnoliopsida; order Asparagales; family Orchidaceae; genus Cymbidium; species Cymbidium sinense. The sequence goes on from CM038216.1 coordinate 145,547,931, forward strand.
ATAAGAACTTTCATTTAATAAAATCTGAGAAATTAATTCTGTAAAAATGACAAATGATAAATTTATTGATGGTTAACAAAACTTAAAAAACCGATTATGATATTATAAGAACTTTCATTTAATAAAATCTAAGAAGTTAATTCTGTCATAAAATGACAAATGATAAATTTATTGATACTTCTCAAGTTCAAGCTTTCAAGAGGAAAAGTCTCAAACCCGATCCTCTATGCTCAAGCTAAAGTTGACAAGGTTTGGAGGATTATAATTCTTGAGGCAATGAGTTTAGACCCGATCCTCTACAAGAAAGCATGCAGAGTTGACAAGGTCTACTACATTCAAAAGATTATCATAATTATGGTTTAAATGATCAATGATCACATATTCAAATCTAAATCAATTATAAAATAATCAAAATCCAAATAAATAAAAAAATAAAATATAAAATATAAATTAAATGAAATTAATTATTTAAATTTAAACTTAAAATCAATCCACTCATCCACAACTGTTTGTCAGGGGTGACAAATTAAGAAGACTTTTGCTCACAAAAGTCGAATCAAATCATGTATTTTTCAAATAATCTTAAGCGCGTGGGGCGTGGCGTGTTCTGCATGATTTTCTAAAATGGCACCATATAAATTCTTGATTACGACCGAGCCCTTTAGGGTGGCTTGCCGCTATGGCACCACTAAATTACGGTCCGCAGCCTATGTTCGATGGCTTTTCTCTTTGGTGAATTATAGAATACATTTGGTTGGGCAAAAAGCCATATGTTAGCTAAGGTTGACTTATATTTGTCCTCAAGTATAAGGACACTTGGACAACGTATCTCATATGTTGACAAGGATCTTTCGGTCAGGTTAGATTATTCTCTCTCCAACTAGCGGACAAAAGTGGCGACGAGGATAATGAAACCATGAGATGATGGCCACGTCATCGTTCCCCCAACAAAAATTTTAAATTAAAATGATAAATTTAATAAATCCTCTCTCATCTTTATATACGTTATATAATTAATCTTAATCGAAAGTGTTCTCTCGATATTAAGAAGTAATTAACTATAAGGGTTTTCTTATGAAACCCACCGGATCTAAAGTCTTCGCAAAATGAGGGTGAAATCTTTGGGAAGTGTCTTATCTATTATTCATCTGTCTTCTGAAATTTTCACCGACACTTAAAACACTCTTTTCAACAAAGAGATCGGTGGCGAATTTTCAGATCCCACATAAAACAATTATACAAACTCTAAATACCTAATGTACTACTATTATTACTCTTATGATGAAAGTCCCCAAAATACAATAGTAAAATCTATTATGAAAAATTTTGCAACATGTTTGACGAATCAAACCTAGTACATAACTCAGAAACATCAACGATAAGACACCAGAGAATTCAACATAAATAATAAAAAGGCATGAATGACCATGAATTAATAGGATGATTGATGAAGTTATTAAGGCCATAACAGTATTACATTACTGTAATAATGTCATGTATTTAAGATATCTACAATATCCTTATGTTTAAGATGTATGAAAGATTTGCAAGCATATGTCTCTACGCTACAATCATTTGCTATCACTTAAGGTATACTCACAAATGTTCATTTAATAACTCATCAATCACTTCTCACTATATGATATTATCTAAATATAAGTGTGCATAATCATTATATGGTCAGTTTTATGTGAAACCCTAAGACAAAAAATGGTAGGCATCAATTGAAAATCTAATAATTTCTCTAAGGATCTGTAAATCTGACTAGTCATAAATAAAGGGCTTAATATTGATATATATATAACAACAACGACGATGATGACGACGATTTATCCCACAACGTGGGGTCGGCTACACAAATCCTTCTTCTCTACTATGTCTTATTAAGTATCAAATTCTCATTTAATTCTAATAAAAGATCATCTTCTATACTCTTTAACCAAGTCTATTTTGATCTAACTTTACCTTTATTAACATAGGCCGAATCTAATCAATCTACTCTCTTAATTAAGTCATTAAACAGCTAACATTTTATGTGACCAAACCATCTAAGGCGACTCCCTCTAATCTTATATGTCATTGGAGCTACTCTAACCTTTTCACATATATATTTGTTTTGCATTTTATCTGTGTAAAACATCTGTCTCAGCATTCTCATCTCTACAAAACTTAATTTTATGCTTCTCTTTTACTAGCCAACATTCTACACCATAAAGCATTGCAAGTCTCACCATCATCTTATAAATTCTCTTAAGTTTAAGTGGTACTTTTCTATCGCACTACGCCCTATGCATTCCTCCACTTCAACCATCCAACCTGAGTTCTACTAATAACATCCCCATCCATTTCACCATCGCACTATGCCCGATCAAGATATCTAAAAAATTCACTCTCTTTAATGACATGATCACCCATTGTTACAACCCCCACCATTTGATCTTCTATAAATAAAATTACACTCCGTGTATTTGATTTTAGATCTACTCAAATGAAAGCCTTTAGACTCTAAGATTGACCTCCGTAATTCAAGTTTCTCTAGAACTCCCTCCCTAATCTTATCAACAACAAGAATATCATCAGCAAAAAGCATATACCAAGGTACATCCTCCTGTAAATGTTTAGTAAGAACATCCATAACTAAAGCAAAAATATATGGATTTAAAGCTAATCCTTGATGTAATCCAACTGAAATAGAAAAATACTTGATTAATCCTCCTTGTGTTTAAACACCAATGATAGCTCCAATATACATATCCTTAATGACTTGAAAGCAATATTAACTCATTACTTTTCTAAAACTCTCTAAAACAGTTCTCTTGAAACTTTATCATATGCTTTCTCTAGATTAATAAATATCATATGTAGATTCTCCTTACTCTCTATACTAGTCCATCAAACCTCTCAACAAATGAAAAGCATTCATAATAGATCTACCTACATGAAACCAAACTAATTTTGAGAAACATTTTGTATCATATGGTATTACTCTCTCCCATAATTTTGTTGTATGGCACATTGCACACTCTTGGTATATGCTTTTTTTCAATAAACTCTTTCTTCACTCATTCATTTTTTTTAGTTTTTAAAATACTATTAAAAAGATTATTGAGCCAAGAAATTCCTTGATCTCCTAAGCATTTCCACATTAGTGGAATATCATCAGTTCTATTATAAAAGATTGTTGTAGTAATCCTTCTAAGTCATCGCAAATTTTTTATTTTGAGCATAAATCCAAACCTACTAGAAGAGTAGAAGCACTTATAATATTAAAAATCTTAACATCAACAACAATCTTTAAAGCTATAATTCTATCTCCAATACTATTAATTTTCACAACATTATCCTTCAAACTCTTATCTATAATCACAATTAACATCATTTCTAATATGACTCCTACCTGAATACTAAAATTTAAAATCAAAATTATCAATCTCCTCAACCTTCTCTCCAACCCATTTAATTTTTTAAATATATAAGATATTTATCTTTTTATGAATCATAATATCTAATAATTTCATTAATTTACCTGTAAGAGTACTTGTATTTGAAGATCATTTCTTAATTTTAGTTTCATGGACTAGCTTCTTTGCCTCCATCCATACCCTTGCACACTTTTTATTGTATTCAGGCTATATAACGTGTCACTCCCAAGGAATGCCCTAACATTAATACAACGTATTAATGAATTCATATCATTATATTTTGACGACTTTTATGCTGGCTATTGACTACCTAACACAACCCTCTACTTTTCTCAATGACTGACAAAATTTTCATTTCAAAAAATATAATTTTTAAGAATAAAATCTATTACAATTAACAAGAATAACATGCAGTAAAATAAATACTACAATTGCAGAAAGAAATTAAATGTATAAGAGCATGTACAATAATAAATCAAGGTAAAACTATATATGACACTTCCTAATTCATTATTGTCATAAAAAGAGAGCCTATTGATATGCATAACTAATAAAATATCAAAGTTATACAAAATATCTACGAGCCTAAATTAAACAACAAGGATTACACCACTACCAAAGAAGGGTATATCTATCCTTTAATAAATAATAGTTACCTCAACACGAACGATATGAAATTATAATTTCAATTGTGGTCCTAAAAGTTGCACAGGCCAAAGTCTTTTATAAAAGAATTTACAATAAAAATTCTACAACTATAAAAATAAATAATTGCAATTAAAATAAGTTGTAATCTAACTAACTCAATTTCATTAATTCATGAATAACTGCATTGAGAGTAATTGTCAAAAACTATAGGATATAGGTTAGTCCAGCTTCAACATAACCTACATACCATTACTAATATAAATTATTTCATAATCACCCCTAAATTCATAATATCTTAATTATACTCTAAAGAAATTATAATTAACTTCTGCCTTAACTAAAACTAACAAGATCAAATTCCTCTGCCATCAAAACCAAAAAACAGTAATAACAAAATCTAAAAAAAGAAATAAAAGGGAGGAGATAAGGAGACTCACAAGGTAGAAGAAGTGTGAATAAAGAGAATAAGAGGAGATAGAAAAGGAATTCACAGATGTTGTTAAGAGAAGAGGCGAAACTGAAGTTTGTAGTAGTCAGCAGGTCTAGGCGAGAAAAACTGGAAAGGGGATTCCCTATCTCCAACTCTTAGTTGAGCACGAAGAAGAGGAAAAAAAACAAGAAATGAAGTTTGGCAGCTCAGGAGAGAGCTCTGCTGCTGTGAGGGAGAGGTAAGCATATGATGTCGTAGCCCTTGGTATCCCTTAAATCATGAAATAGAGATAGAAGCAAGATTCTGCAATAACTGATGGTTGAGTTGAATCACAGGATCGCATGGCGAGATTAAGGCGAGATGTGGATGAGTTCAGAGTCAAGGATGAGACCAACATGATTTTATGTGAAAGACTCAAAGATGGGGCTAGTTTGGTTCAGCTAAGGTTCAATTCGACCCTTACACAACTGGAGAAAACATTTTAAAAAAAAAAGTCAAAACAAGGTGAGGAACAAGAAATTATGGTCTCCAAGAAGATAGTAAAAATGCTGAGCTATCTTGAAGGTGTTTCTAGTATTAAGTGAAAATCTCCTCACGAACCAGCGTTCAAGTTGAAAGAAAGACCGAGTTCAAGTACATTAGCCTCCTCATCATAATCTGGAAGATATTTAATAATGTCATCTCATCCCAACATGGGAACAGACTATTCATGTTTCGTCAAATGCATCCAAGAAACAAACTAAGAAGAAGAAACCAAAAAAAGAACTGTAACCTAAAAGATTATAAACAGTTTAAAGGACTGCCATTACTAGACAAGATAGCCTATTAGGCTCAGAAGTTTCATGTATGGTCTCAAGATTATGGAGTCATATGAAGAGGAAGAAGAATCACTCATAAAAAACATATCAATTTATTTCATTGACATTCAATGTTCCTCAACAAATTCCATTTTGAAACTAGGTTAAATGTAATACTCAAAAATTTTAAAAAGGTAAATTAAATTGCTTATTAAAAATATACCTTATTTTTTGTATGTCTCGAAAATCATCATAAATTGTTTTATAAAACTCTACATTTTATTCTGATTAAAATAATATATATATATATATATATATATATATATATATATATATATATATATATATATATATATATATATATATATATGTGTGTATATATATATATAATATTTAATTTGTTAATTAACAACAATAAAAATAAATTATTGCTAATCAATGTTTTAAAATTTTACCTCATGTAATTACTGTAGCTTAAACCCATTTGAATCAAGCTTAAACCCATTGAGACTTGACCCAACCCATCATAAACTCGTCTTGAGTCAGCCCCAAACCAGCCCAACCGAATTTGAACCCAATCCAAGGCCTTACCCATTGGATTAAGCTCTCCACATGGGATCTTTCAAATTAGCAAGTCAACTCTCCTCCTTTCCACATGGCAGCCACTTCACACCCAAATTGGAGCTTAGCCTACATGCCTAGCCCTAAGTGGGCTAAGTCGGCCATGGACCAAGAGAAGGTGAGTTAACTCACCTCCCCACACTAGCCGAACCTAATAGATCCAAGGAAAGAGGGAGCTGCCTTGAGCCACCAACCAAGGCCTCTGGCCAACCAAACCGAGCCACCTCAGCTTGACACCAAGCTCTCCGGCGCCCAGACGACAGCTGACTAGCCGAATTCGAGGGAGTAATCCGAGCCATCTGATCCAAGGGAGGGGGGATATACCCCCCTCATTTCGACTCAATCTACACATACACACCCTCAAAGAGTATAAGAGGTGATTTTCGAAATCCCAGAGCACTCTGCAAGCTTCCCAAACCGCCCATGAAACAAGGCAAGCCATTTTTCGATCCAACTCTCTCAAATCTCCACCGAATCCAAATTAACTTCACCCACACCTTTCCTTATCTCCGTTGAGCAAAAACGAAACTTCTCCCAAGCTCCACGACCACCGGAGGTGCGATTTTGATCAATGACGGTATGCCAAGTGACGGTTCGTGGTCTACCGAGCAAACAACGAGAAATCAAAGTGCGTGCTACTCAGCAGGGCCTCGCCTCGTCCAGGCGAAGCTTCCTCAAGCATTGTGCCACCGGTCTTGAGCTCCGACGAGGTAATTTCCATTAAAATCGAGAAATCTCAAAATTTTCTAGGCCTTTTCGAAGGAAATTTGTATGTCATGCGATTTTGACCGTTGGATCCCTTCGGATCTTCCTTGTGAAGGTGTGGGATCATTTTCGTGGTCATCCAAGCTCGGGTGAGCTCGGATCGAGCAAGGAAAGGAAGACGGCGTCCGTATCTCATCGCTCGGGGGACGATAGATCACGCGCTGTCCATTCCGCGTGATTGGAATGGACGGCTGTGATTAATCCGTTAGATTTAATCTCATTTTATCCTTAATAACCGCAGGTTTAATCTTCGCCGTCAATCTTTAGATCGGACGATGGGGACAAAACCTCGTCCGCCACCGGCCACGTAGGCGCTGAGTCAGACGTGTTTAAGTAGCCAATCACGCAGCGCCAAGTGGAAAGTATGCCACGTCAGCTGTCCGTGTGCGCCGACGAGATTAGGCTTAATTAATTGGTTTTAATGGCTGAATCTTTGAAAATTCATAATAAATTGTAGAAAAATTGAAAAAATATAAATAAATACTTGTTTTGAAGGTATTTCAGAGGAGAATCATTTAAAATTAATTTCAATTAATTTTGAATAGTAATTAGAGTTTAATTAGGATTCAATTACAAACTTAGTTAGCTTAATTACCTCTTAATTACTTGAGTAATTAATCTCAAACTTTGTGTGTTAGTTTAATGGGATGACCTCTGCCTCCCATAATTTTTTTGGAATTTATTGCTTGATCAATTAGGAGAATTGATCATTTAAACCCTAATTACTCTCTTAATTAATCTAATTAATTAATTAATCTTCCAAATAGTAAAAATTAATTAATTAAGTGCACTAATCACTGTTGAACAGTGAATGGGCAAGGAGAATGGTGTTAGGACCTCCTTCATAACCTCTTTTCCTAAGTCCATTTCTCTTTAAAGAAAAATTAATTAAAATGAGATTAATTAAGAGTTTAATAGTTAATTAAGTAACTTAATTAATCAAATTGAAATCATAATCATAGCAGATACTAGTAATGAAATTAAGGATTTCTCTTTATGTGTTTAATAACATAAAGACCTATTCAAGAAATTATGATTAGCCCATAAGTGTGGGACAATCATAAAAGTGCTTAATTAGGTTCTTTAATTTAATTAAATTTTAATTATGAGTCATTTGCATTAGGTCCTTATAGGAGCATTGTAATTTTATTTCTTCATATATTCATGTCATTTGTGGCTCATAATTAAGTGATTAATCAAATTAAAAAAGCATAGGTAAGAATAATTAATTGATTTAATTAAGGATCCAACTTAATTAACTCATAAAATTAACTTAATCACCTTTTCTTAAACCAAATCAAATTACTAATGTGAGAATCGGATTAAAACAACAAATAATAGTTCTCCTCTTTAAACTTAATCAAAACCTTAAGTCATACTTAATAAAGAAACTTTAATTTTCTTTAAATGACTTTATTTGATGTAATTGTTTTTAGAAATTAATTTAATTGAATGAACCATGTGTTTACACTTAGTTATTATTTTCCAATTACTTTAGATGTTCTATGTTAATTGATTTTGTGCATTCATATTTTGAAATCTAAATGAATCAAATGAATTTTCTTTATGTAAGCTTGCATGTGTTAGCTTAACTTAATATATGTGTAACTATTATCACTAATAAATTCAAATCTACTTTCCAAAAGTTTATAAATTGATAATAATATGTGGAATGATAGTAGTTATGAATACATGTAGGATTTATATGTGTTTATCAAGCATATTAAATAAATATTTCTTTCTTATGATTCATTTATAGATTTACATAAATTTGAACAACAATAGATATATAGTCTGAACATCCCGGGAATACGAAGTTTTAGTTAGCTCTAAAAAAGTCATTTGATTATCTCACTTCTCTGGTTTAACAACGGCACGTACTTATTTCGTTTCATTCCTATGTATTTTGGTATTAGAATTTAGATAGAGCTTTAATTTATATGCTTAAATAATTCAATTAGATAAAAATACAACTTTGCATGATTCTCTTTCCTTTAGTTATTTATACATCTATATGTATCTAAGAAAGCAAATATATAGTCTGGACATCACAGGAATACGAGGCTTTAGCTAGCCTTAAGGAGGTCATTTGATTACCTCACTTCCTTAGTTAACAATAGCACGTACTTGCTTATATCTTTTATACATACATATGTGTATTTAGTTAAGGAATTAGGATTCTCCTTTTCCACTAAAAATGCATGCATTCATGTTCACCTAAGTCATTAGCATGTGTTATATATAAATTAGTGCTCTCTTTTCCTTATTCATGTACAGATTTACATAGGTTTGAAATGTTAATAAGTATATAATATGGACATCCCGAAAATACGAGGCTTTAGTTAGCCCCAAAGAGGTCATTTGATTACCTCACTTCCCTGATTAATAACAACACGTACTTGTGTGATTCTATCCTTATGTAGTTTGATGTTAAAATTTGGATAGAGCTTTAATTTATATATTCATATAATTCAACCAAAATCAAAATATAAATTTCAAACATACATTCATCATCATCATTTAAGTATGCTAAAATATATTGCATGTATAGATATGCTACGGATTAAATCATATGCATGTTACATGTGATGGAAATAAATGACTTAGTATGCTTCATTTGATAGTAATTTAATTAGATTAATCTTAAGAAGCTTTTAATATTGAATAGGATCATTTAAAATTAACCTAAATTTAGGATTAATAAAATTACGTAATAAGTCATTCATTAAAGAGAACTTAATTATAAAAATATGCTTTAGAAAGGGACTTAAGGTAGAGATGAAAGAGGGTAATCCTCTTCCTTCTCTTTATAACACTTAGTTGCTAAGTGTAAATCATATAAAATGAATTAAAATACAAATTAAAATTCACAAATCAATTAAACAACTTCAAATGAAATCCACCATGTTAACTTGAACAATTTCCAAACTTAAAAAAAATATAACTTTAATGCTTAGTTAAGATATATCACATAAGATCTTAACACACACATTAGAATTAAGTCACCATTTCTAACTCTATATTAGGACAGTGTATGATGTGATGTGTGTTTTATTTTATGACGTATTATTTTAGACTAGATATTAGGGTGTATGCGTCGTAGACTAGATGTTAAGTCGCTTTTAACCTAATCATGTTTTCTGCAGAAGATTATGCTTAAGGAGTGTGCTTAAAAATAAATATAAATGCTCACTTTGCATGTTGCTTAAACCCCTAAACATAATCTAAGTTGGATAGGTGGGCTTAGTTACCCATATGCAGGGTATTAAGTCCAAATTATATATATAACTGCTTAGAATTATATGTATGTTTAGCTAACCTCTGTTTTGCAGGTGTAGTTAGATTTATTTTTTCTATATGAATATAATTTCTTGCGACAGGAATTAGAATTAGTGTTATGGAATATTAGGATAAGCAGTAGCTAGAAAGCTTTGTCTTAGGGTGCTCTGTGATGCCTTTGAAGCAAGCACATCTAAATCAAAGAACGAAGAGAGGAAGGGAGGAAGAGATGAAGACATGAAGAATAAAGACCCTCATAGCATGTATTCATTCTAATTGTAATTATTCTTTCATATTTCAGGTTGTATAATGGTAGAGCTTTTCATCTTTTTTTTCTTTTTTTAGGGTTGTCTGACCCACCCTTTTCTTTTATGTTAATTTATAAAATTGATTGATGATTTATTTAAATTGCTCATTAGAAATAACATATTTTTCATAGTTTCTTATGATTGATGCTTTAATGTGTGACCTTGATGCGGTAGGCTCTTAGAATAAAATAAATTTTCATCCAACTAATCACTCATAATTAAATTTTAAACAATTCATAACTTCATCATAAAGCTTAAGCTATAATCAAGATAATTAAAAAATTTAGCAACTCCTTAGTTGTATGGTTGTATGTCTCACATCATGCATGCATATTTCTTCTTTCTTGAATATGGGGGATCTCCATATTTGCACGATAGGAGAATGTTTGACCTGTGAGTGCATCCCTTGTGGTGGGGAACACCCCCTTTCTCGCTGATTTAGCCAACAATCAATTTTCATCATGCATGTAGGCATATAAAAATCTCAAAGCCTTTGTCTAAATGGCATGTCAAAAAATGAAATAAAATTTGAAAAGATTTTGCATTTGTAGTTTAAGTCATATGCTCATACTACTCATGCTCTAGTCTCATAGGGAGTAGATCTAAGACTTTAATCTCTTTCTAATTAAAACAGTTACCCTAGCTATCTTGCAATTCATAAAATCAAACTGCATGATTTTAAAATCATAGGAGTTAGCTGGCGGCCACTCCAAGCAATTGTAAGTCCAAAAATCGGACGGTTCATCCTCCCTTATGGAGGTGAACCCCTATATCCACCTATCGCTTAAATTTAGGTCATGTTTTAGCTCATGCTAAAGCTCGCTAGATTTAGGATCTAAGGTAGCTGTGTCCTTTGGGCTACAAACATAAATCTTCAACTCTTAGACATCTCCACAACTTTGTGTTGATGGATTATAAGGCTTAATAACCTAATAAAAATTCAACTTAAATGAATAAAATCTCCTCACTTTCAAATATATAAAACTCAATCATAAGATAGATTGGAATGCTTACTAAATCTCCTAGTATTATGAGCATTTCCTACTTTCTCTCTTCGGATTCCAAAATAAGTCTTCTCCTTGAACTTTCCCAATTGATTTTCCAAACATAACAAATCCTTTGATAGTCTAACCTTAAAATCTTTGAAGATAATAATTGTTTATTTTAATCGAGAGTATTCTTAAGAGATTTCATTCCCTAAGATGTAATTAACTATGGAGTTTGTCTCTATAGGAAACTTAAGAACCTAATTTAATATAAACCATGTTTTATTCATCTATATAAACCAAGAGAAGAATCTTTAGTATAATCAAAGACCCCATTACTTAGGAGTCCTTATTAGATGATTAGGTCCATTGAAGGGTGATACCTCTATCTTTCGAGATAGTATATCATCAATGTCGTACCTGATCACTTAAATAAGTACCCCGTACGATCTGCGTGGTGTCCCTCTACATACAAAAATAAACACCGCAGCATTAATGAAGCATTTTTATATGAGCCTATAACATTTGTTGTTCTTTATATAATTTTTTTTGTATCTAATATTTTAATTTAATAATGATGTAGTTGACATTTTTTTGAGTGATCATTACTTTGCCTTTTTTTAGTGTTAAAATCATGAATGAGACTCAAGAAAATGTAGATGTTAATGTTATTATAAGTGCCACTAAAGGAGGTGCAGATCTTGTTATTGATGATATTCAAAAAAAGACCTTTTGAAAAAAAGAAAAGAAAGAAAACTTCAAATGTTTTGAAAGACTTCACTATTGTAAAGCTAAGAAGTGATCTTGTTATTGCTGATATTCAAAAAAGCCCTTTTGAAAAGAGAAAAAGAAAGAGAATTTCAAATGTTTTGAAAGACTTCACTATTGTAAAGCTAAGAAGTGGTGTTGAGAAAGTGCAATGAAATCATTGCAAGTTATACATGAATAAAAATAAGGATGACGCAACAACACAATATAAAAGACATCTTCGAACTTGTCCCAAAATTGTAGTAAAAGGACAGCTGTTGATCTCTATGGGAAAACCAATACTTACATCTAATAGTGGGAGTAGTGTGAACTTGGAAGTATGATCATATTAAAATTAGAAAAATTACAACTCATATGATTATGGTGCATGAGTTTTCTCTCACTTTTACAGAGTATAAAGTGTTTAATATTTTGATGAAGGCTGCTAATCCATAATATGAGAAAATTTTCCGTGTAATAGCAAAACAAGATTGTATCAGTAGTTATGAGATTGAGAAGAAACGATTAAAAAGTTTGTTAAGTTTAGTGGGGATGATAAGCATAACAACAAACTTATGGATGTCCGAATAAAAAATTTAATATATGATTATCACTAGACATTTTGTTGATAAAAAGTAGTGTTTACAAAAAAGTGTTTTAAATTTTGTTAATGTTAATCCACCACATAAAACACATGATATTCATGATTCTATTTATAAATGTTTGAAAGAGGGGAAAATTGAAGGCAAAGTTTTTAGTGTAATAGTGGATAATGCTTCATATAATGACAAAGCAGTTGGCATTTTGCATGATAGCATCAACTTTCAAAAGGAGCTTCCATTGAATAAAAAATTATTATATGTATGATATTGTGCACACATATTAAATCTCATAGTGCAAAATTGTCTTTCTATGATAAGCCATATTATCTATAATATAAGAGAAAGTGTGAAATTTATTTCAACTTCCATTACAAGATTAAATTTATTCAGTGAAATTTCAAAGCAACTTAAACTTTCAAACAAGAGGCTAATACTTGATTGTTGCACTAGATGGAATGTAACATATGTCATGTTTTCATGTGCATTGGAGTTTAGAGAAATATTTCATCGCTATCAAGAGAAAGATCCATCTTACAGATACTGCCCATGTGAAGAAGTTTGGAATAAAGTAGAAGATGCTTGCTCATTTTTGGGTTTATTTAATCAAGTGACAAATATCATTTTAGATGACATAAATATTTTCTTTCATTTATCTATCATTACTTTTTTTTATTTTGTTAGTATGCAAACTTATTTGTAGAATTGAGTATCCAACTTCAAATCTATTTCTTTTTATCTTTGGAGAATCAAGATGTGTTGGATGACATTTCTATAAGTAGTGTTGATTATATGAGATTGATAGCCTTCAACATGAAAGAGAAGTTTGACAAATATTGAGGATAATATAACTTGAAAATTTCTATTATTGTAGTACTTGATCCGAGAAATAAGATAAAGTTAGTTAACTTTGCATTTTCTAAAATTTATTCTCATAATGAAAAAGCTAAGCATACTACAACCATTCGTGAGTCACTACAACTATTATATAATGATTATGTAAATGCTCATGCTTCAAATGTCACAGAAAATACAACTTCTAATGAAAGTAGGTTGTAAATCACTTTGGACGCAACACTCATTTCACTTTAAGTGGCAAGTCTTTTGAGACTGATCTTTGAATTTATCTTAGGAGTGATGTCAACGAAAATGTAAAATCTAAACTTGATGTTTACTTAGAAGATGATATTCATATTCATGATAAGAGTAATGATCATTACCAATATGATGCTTTAAAGTGGTGGAAAGCTAATAAATTGAAATTTTCTATACTATCTAAAATGGCTTGAGATATACTATCAAAACCTATTACTACTATTGCATCAGAATCCACTTTCAGCGATGGCGATCGAGTTATAGACATATCGCTCATCCTTGGGTACAAGCATTATTCAAATTCATATGTGTGAAAGTAATTGGTTTAGAAATTATTATGAGATTAAGAAAAAATCAATGTTATGTTATTCTTTATTATTTTTAAGTTGATAATATATTTATAATATTGTATTATATTAATTCAATTTTACCTAACAGGATAAAGAAGACATCAAAGTCATTAATCTTTCTTAAGGAGTCTTAGAAGGTGATATTACAAAATTTTTTATGCAATCATTCAATGTGAAGAATAACATCATTGTTATTAATCCACTAAATATATGAATTATTTTATATTTTTGGAAAGAACTATTATCAAAGTTTTCATTAGAATAGTGAATGTTTTTATTCACTATGAATAAGTGTTTTCAACATTAACCATAAATTTTTTTTTTTTGGGGAAAATAACAATATATTTTCACCCTCTTATGAATTTGAAGTATTTTTCTATTTTGAGGGGTTAATAGAAGCTTGTTCATATAGAATGCTTCTTATCCACGTATGTACTCTTTTATTTTTGAGTATTTTTTTTTCAAATTAAGTTATCAATTTATTTTTTTTGGCTTCAGGTGCATTATTTTAGAGAGAAATTATTGTAATTTGGGAGCATACATGATACAATAAATTATGTTAAACAAGTTTGATTATGTATTTTTCTATTTTTTTAAAGGCCGATTGTGTGCCTTATTATTTTTTTATAAAAACATCGACTGTGTGCCTTATTTTTTTAAAAGTCACATTTATTTTAAATAATAGTCGATTATGTGCCTATATTTTGAAAATGGCTGACTATGTGCCTATATTTTAAAAATGATCGGCTATGTGTCACCTTCTTTTATGAATTTATATGTATCATATTATCAGAATATTTAGCTCTTGATTTTTATGTATATTTTAGTCAAGCATACCCCTTATAGAATTTTTCATGATTTAGTTTCTTTTTAGAATCTAGATTTTATATTATGTGGAGAACTTATATGACATTTAAGAAAGTAATTGCAACAAAAAATTAGGAAAAACTTAAGTACTCATTTAAAGCTCATTCATTAACTCGATTATATATTTGTTCACTTATTTCAAACAAACCAAGTACAAATCAAGCTTGAACATAGATAAAATTAAGCAAGTCAAGCTTGAACATCCATACGAAAGCTCGGCTCTAACTCGAATTGAATACGAACAACTTTTAATTTGTCCAAGCCAAGTTCAATCCGATAAGTACTTGGCTTACTCGATTACATATATATATATATATATATATATATATATATATATATATATATATATTTTTTTTTTGAATGTATATATGTATGTATGTAGGTATGTATTATGATATTAAATGATTTTATCAACTTAAATTAATAATTTAATTTCTCCTTAATTTAACTCTATAAAAAAAAATTGAAAATTGAGGAGAATGGCTGAAATTTGGATGTTTAAGTTATAAACAGAGGATTTGGGAAAAATAAACTTGGGGATAACTTAAAAATTTTTGGTAAATTAATGAACTTATAATTATATATTAATTCATATATGATAAAAGATAATTAGTTTTAATAATTACAATCATTTAATTATGAGAATTAATTGTGTTGTGAGCTGTTGATATAGAGAATTGCTAGAAAAAGAATTTTCAAGGAAGGATTCAAAGTTGTGGTTGTAAATCAAAAAGGAATTTGAACGGGAATTAGCAACATTAAGTAGTATCGTATGTGGAGGAATCAAATTTAAGTAAAATTCAAATTGAAATTATAAATATATTATTTTAAGTGTATTGTAAGTATTTCCTAATTTAATAAGAAAATTTCATAGTGAGGTCGTCTATTCCAGAAGACGACGAGAATGTCGTGAGACTAGCCCAATTATTGATGTGAGATATACAATTGTTAATTAAAATTCAGATTCTCTATAGGACTGATGTTGTCACTATTTATTTATTATAGTTATATTGCAAATTGTATTTAGGAATTTCTTTCATATTATGTACAAATATAATTGATTACTTGCATAACAATTATAATCAATTTCAATTTATTGTTGTCATGCAATATTTCTATACATAATGATAAATAATTCAATACAAGTGTATGTGAATGTAAGGAATGTAAATGTGCAAATAAAAATAATATTTATAATAAGCAAAAAATGTCATAAAAATTATTATAAACAGACTGTTTTACAATGAACTGCGTAGGAAGACAAAAGTTCTGATAAGATGAGCTTTTGACAGAGATTCTTAGAATTCCTGATTCTTCATATTGAGGCCATAACGAACCAATTCGTGTTAGGGAGGCTATTGGTATGAGATGTTGAGATGGCCAACTGTCTCAAGCAGTTTAGACTAACGGATAAGGTGATGACCCTTAAGATATGACATGAGTCAAACTTATACAAATATGAAGATACTTCTAGCATATGACCTCACTTAAGATTGAAAATAGAATTTTATGAAATGAATTGCATACATTTAAACTATTACTACTAATCTACTTAAATTCTTCATCGAGCATGTTATAGTTCACTATTTACATATAAAAGCAAGTCTTTTTTAACTGTTATAGTTATGAAATGAATTGCATACATTTAAACTATTACTACTAATCTACTTAAATTCTTCATCGAGCATGTTATAGTTCACTATTTACATATAAAAGCAAGTCTTTTTTAACTGTTATAGTTCACTATTTAGTCATGCAAACTTCTGATATAATTTTGAGAATTCTGTAAAGACTTTTTGGAGTATATGAAATTATGTTTAAGTAATTTTAGATGTTTTATATTTATTTTAGAGATGATTTTACATGCTTCTAAGTTATATTATTTAAATTTAAAAAAGATTGAAGAATTCGAAATGTAAGAAATTGCTCGTGATGATTTTGTGAGAATTAATTTTCACCCACTTGACCTGAATACATACATGTCAGGATAAGTTATTAAAAGCAGCATTTAACTAAGTCATCTTCCTCATAGGTGTAAATGAGCGAGAGCTTGAAACAAACCTATTTTGTTGTGTTCGAAATTATTATTATGTTATTCTTGTTGAAATAATCGAAAATTTGGTGTTAGTATTTGGCTCAAATTGTTTGAAATGACTCATGTAAGAATGATTCGAAATGGCTTGAAAAATAATAATATGAAAAATCTATAGGATGGAGGATTTGAATATAGCCTAATCTTTTGCATAGCAAAAATTCCAACCACTGAGTCATATATATATATATATATATAATTTTTTATTTATTGTCAGACGAGCGTGATCGAAAGGAAAGGATTGTTTATATTGACTCGTTTATAAATGGAGAAATACTTGTTAGGTGTTACATTTCGTTGCTTAATGAGCGAAGCGTTAACACGAGTCAAACATGAGTTGTTCACGAACAATGAACTTTTTTGACAACCCTAGTTACATCTCAGGCTTACTTGTGAATGGGATTGTTTGCGATATAACAATAGGAGTAAAACAATAATAACTTTTATCGCACACTAAATGATCCCACTCAGGTCAGTATAAGATGTAGCAAAGAATGATGACTTAGTCAGAGTTAATTTACATTGACACTCATCCTGACAAGTATTCATCAAGATCAAGAGGATGAAAAATTAATCTCACTAAATCAGCACAAACAAACTCTTATAGTTTGAATCTATTGAGCGATTCTTCCATATTCAAACATAAATCAAAAGAGTGTAGTAATAAACTCCAAAGTAAATATAATGCATTTAAAAATACTTAAACATAAAGCTTTAAATATTTAAAAAGTTTTTATAATATTCAAAAACAGTACATCAAAAGCTAAACAAGTCAAAACACCCAACTAATGGTTATCCAATTCTTTATTATTGCCTGAAAATCAATATTTTAATAACTTATAAGCTAGATGCCTAGTGAGACAAATAATACTAAAATAAGATTCATTATACAAAGAAAAAAGTAGTGTGCATGCCCATCAATATTAACATGAGTATCAGCAATAAGAAAATAGCAAGCTTTCATACATAATGATTGAATAGTAAATATGCTTAAATGTAACATAAGAATAGTGGTCAGTAATAGCAATTTAAAAGTTATAGTTTATCAAAGTACCTTATATATATAATGTGTATATTTTATTTTTTTGTATTTTCATTTTCAGTTTTTTTTATCTTCAAAATTATTATTTATAATTGCATAAATTTTTACTCATATGATTTCATGAAGGTCAGCACCCGGCCTATCGGCATAAGGATGGTCATCCCAATGTCATTTCTATTAGTAAGCTGTCTGACACTAATTGGTTCGTTCTAACCTGAATGTTGATTCAAGAATTTAAGAATTCTCGATCAAATGCTCATTTCGTCAGAATTATTGTCTTCTTGGCAGGTTATTAAGTGGTCTATCTATCATAATTTCATGGCATTTCCATAATTATCATTATTATTCATTTCATTTTCATATGTATTCCTTTCAAATTTGCAAGAACTTGTAATCAATCTCTTTTATATGCATAAGAAATATCATATGATGGTAAAATCAGAATTTGCATTTATTCTTACTATTCAATGAAATGTAATCAATAGAAATTATACATGTGCTCAATTGCATCATCAAATTAGGCCTATTATATCATAATTTTCATGACATTTCCCTACTTATCATTATTGTTCATTTCATTTTTCATATGTATTCCTTTCACATTTGCAACAACTTGTAATCAATCTCTTTTATATGCATAAGAAATATCATATGATGATAAAATCATACTTTGCATTTATTCTTACTATTCAATGAAATGTAATCGATAGAAATTGTACATGTGATCAATTGCATTATTAAATTAGACCAATTCTATCACTATGCTCGACATAGAGAAGTTCTAAGTGCAACATATAATTAACAATAAATCAAATAAACAAGGAAAAACATCAATCTTACAGAAGATTTGATTCTTAATTTAGCAATTGAATATCTCATCTCAATAGTTGGGCCAATCTCACGAGTATATCTTTTCCTTGATTAAACAACCCAACATTATAATTTCAATTTAAAATTTATTAAAACCTAATAAATAAACATAATTGAACACCTTTATGATTTCAATTGCACATAATACCTAAATTTGAATCCTCCTCATACAATACTTAACATTGTCAATTCTTGTTCAAATTTTCCTTGTGAATCCGCAAGAAGAATCTTTTGCAGTTTTAAAGAAGAAATTATTAATTAATTTGGTGAAATTCTTTTAATATCATAATACACATGTAAACAAATATATATGTTATATTTATTACCTAGATTCCAACCCAAAATCTCTCAATTGCAAACCTACACCCCCACAAATTATTCTTCCAATTTACTTGAAATTAAATTTTTATCATTCGGTTGCTAAATATTCACTTAAAGCAAGAATTGAATCATTATAATCATATATATATATATATATATATATACACACACACAACAACAACAAGTTTTATCCCACTATGTGGGGTCAACTACATGAATCTTTCTTCTTCATTGTGTTCTATTATGTGTCAAATTCTCATTTAATTCTAATAATCTAAGATCATTTTATCATCTTCTTAAGTCTTTTTTTTCTACCTTTTTTTAACATAAGACAAATCTAATACATCTATTCTCCAAACCGGGTCATCAGACGACTGGCACTTTATGTGGCCAAACCATCTAAGGCAACTCTATCTAATCTTATTTGCAACTGGAGCTACGTCAACTTTTTCCCGAGCATATTCATTTCGTATTCTATCTCTAAGGGTAAAACCACTAATCCACTTGAGCATCCTCATCTCTGTAATACTTAGTTTTATGCTTCTCTTTTACTGGCCAACATTCTGCACCATAAATCATTGTAAGGCTTACCACCATCTTATAAAATTTTATTTTAAGTCTAAGCGGTACTTTTCTATCACACAACAGGCCAGATGACTGGCACTTTATGTGGCCAAACCATCTAAGGCAACTCTATCTAATCTTATCTGCAACTGGAACTCCTTCAACTTTTTCCCGGTATATTCATTTCGCATTTTATCTCTAAGAGTAAAACCACTCATCCACATGAGCATCCTCATCTCTACAATACTTAGTTTTATGCTTCTCTTTACTGGCCAACATTCTGCACCATAAATCATTGTAGGGCTTACCACCATCTTATAAAATTTTACTTTAAGTCTAAGCAATACTTTTCTATCACACAACAGATCAAATGCATTCCTCCATTTCAACAAACTTAAGTTCTATTAATAACATCCCCATCTACTTCAAGTCTTCACCATCATTTTGAACAATAGACCCGAGATATCCAAAACGCTCACTCTTTTTAATAACTTAATCCCCCAATGTCACAACACCACCACCAAAACTTCTACAACTAAAATTACACTCCATATATTTAGTTTTAGATTTACTCAGACGAAAACCTTTAGACTCTAAAGTTGCCTCCATAATTCAAGTTTCTCTTGGACTCCTTTCTAGTCTTATCAAAACGAAGAATGTAAAAAAGCATACAATAAAGTACATCCTCCAGCAAATGCCTAATAAGAACATCCATAACTAAAGTAGAAAGACATGGGCTTAAAGCGGATCCTTGGTGTAATCCAACTAAGATAGAAAAATATTTTGTCAATCCACCTTATGTTTGGATACAAATAACAGCTCTAGTATACATATCCTAATGACTTGAATATAATCAATATTAACTAATTTCTTTTCTAGAACTCTCCAAAGGACTTCTCTTGGAACTTTATCATATGCTTTCTCTAAATCGACAAATATCATATGCAGATCCTCCTTACTTCCTCTATAATTCTCCATCAAACATCTCAACAAATGTATAGCATCCATAGTAGATTTACCTGGCATGAAATCAAACTGATTTCGAGAAACTTTTGTATCACATCGTAACCTATGTTCAACTACTCTCTCCCTTAATTTTAATGTGACACATTAACTTAATTTCTTTATAATTTGCACACTCTGGTGCATCATCTTTATTCTTAAATATAGAACTAAAAACTCTTCCTCCACTCATCTGACATATTTTTAGTCTTTAAAATAATATTAAAATCGGTTTATAAGCCAAGAAACTCCTTGATCTCCTAAGCATTTCCACATTAGAATATCATCATGTCCTATGTTTTTTCACACTTCACTTTCTACAAAGCTTCTCCAACTTCAAATTTACTAATACGACGATAAAAATAAAATTCTTTAATTTTATTTAGGATACTAAAGTTCCTAAGATCAATCGTATTCTCAGATCTTATATATATATATATATATATATATCTCTAAATTCTTCAAACTAAATCAATCTAACTCTTACTCGAGCCTTTCACACATCTGAACCACCACAACCCTTAACAAACCACACCTCACGCGCACGCATAGCCATAAGAAAACACCCTCTGACATCTCTTACTGGGGAGGCAGGCAGGCATCTACTGGTTCCTCTCTCCATCCCGCCTCACAAGACATAAGAAGGTTAGAGAAGCTCATTTCAGTGATTGCAGTCTGCGTCGCATACATGGATTGATGCTTACATCCACTGGAATACCATGCATTTATATGAGTGAGATCTAACTTGTGGGCACGTATTGGACTTACGTTCATTGGAATGTCGACTTTATGTGATTGATGTCTATCTTGCAGACATGCATTAGGCTTGCATCCATTGGAATGCTGATTTTATGTGATTGCAATCTGACTTGCAAACATGCATTGTGCTTACATCCATTGGAATCCTGTATTTGAAGTGCAATTAAAGTCTGCCTTGCAAACATATATTGGAGCTTACATTCATTGGAAAGCTGATTTTTAAGATTGCATAGCGAACTATGATCGAGGTTACATCCATTGAAATGATTGCATCTATATGAGCGAAGTTTACCTTGTAGACACATATTGGGCTTACTTCCACTAGAATGTTGATTTTTAAAGTGAGAGTAAATTTTATTTTTATAAAACATTAGCTAATCTTACATTAGTTAAAATGTTTTAGACTAAGAGGTAACAAATTACCTGACTTATATATCTTTAGAATGCCAAATTGAATTAGACTTACATCCATTAGAAAGCTATTTATTAAGAGGCTATTTGGATGCCTGAAAAAGGAAAGAATGTAGTGTAAAGTGAATGTAATATATTTGGATTACTTTAAGGTTGTCTGGTTGAGAACTCTACAAATACATAAGTTCATTTTTTTCTGTTTGGTAAAATAAATATAATGTAAAGTATTTTTGGGGTTGTGAACGGCGGCTGATTGTGGCGACCGGAGCAATCGGTAAGCGGCGGTGTGATCCACGGTGATTGGCCGACTGCGAGAGAGAGAGGGACCGGCCGGTAGAGGTGATGGCGGCGATAGAACCGATGGCGGCAGTGACGGAGAGCGACGACAACAACACTTTACACTAGCCGGTTTATTTAGAATTCACCCAAATTTGGGTGAATTCTAAATACATCAAAAATGTCCCTTTCAATGTATTCTAAATACTTCACTTCACTTTAAAATTTTACTTTGTACCATGTCAAACACATGAAAAATTAAAATACACTAAATTCACTTTACTTTATTTCACTTTATCCTTAAGCCAAACAGCCCCTAAGTGTAAGGTCTGCTTTATAAACAAGGACTGGGCTTACATCATTTGGAATGCCATGTTAGATGTGATTGAAATCTGCTTTCCAAACATGCATAGGACTTACATCCATTGGAATGCCGAATTGAGTGATGTTTGGTGGCAAACATAAGTTGGTCTTACGTTAGTTAAAAAGCCAATATTTAATGTGAATTTTATTTTACGATCACATGTTTGTCTTATATTTATTGGAATGTTTGGATTAAATGTAGAGTATATCTTACAGGCAACAATAGGGGTGTAAACAAGCCGAGCTTAAACGAGTTGAACTCTTGTTCGTGTTCGGTTTGTTTGAAAATTGCTTTGTTCGTGTTCGGCTCGTATTCGAAATGGCTCGAAAATTCAATATTCATGTTCTACTTGAATTGTTTAAAATAGTTGGTATCAGCTCGAAATGGCTCGAAATAGCTCAAACTGCAATAATCCAAAAAATTTATAAGAGGGGATTGAACTTGCCAATCTTTTATATAGAAAAATTTTAACTATATATATATATATATATATATATATATATAAATCGAGTCAAACACAATAATAAGGATTGTTATTTTCATTTATTTATAAATTTAGCTTAAAATATTTGTTGTTTGGCTCATTCTTGGAGTAACACAAAGCTCATAAAACAATGAGCTTTTTTGACAGCCCTAGGCAACAACTAGTTTTTCATCCATTAGAATACCAAGTTAAATTGCCTTAAAACCATTGAAAGACCTTTTGTTAAATGTGAAATCCACCAAGTGGAAATTTGTCTAGTATTAATATGAAATCCACCTTACAAATATGGATTTGACTTACATCTGTTGGAAAGTCAAATTTTAAATATAATTCATTTTTATGAATCTGTATATTGAACTTCATCTCTCTCAAATGTCATATTTCAAATTTTAATCTTATTTATATTTGGATGAATCTTTAATTTCAATCTCATTTTATATTTGAGATGAATTTTTTATTTAATCTCATTTATTTGAGATAAACTTTTAATTTTTAATTTCTTTAATTTGAGATAAATTTTTGATTTAATCTCTTTTGTTGCAAAGCATTTAGGCCTTTAATAAGCTATGACTAGTCAGAAATAATTGATAGTTATTCATTATTGTGCTTATGCAAACATTTTTATCTCTAGAATTAAAATTTTGGGGATTTTATAAAATCCACATATAAATGAAATGATTAAAATTAAAATTTTAGGAATTTTATAAAAAATCACATGTAGATAAAATGATTTTTAATCCATCCATATATTCAAAATTCATCAAGGAATTGAATGACTTAGATTTCAATCTTCAATTTACAATTTGATTAAATTACATCATTTTAATATGAGAAATGATTTAACTCAAGTTGTTATCAATTGTACCAATTAATTTAAAATTTTGACCTTTTTTTTCTAAATTTTGATTTTATGTAAAACAACTTGGGTTTAATAATTTCAACAAAATTTCATCAACATAACAACTTAACAATATTACAATTTTGTGAATTTCAACGCAATCAGCTCTCTTCTCCCTTCTTTCGGGCCCAAGATCGATAGAAGAAGGTGATCATCTCTTGCTAGACTCAAGATAAACGACAGAGGTCTTCAAATTATTCCCAACTAAACCCAAGATTGATGGTACAAGCCTTCACTTTTTTTTTTAAGGCCCGTAAATAAATTATATCCAAATTTGAGAAATTAGCTAGCTATTCACCTAAAATTTCCCAAAAATTTCTAAAGTGCCCCTTAGTTTCCGCTTAAACCCTTAGCTAAGGCTCCATCCAATGAGACCCATCAACTTTATCCCTCTCACACAATAAGAGAGGCTCGACTAAGGCTTCACTCAGTCAGGGGATCTCACACATGGCAAGGGCTCAAAAGGTAGGGATTTCACGCACAACAAAAGGGGCTCGGTTAAGGCTTAGCTCACACAAAGCACTAGGATTCCTCTCCTTCTCCCTCTCTCTCTCTCTCTCTCTCTCTCTCTCTCACTCACGTGGTAGCAACCACGAACTGACCCCAACTCCCATCTTTTATAAAGGGAAAGGCCCTAACCGTCCACACCATCACCCCTTCCTCTCTCCATGCGATTTCAATGATGTGAGTCAAGTACATGCAAGTTCATGGCCAAATGTGGGTTTGATACAGTTGCTAGTATTCAAATTTTTCCCCTTTTCTTCTTTTTTTTTCAGCTGCAAACAAATGTGTCATGTCGAATCGACATATGATGCATTCATTGCTTTATTCTTGATCAAAAGTAAAAGAAAAGAACACAGTATCTGAGAAATTAATAATCATAAACTTTATATATCATACATCTGAAGTTATGGGGGAGAAAATTACAAAAAGACAGTCCAACTGCGGATAATAAGTTTGAATCTGTCGAATACAAACAAAAGCAGTATGAGATCAATAAGCTATAATCGACTACCACACCCGTACAGTCTAAACATGTGAAAAAGCAGCTTCCTGATCACAGACTAATAAAGAAAGCACATACTCAAGTTCAAACAATTGAGCATCCATCCGTGAACAATCATCTTCTATAGTAGTGACAGCTTGTCTCACTGTAGATCTCATCTCCAATAAATACTATCTTCTCTGCTACAAATCTCACAACTAAGCAAAGATATCAACAAGCTCAAGCTGCGCTCGAGAAAGCTCTCTCGGTATGATCTCAAGACCTTGAGGCTAAGCTTGAGGTCCATACAAATTAGAAAAACCTAATCTGAGGTGCAACTAAAACTATCAAACTCAACACAACCCCCAATGTCACAAGGGCTAATGAAATCCTTTCATCATAGACAAATAAACTAGCCATCAGGAGAGTAGAAGGGCAGAAAAATATAATACAACCAGGAAACACAAAGTAGCACAACTATATAGCGAGCAAAGCTACAAGGGACAACTCATCAATGTCTCGAGCCAAAATGTGTCAAAATTGATCCTTGCCTTAGGCTCAAATCTAGCTCTAAAAGATTCCTTAAATGACTACAAGCTAGTACCAAATGGGTCATCCAGGCAAGTAAAATGTGAAGTATGTCTAGTTGAAAGTCAGCAAGAAAGGTAAAGAACTTGTTTATGATGTGTCTTTACATTGACTTGTCAGTGAATACACTTACTTTATGTATATACTCATCGAATGAACATAAGTGTATTTGTTGTGTGACTATACTCGTTGAATATATTCATTGAATGAATATACTTGTTGAATGTACTCGCCATACATACTTGTTGAACGAATATACTCGCTAAATGTATTCATTGAATGAATATGCTCGCTAAATATATTTATTAAAGTAATATACTTACCAAATGTACTCATCATACATATCCATTGAACGAAAAAACTCATCGAATGTATTCATTGAACGAATATACTAGCTAAATACTTATTGAATGTACTCACCCTGCATATACATTAAACGGATATATTTACTAAATGTATTCATTGAATGAATATACACGTTGAATATATTTACTAAATGTACTCGCCAATTAGTTGCTTTTAAGTAATCGATTCACATTATTAAAAGAATACTAAGTCACAAACCGCAGAATGTTTGTCTTCTTATTTCATAGTCACCAACAATACAAAGTGTTAGTCTTATAGTCATCAACCGCATTGAGTGCTAGTCTTTTTATTTCATAGTCGTCAACCACATGGAATGTTAATCTTACACTTTGATTACCAACCGCACGAAGTGTTGGTTTTTTATTTATAGTTATCAACCACATGAAGTATTGATTTTACACTTTAGTCACCAACCGCACAGAGTGTTAGTCTTATAATTTAATTGTCAACCACATGGAGTATTGGCCTTTTATTTTGTAGTCGCAACTACAAGAAGTGTTGGTCTTTTATTTTGAATTGCGAGTCACACTAAGTGTTGGTCTTATACTTTAGTTACCAATCGCACAAAGTGTTCGTCTTACACTTTAATTATCAACTACATATAGTGTTGGTTTTTTATTTTGTTTTCCTTTAGATATTTATGAACCATTTAAGACGAGTAGGTGGTCAAGATTCAGTTTTGACAATGTACCAAGTCAATTTTTGTACGCTCAAGCCAAAATTACCTCACGTGACCTGAGTTGACACAACTTCTCGAGTCTTAACTCGAATTACTGACTCCTACAAATCCCCGAGTCTTAACTCAAATTTCTGCAGCTCACCTAGTAGCATGGGCTAGAATGGCTCACCAAACCTCTGAGTGAGTGTAATTATGTATGTATTTTTTAGTACCACGTTTAAACTCTTATCAACAAGCTTAGCAATATATTTTTGTGAGTATCAAGAATTATTGGGAAAGTGAGAATGACAAGATTTATTTAATTTATTTAAATCATCAAAACGTTTAGCCGACCCCACTTAGTGGGATTAAGGCTTGTTGTTGTTGTTGTATCAAAACGTTATCTTACATAAATAATTTTTTCAAAATAATAACTTATTATAAAGGAAACAAATACCAGGTTAGAAATTCTCTTAAGATATTATTCCTGTGATGTGGGTCACGCGAGCTAGTGTCGATTCATAGCTTTATTCCAAAATTACCTCCCTTCCAAATTTTTTTCACGAACTCACTAAGCTTTCTCACTTCAATAAGTTCTTCGATTAGGTTCCTTATGTGTCAACATTATTCATTGTCATGCATGTGGTCGTGATGATAAGCACAATACCTTGATCAATCGTGAACTCCATCAACCTTCAAAGATCGTGGTCTCTTGAAATATTCCTTGATTTGAATGACCTCCATTAGAATCGACACATTTAAATGTGATTGTGAATACTCACTACATTTGTGCAAGTTGATGAATTTTTGAATTTGCATATGCGCATGCTACATTCTTCCTTTATCATGTCTTTGGACCCAAACCTATCATTTGAGGATCTCTCCAAGGACAACCTCTTTACCGAATCCCTTCTATGAGTCGCCGCTAATAACTGGGCAACATTCTTCTGCATTTATATGATTGTTTGCCAACTCCAACAGCTTTGTTAGCATTCTAGGTTGTTGAAACCCAAGAGCATATATGAGGTCTTAGGCGAGTGCGACTTGTGCGACTACAGGCTCGAAATCTTTTTCCTCCAACATTTCCCTTTAAAAGCGACAAATAAATTTTTTGATGGGCTCATCCGCCTCATGTCTCATTTATAGAATAGTCTACAAACCCTTCTGAAACTTCTGGGCACTAGCAAATTGTGTGAAGAACATTTTTTGAAATCTACAAAAGAAGTGATAACTCCAATTAGTAGACATGAGAACCGTCTGAGGTTGACTCCTTGAAAGTGGTAAAGAACAGTTAACACTTTATCGCCATAGATCCAACAATAACGTAGTGAATTCAAAATATGCTACATAGTCAGTAGGTCAACTGGACCTTTGCAAGATTCTAAGCATGGAATCTTGAACTTTGGAGTGGGTGAGCCTCCGTGATCTTCCTAAAGAAGGCATTAGTGGGAATAGTATTCACCTTCTCTCTTCTAATGATTTCTTTCCGCTTGTCTGATGGAACTCGTCATCAATGCTAGGAGTCCTAGATAATTCTCTTCTATAATGTCAAGTTCGACGAGTCGGCGAACTAAAGGACCCTTCATTCAAATTGAGCCTCGTACTTTCACTCTTCACTTTCTCCATATTCATTTGAATTATGCAAGTGATCTGTCTTATATATCCTTCAGATCTTGTTATGTAAAAAACTATTGTGTATTCACCCCCCATGGCTACCGAGTTATCCTATGCTAATAGACCTACTTAATGAGGCGCCCGACTCCTTATCATCATCATCTTCCATGCTCATCGAGCCTAAAAGAATGTTAAATCCAAATTTGTCCGTGGAGAGATGCAGGACTTTTTTTTAGGCACAAGTTGAGTAGGGTTGAATCAGGTGGGATAAAGTGAATAAAAACAAAATAAAACAAATCAAAAATAAAAATTCCACTATCTCAGAAAATAGAAGTACAATCAACTCTCAAAGTATAAGAATCTCTTCCTCTCCTCTAAAAAAAGTCATAGAAAAAAAGAAAAAGCCATCCCACCTCCTCGGGAATCCCGACTTTTGTGGGACTGAGAGGATACAACATAAGTAAACATCAGCTATGTCTATTATATAAGGGATTCACCCATGATCTGGAGAGTGGGTGAGTGATATATGTCGAGTGATGAGTTCTCAAGTATACTCGCCAATGTTAGTGAGGCGAGTTATCTAATGTGAATGTTTTTGGTTGTATAATCGCCCATGTGTGGGTAAGTCTCCATATGTGTGGTAAGTTGCTTGATGTTGGCCACTTGACTAAGATGATTTTCCTTTGCACTCTCTCACTTAGAGCAAATTCTCGTATGCAAGTGAACCACTTGTTCGAATTACGCTTCTCACTGTTGGATGCTCATGTGACTCTTATGGCGATCTTTTGTTATTTTTAAATACTCGCTAAGTCCATTGCACCCCATTGGTATATATCTATGATAATTTTTATGACATTTCTTGTTTATCATAAGCATTCATTTTATTTGCACATTTGTATACACCTGTATTGAATCATTTATCATTATGCAAAGAAATATTGCATGACAACAAGAAACTTGATTTGACTATAATCATTATAAATTAATGAATGGTGATTAATAAAGAGCGAGCCGAGCAACATCTTGCTCGAACGCAAGCAAAGGCGAGCTATTTTGGTTTGGGTGAGGGTGTCGAGTGAGATACAAGTGCCAAATCCAAGCTTACAGGCAATAGGCTTTAAACATATTATAAATGCATTTACTAATTATATTTTAGTTTCTTTAAGTGTGAGTTCAGATAAATCCTAATCTTAGTTACAATTTGTTTAAGTTGAAAAACATGAATGTTTTGATTTGATGTTAGATTTTTTTATTTTCTTTATAAAAAATATCAATTAAATTTGTTAATATTATATATATATATATATACATAGATATTATCTTTATGTTATTTTAAAATATATATAAGTTAAAATAATTTATTTAATTTTATATTAGTAGATTATAAATGTTAAATTTATTTATATAGTTGATATAAAATGTTATTAAGATCAACCAAAATGAAATTTTTATTAAAAGTTGTTCGATAATTAAATGTAATAAAGTTATATATCTATATATGTGTGTGTGTGTATAATGAAAATTTAAGAATTTTTTCATTTATAAAACTTGATAGATTACATTTAGATCAAATGATTAATATTATTATAAGATTACTTTTAAGCAAAATAAGCAAGAAAATAGTAAGAATGAACTCTCGTTTAATTTTGATATCTTTATGGTATTATAAAACATTAAAGTTAGAAGATAAACTAAAAGTAAAAGATATATGGAAGTTAAGTTTCGAATATTTAAAGATTTATAGATCAATGATAATATGAAAAATCAAAATGATCAATCTCATATAGAAATTAATTAATATAAATAATCTTATATTACTATAGGTTTCAAATCATAAGAGGAAAATTTTGGGAAAGATCAAAAATCAATTTATCTATAGTATAGGTGAGTGCTCATGTTTCTAATTTATAATAATTTTATTGCTTCCTTATAAACTGTCTGCTTATAATGCATTGATAAATTTGCATTGATTTTGGCTGCAATGGTTACTCTAAGTTATCTATTATTTGAATATTGGTCATATCAAAATGTATGTTTTAAAACTTTTCAATGTTTAAAGTTTATTCAACTTTTACGTGTTATAGAAAAACATTGAATGCAAATGAACAACATGTATAACATGAATTATATAGATTGTTTATATGTGCATGTTGACTAATGGAGTTTCACTCCTTTATGGCATTAGCTAGGTACGCTAAAGTACCCATGCATGTATATGAAAAAGATTATTAATATTAAGTTTCTTAAATAGTACAACATTAGATGGCAGTTCCTATGATGGATGTAAATGATATAGATAAAATATTACACTATAATGTAGAATATGATTTAAATTTTCTTAAAAGACTCATAATTGGATATAAACTATCACTTAATTATTTCCTCATTTAATATATTTAATTAGAATGCATAATATTTTTTCGTTACAATAATTTAGAAGCATAAATATTCACTGTCGTTGATAGCTTATGATAGTTTTTAACCTAACATTTGCAGGTTGAAAACTTTATATTAAAATCAATAATAAATGAGAAAATATTTATAGAAGGCAAGTTCAAATAAGAGAAAAGTACATTCAAAATTATTTTAATTTATTTTATTATTAGTTGTGGCTCTTTCAATACATTAATTAATTACTAATTGATGAAAGGAATTGAAATTTTATTTATCCACCGTCTGACTGTCCGTTCCCATCTTGAAAATTCAAGCCCTGAGCCAAGTCGTAACAAGAATTTTTAAGACAAAAACAAACAATCGAATGGTAAAATTAAATTTACAATTTATATCGTTAACTAGCAATTATTCAAGAAATCGAAAGAGTCACTAACAAAAGTAATTGAAATTAAAACAATCATAAATATATCTTCCTTTATATTGATCTCGTCTCATATAAACATTTTCTCCTCTATTAATCATTTCTATTCCAAAATTTCAACCTGCAAATATTCGATCGAAAACTTAATGAGCTATTAACAACTAGTGAATACTTATACTTCTAAACTCAATAACATAATGAAAAAAGAAACAACATGCATATAGTCAAATATAATGAATTAATATGAAAATAAATGATAATTTATATTCAATTATGCTATATTAGAAAGATTCAGCACATTCTATCATACAATACAATATTTTATCTTATTTGTAATATTTACATCCATCACAAACTACCATCATAAATTGTATTATTTAAGGTACTCCAATAACAATAATATTTTTCATGTATGTGCACGGGTACCTTAGTGTCTTCAACTAATACAATAAAAGAGTAAAACTCTATCAATCAACATTCACATATAAGCATTTATATATAGTTCATGACACTCACTTTTTTCATTTCATTCAATCTATAACATGTACAACAACAATAACAACAACAACAACAAGCCTTTATCCCACTAAGTGGGGATTCAATCTATAACATGTAAAGCTTAAAAAATATTAAATAGTGAAAAAAATTAAAGACATTCATTTCAATATGACCAATACTTAAATAACAAATAAATCAAGTAAAATATTACAGCAACAATCGATACAAACAACTATTAATGACACTACAAGCAATTATTTTAAAAGAAAACAACAATATTATCATAAATCAAAAGTATGAGTACTCACTAAAACCTTAAATAATCTTTTTATTTCTGACTTATTATCTCCTTTGCTTGACACCTATAATAATATAAAAAATATTGATTAATTTCCATTAGTGATGTTGAGGTTTTCTACTCTTATATTATTATTAATCTATAAATCTTTCAATATGCAAATCCTAACATTACATTTCCTTTGCTTAAAATTCTATATTTTAATTTATAGTGTAACTTTAACATTTTCAAAATCACTATTAATAACAAACTGATATCAAATTTGAATTAAAGTTTATTATAATTATCTTCTAATTTATTTTAATTAATACTTTTATTTTATTTATTATTAAAAAATAATTAATCAGTCTATCTAAATTTTAACTTCAAGTTTCATTAATAAAATTCCCAAGTTTCTATTATAGCTACGACTTTAGCTTTACCATTTTTTCCTCAACTTAACTTTCAGAGATTAATTTAATAATTAAATTATATTATATAACAACATAACATTTGTAATCCCATCAATTTATCATTTTAAGTTTTTAATCATATATATCAAAAATAAATAATTTTCATTAACATGCTCCTTTCTTAACCCTAACAAACTTTTACACTGTTTTAGGTACAAACCAAACTTTAGATGAATCTCCAACACTTCACCTAATTCTCCATTATTATGACTGCTTAGTATACAAAGGTGGTTAGGTCATGCTTCCTTCTAAAACTACCTTAAAACAAACACTATTATACATTGGTGTAAGCAGACATGGTGAAATTCACCAACTTTGCATCAATTACAACACTTTTCTAGCCACACATGCAACGTGACATGAAGGAATATATTAACTCATGCCCAATTTTCCAAGTCACAAAATACTAGTCATTAGCACTACCACTTCCAATGCCACAAGCCACATAGGAGGACATCTCCATAGATTTTATCATTGACTCCTTACTCATAACAAATCTACAACCATGATCATCATCAATCGATTAATCAAGTACACCCATTTTACTACCCTATCGCACGCTTTCCTAGCTATTTTAGCAGCCTCCATTTTTATAATTGCCAGCATCAGAGCATACCAAAAACAATCATCTCAAATTGTGACTGCATTTTTATGAATAGTTTTTAGTGAACGGTATGCAAAGAGAAGAGCACTCAATTATGTTTTACTACTAAACATCATCCGAGCGGAACGAACAAACCAACAAGACCAATCGTGAGCTGAAACAATACGCTCACTATTATGTTTGGATAATCTTAAAAACTGGAATGACTTCCTTCCCTAGGTTGAGTCCTCCTATATAATATCCTTGCATTCTTACATTAGCATGTCACCCTTTCAAGCTATATGAACATCTATCACCTACAATAAAACCTCACACTGGCCGAGCTTCAATTCTAGATGTGCAGAATGGCTATAATAGAGCAACGACATCTTGCACAACTTATGGATCAATTTGGAACATGGCCAAATTCACATGGAAGTATAGAAAATTTAACACTGCCAAGACATTTATTTCAATATAAGCAACTTGGGCCTCTTAAAACTACAACCTTGCTGTTAAATATCTATGAGACCTACAAACTACTACAAGCTCGGCAAATGATATATTGGGTCATTTAAAGTCTTAGAATGAATCAATCAGATCACATAAAGCTCAAATTTTCACCACAAGCGCTCATTCACCTGATCTTCATATATCTCTCCTCAAACCATATAAACAAATAACTAAGCTGCTTCGCACTCCACTCTCTCCAAATGACCAACTTAATAACCTAGTCTTGTAACATAAGCATATGCTTGACTCACACAACTTCCTACAACCCACCATCAACACTTAATTCAAAGACAAAGACTCCCAGCCTCCATAGTACTTGGGTTAATGAACTAGAGCTATGCCAAGTATACCCGCACTTCAACCTTGAAGACAAGTACAATCTTCTGAGGGATAGGAGAATTGATGTAACATCACTAGTCGAGGAGGCACAATAGATGGCATTGCTTCGCTCAATAAGGGTCCACAAAGCTCCAACCTAAATGGAAGCATATGTTAGAGGAAATGGCTAGGAATGGTGCATTTGGGTAAATAATTAGCTATAATATAATTTTATTGTTTTGCAATTAGTCGCCACATGGGCATCATTTGTCTGAACTAGTTTGTTGAGGTTAAGATAGTCATGATATTTTGGACACTTGCAGCATTAGATGGCAAGTATAATTAGGAAGAGTGGCACATTAGATATAATAGATGTTGGAAAAATCAATGGAATATTGAATCACTTCTTTGTTATCTCCTTTTCATGAATCTTTCTTTCTCCCTCTACTTCTTCCTTGAATATCTTCTCCATCTTCTCTCACTTGCATTACAGCACTACCTCTAGATAGTGTTCTCACAACAAAGCACATGTTATAATGTTTCGCCACTCGCATAATGTTGTCAGATTAGCTCATATTTGAGGTGAAATCCCACCAAATTTCATAATTCAGTTCAACATCTACCATAATAATTAAGCACAATTGTTTGCTTCTTCTTATTTTCTCTCATAATCACTGCTCATTGATTCTCAATTCCCTATCATTATAGCTTATCGCTTCTTGATGGTTTTTCTCTGCATGCTACCCCCCTATTAGTTTTTATATATTTTTTCACTAGTTCTTATTGTTGTCACTAGTAGCTTTTCTTCACAAAAATATGTTTTGATGCCTCAAGATCACACAAACTCTCACTTCACACCTATATCTCCCATTCTCTAGTTTGTCATTATTCAAGTATTCTCACATAACTTTATTGCTTGTATCATTTATAAGTTTAATTTTTTCTTACTTTCGAATAGCTATAGATTACTATTATTAAACGCATCATTTTATTCGCTAAAAAATTATTTAATGTGATTTTAAGTTAGGTTAATTAACTACAATATGCGCATAATAAATGTGTATGTGATATATAGCTCTTGAACACTCTAGTTATAAGTGTCACTTTGCTTTGTTTTTGTGCATTGAAGAAAATAAGAAGCCTTTTGTATCGCATTCAATATTCATTAATTATACACAAAAGAATCAACATCAATATTGTCACAAATATAAGTGCTCTTTGCCTTCATTTCTCGCCTCAAGTGGATTTCCTATGGGATGGATTTCTCACTGATTTTGAATAGTTAAAATATGTTATTTGTCATTTAATATTACCTTAGTATTTTCTTATCTATCAAGAGTAGTCTTTAGCCAATTATTATAAATAATGTCTAGGTCATGTAAATTATGTGATGATTAATAAAATATTTTACGTTCTAGCTCCATAAGATTTTATCCCCTTTATGAATACATAAGGATTTGCACATCCTGTATTATTTAAGGGCTTAGAATCTGTTTGAGGATTTGACACCCAATACTTTAAAAATTCAATATTAAAAGTTTGAGAATGATTTTATCTCTAACCTAGTGGGATTAAGGCTTGTTGTTGTTGTTGTAATGATTTTATCTCTAACCTAATACCCCACCCATTTTCTCTTTTTTCTCTCGATTCCCCAAATATATTCAACATTTCACTACCTACTAAAATGATCAATGGTTGTCGGTAGAACTTTATATTCTACATCATTTAGGAAACTACGTGTACATGAAAATAGATCGATCTAGCCAAAATCCTCGTGATAAACTATGTTATAAAAAAATGAAGGAGATTTCATGCTATGTCCTAGCATACCATGAGGCTAATTAAGGGCATATACAATGGCCTACCAAAGAAGTGAAAAGCAACTTCTTTATCTATATATTACATAACACATGATATCCATAATCAAAAACGATACGCATGAGCATGATATTATTTGACTTCTCCAAATTTCTAAAAGCTCTTGTTTCTTGTATCTTTTGATTCTCTAATATCTTTGTCAATGTTTCTCCTTTATGCCAAAAGGAAAACCACAAACAAAAAAGCACCACAAATAGACCTTTCAATAGGAATGTGGTCACCAATTAAAGAATGCATATACTTTTCAACTTTTATGCTAACTAAAAGGCCAAATCCAACATAAGAAACTCTCATTAATGAAAGATTTAGAGAGGAGTTGATGTACACAATCTTATCTCTATATTTGCAAAAAAGTTGTTTCTATGACTTGAACTAGGATCTTCTCCAAATTAAATTAAAGGCAATTTAATCTGAGGCTTCTTGCGTGTTCACTTAAAATAGAAATTATGCATCAGCACATGCTATGAATTCCCATTAGATAACTCTTTTTCTCAATTTAGAGAAAATAACCACTACTCTTAGACATTGTCAATAATCTAGGCAACAATACCATAGATATAAAAAAGTTATTATATTCAAAGTGAGGGGCTATAACAGAAAGAGGGGATTTGAAGTGAGGAGAGCTGATGGCTCGAACTAGGACCTTCAGATTATCACAGATGTATTGAAATACAAAGATTTCATCTTTGCAGTCTAGATACAGTGTCATCTTTTACTAAAATAACAGTGAACCAAACAAACCGTATTTGGCAAATAACATTGGCATATAACAACATTTACATCTTAAGAACCTACATCAAGATAACTGTAAACCAAAAAAGCCTCTAATGCCCTATATCTTGTTTTGATGATACACATTCACTGTTAAAGCATATACAATTGATTTCAATCATATAAATAAAATACAGAGAGATTTACATGCATATCACACAATTCTTTTGTTATATATGTATATAAATTTTCCTAAAATTTAGGGGCTGCTTGATTGCAAGATTTGAGCAGGGCTTAAGCAGGATTTAACTTAAATCCAGCCAAACGGTGCTTTTGGAAAAGTTAAATCCACGGCTTTGTGCAACCAGCTAAAGCCCCTTTCGCATGGCTAAATCCGGATTTACTAAATCCTGAAAGTAGGCGGATTACGGGATTTAGACAAGCAGAAGCGCACGAAGCCGGTTGGGAGGAAAGACGAGGATTACCTTCGCGACGTCTCCCTTCTCTCTTTTTCTTGATCAGCGGCGGAGCGGAAGGGGAGAAAAGTCGAGGATTTTGAAACGCCGAGATCCGTTTTTCTTTGAGGTTTTCGGCTGGAATAGGGTGGCAGAGGAGTAAGGATAAGGAAGATGAAGAAGTTATTATTATTTTGATTTATTAAAAATTATTTGTAATTTAATTTAAAATAATTGAAACAATGATTAATTAATATATTATCCTAAATTAATTATGATTTAATGAAAGTTAATATAATTGATAATTAGTAATATTTTCTATATAAATTAGATATAAATATATAGATTAAAAGTTTATTAATTTAAATAATTGTTATTACTTAATTATAATTATTTACTTAAATAAATTTAATTACATAGAAATTATTATTTTAAATAATTTAATAAGTTACAAATTAAATATTAATTCAGCTTAGAACATTAAAATATATTAATTATATTAATTGTTTTCAATTATGTCAAATAAATAACATTCAATTATTCTTTTTATTTTTTTATAAATAAATATAATAAAAAATAACTTTTAAATACTCATTATTTAAATATTACTTATTCTAATTATTTTAAATCCTTAAATAAAGTGTTTCTTGGCTCAACCAATTGGTTGAGGCCGCTTTGTTCTCAAATATCTCAAATTTGAATCTTAAAAAATACATAAATATGTGTATTTATCATAAAAATAACTCAAATGATCTAAAAAAATATTTAAATAAGTGATCAAACAATACAACAGAATTTATTTAACTTGTATATGACTTACTAAATTCAGATTTAGACGATTTACTAAATCCTATTTGCAGCCAAACAACCCTTATAAGAGAACCAAGAAAGTTTCAACAATGTAGCTTGAGAAATAGGAACTGGACTCACATAAATACTGATAGTCCCTCAATTAAAATGTATCAAAATTTTATATGATTATGATATCATATAATATTAATTTATCTAATAACAAATTTAATTAGATTAATTCTAATTAAATCATAATTAAAATATGATAACATATTGATTAATCATTAAAGAATACTTTATTAAGCTAATAAAATAACAATTTATTTTTGGTGAAATAAAATAAAATTAACATTAATTTACTTAAATTAATTTCTTTTTAATCAACTTATATTAATTATTAAGGTTGGTCTAATTTTTTAATTGATGTATGTATATTTAATTTGATTGAACATTGATAATTTTAATTGATAAATTATAAATATTTTTAATTAAACTAATTAAAGCATAAGCATTAAATAAAATTTCAATTAATCATTAATAATAATTTATCAATTTGACTAAATATGATATTTTTTATTTAATCAAATAAAATCACATATATAATAATTTTCCATCACACTAGGGTCTAAAAGGCGGTACACCACAGCTACATGAGATATGATAAAGCTATATGATAGCCTATTTTATACTCATAATAAAAATTATATATATGTATATATATATATATATAATAAAGTTAAACTGATAAAAATAAAAGAAATAAGCAAAATTTTATTTCATTAATAAAGCTCATAAAATAGTTCAACAAGAAAGAAGAATAAGATTTAATCCAACAACAACATAATTAATATTCAAATAAGAAACTAAAATAAAAATAAGAAGAAATAAATCTTCCCAAACTTAAAAACATAAATAAAAAACATTACTACATACACTTAAAAATACTAAAGATATTAATTCTGATAAAAAAAACTAGCTCTTGTGGTGAAGTCATCCAACTATACTAGCAGAATTTGTTATAAAAAAATTTTACAATAAATGAGTGTAATGAATCAAACTTAATAAATAATCATGATTTATTAAAACATAAATGACAAAGGACTAGGCATACAACATGAACAAATGAAAAGGTTCAATGATCTCAAGTAATAGAAAAGTTGATATCCTCAAGTTATTGTCTTTAGGGAAGCAATGAATTAATAAAGAAAATGCATATGCTTATACAATTTATGCTTCTTATATACTCATAATTATGTACGAGAAATAGTAAAAAACATATATTCCTATGACAAAATATTTGATATTACCTTAGGTATAATAATAAGTCATTTGTCACTTATTATTATCCTATAATATCTAATTGTGCATATGTATACATAAGTTTTTTGCATATGTAGTTAATTTTCTACGACACCTTGAACAAAAAAAGTTGGCACCAATCTCATAGAAATCTAATGCTTTCTTTATAGACCTATTGGTCAAGCTAGCAATAACAAAAAAAAGATTTTAATATCGATATAATTATTATTATAATAATATTACATTTATAAATCAGCAAGTGATTAGTAAAGATAAAATCACTAATATGACTAGCAATATTTATATTTTAACTCATGTGTTTGCAGAAATAGTATGTATTGTGTTTAATAGGAATGACATATATGAAAATGAATACTACAATTGTGATTAGAAATTAAAATTGCATAATATATGCGAC
The DNA here is from genome assembly GCA_021442155.1 of Cymbidium sinense. Lineage (NCBI taxonomy): Eukaryota > Viridiplantae > Streptophyta > Magnoliopsida > Asparagales > Orchidaceae > Cymbidium > Cymbidium sinense. Next base: position 145,587,169 of record CM038216.1, read on the forward strand.
AATAAAATAAGATAAGAAATTATATATACAATTCACTATTCATCACGTATATAAAAAAGGCAATTTTTTAAAATTAAGTATGGTTAGTATATTAATTAGTTAATTAAGTATCAATAAAAAAAATTTAAGAATATATAATAGTAGGCATAATGTATTACGTGGTATTGTCGAAAGTTCGAGTTTCGCCACTAATTGGACGACTGGCATTAGGTTAATTTTTTTTAAGGTGTATTTGTGTGAGATGAGTAACAGCGTCACGGTTTAGGGCTATGAAGAGAGCCAGGATTTTCACGTATACATAGAGTTCCGTACTCATCAAACAAATCTTAATATTTCAATTTTTATTCTTCTAAAAAGTAGAGAGTAATAAACCTACTTTAAAAATAAAAAAAGTGCAGTTTAAACTTGAAATGGTTCTTGACCGCATCAAGTTGGTAATAGTTTAATGGATGACAATCATATGAAGTTAACAAATTCATTTCAGAAATGAAAAAATAATAAGAAGTTCATTATGACATAACCAAATTCAATGTGTACATGACTCTCAAGTCTGCAATGAAACAGATAAATAAAATATAGTACGTATGTATATAAGTATACTCTAAATATCTAACGCTTTGGCGTCATGGAATCGCATCACTCCTGTGTGTACCGTCGTACGATGGACGATCACGCAAATGGTGGACCTCATCACGCAAGATCCTAGAAGCGCCATATCATCTCAGATCGGAAGATGGTCCGTGACTCATATGTAATAGCGGTAGGCGACCTCAGACGCCAGGAAGTATATGGCCTACGCTTCCACCTTGGTAGTACACCGAGATCGATCCCAGTAATATGTGTCACCATGTACACGCCATCTAGTCTCTCAGAGGCCACTGCATCTATCAACACATCCTCAAGGGTGATCATCCACAGCCAAAGTATGGTTTAAAGATGCCCCGAAGTCGCTGATATGCCTTTCACCACTAAAATAATATGTAAAATTAAGACTTACATAAATATCAATTCGAAATACTTTAAAAAGATTTACATAAATACGCCTCAGGGCCATTGCAGTAAGTGGTCTGAGGATCTCACTGGACGCCAAGAATACAAGAATAAGCCGATGATCTAAACCAAATATATACCGACCGATAGCATCTTCCCTATCCACATCTCATCTAGTTCTCAACGGTGCAATCCCTCTACCTCTCTCAAGCGGTAATGTGTGGTGGTAATCAACCTGTAGACATCCGCTTTACTAATGATCGACCCTTTTAAAACTAGGGTCAACGGGCTACATCTACTCGGGAATAAGAATCGGCGCACTCTATCTGGTAAATGACACTCAACTCTCTTCCAGCTGATAAGAGGGACTCGTGTTAACCATATGTTAGAGCATGCTGAGCATGTATCTGATAGATGTTGTGATCTGCCATGTATTTCTATCATATAGTAAAAATTATGTTAAAACATAATCTCTGCTGATATTTGAACTAAAGTGTTATTCAGATCAATCGAGCCTGCGAAACCATCCATTTTTGTACACTACAACATTCATCATTGGCTGCTGACGAACATACTTCTTATTCCATCTGCACACAAAAAATAGTTTAAACATATATATAAGCTGCATAATTTGAAAGTACAATTAACGACACATACCTCAAACCAACGCTGAGACCAGCAAGCTCAGCATGATATGGAACATGTAGATTCGGGCTGCCCACATGAATGAGCTCCCAAGCTCAAATCTGAAGGAGGTGTAGGCAACCATCCATGTTGGCTTGTTGCCTACTGACGCAGCCCCTATATATGATAAGCTCCACCCATAGATATCATGCTAAAGGAATCAAGGTCATCAGAGTGATAAATACCGCAGTGGACCTAACTGGTATCGCGAAGAAGCACCAATCGAAATAAAATATAAGCACACAAGTGACTAAGAACTCCTCCGCTCGTGACGGTGTATGACTCCCTATGAAAGTCCACGAGCCACCTTAGTGGCATGCATGCGCGCTGCGGTGTCGACCCATCCCGAATGTCGACTGATGCGACCGACGGATCATGATACATCACGCCCGTAAGGGGTGTCGCCCCAACAAATCATCGCAAGAATCGCCAGTGCCATCTCTTCCCCTCGCCAATCACAATCGGGTCTATGATAGGTGGCCCATCAACCCATAGTCCCAGGATCATCGCCATGTCCCAGAGCATCACAGTCATCTCACCTACAACAAGGTGGAAGGTATTGGTCTGTGGAGACCATCTCTCAACCAAGGCAGTCAACAAAAGATGATCTAGCCGGATGAATCGTAGCTGACTAACACAGTTTAGGCCCACTTTTTCTAGCCCACGGATGAATCGTCTGCACGTGATGGGCCACTCCTTCAGCATAAGCAAGTGTGATGGGGCCTCAAGTACAATGCTCTACAAAAAAATAATAATACCACTAACCGAAATAAAAGGTAAGCAGGCGTAACGCAGAAATAAAAAATAAAAATCACTTACGATCGTGGAAGGCCGATGCCACCCACGCAGGGCAATGCTAGGATGAACCCCGCCAGGTATAGTCAATGGTGGCTCCCCAAGATGGCTATGTCGCCGACGCCTACCGACGAGTAGTGCTCTATGCCATCTTACCCGCCGAAAAAAAGAAGCAAATATAATAGTGTTAATATTGTAAAATCTAAGAGCAATACAACCTAAAGAGAAAGATAAGCATTATCCTATGTGTAAAATCTAATGTCTATAAGTAAAGGAAAAATGTACCGCCGTATTATGAGGGCACAATGACCAGAAGACCGGGTTGTTTTGCATATGCTACAAGTTCGCATCGCTACCTACATTTTCATCCATTGTGTTTTTGAATCTATTCAGATGTCGGCCCCGACCTTGGAAAGTTGCAAACGCGACTAATCTCTGCTAATGAGAGATGGCCAATCAGAACAATCTGGTAGAGTACAAAATTCATTTATGTATGTCAGCTTATACAGTTGTAGAGTGTAGTACTGTGACACACACGTGAGATGATTCAACTGTCGAAATCCCAATGCAGCAATCACATGTGGGCATGGACAATGATATATGATCGTTATGCCACAATTACAATGAGAGACCATTATCGAAATCAACTCAATGATCTTGACTGCCAAAAAACCTGCATCTCATGTGGGTTGATATTTACAGGTTCAGGGAAATGCCTAGCCTCCCTTTCAGTATGTTGTAACAGTGTGAACATCCTTTGAGTATAAATAGACAAGCTGACTTTGTCTTGCTGAGTAGCAGTGGATAACCGTTTCATGAACAAGACTACTAAGTTGTAATAGATAGCAGTAATTAAAGCTTGAATCGGTAAATCACATGCCCATTTCAGGACACCATTTAAACACTCAGATGCATTCATCGTCATTGTCCCATGACGTATACCACTATCGTGCACAAGAGACATTTAACAGGGTCACGCCCTATAAGCCAATTGTACGCTTCTTCTTTAACATTTTTAATATCTAACATTAAACGGTTGAACTGACGAATATCATCAGTATTACCTGCCATATACATTTTTGGCATAGAAACTTAACATCACCAATTCCCAACCTACGTACGACCTTTTTAAAATTTTCACGCAAATGATGCAAACAATGCCTATAAGCTGCCCATGGAAAAATCTCTTTGCATCCACGTAATAAACCAACATGTTTATCAGATATTATGCACAAATCACGTATAGCAGACACGATGGGCAACACATCATGCAAGCACAACAAGAATCATAACCACGAATCAACATTCTCGGACTCCACAATAGCAAAACCTAGAGGAAACAGACCATTATTGCCATCGATTCCTACGGCTGTTAATAATATACCATGATACTTGCCCAACAAAAAAGTACCGTCTAAGCTCAACACTGGTCGACAGCTACTCCATCCCATTATTGATGGTCCAAAGGCCCAAAAGTCTCCGGAAATCTGTGTAGTGGTAGATTGAATTGTAGAGCACTGCAAAGTACTACAAACTGATTCCATACAAAGACTGAGAGTCCTATAGGACTCTTCCCAGCTACCGAATATTGCTTTTATTGCCTTACACCTTGCATCCCAAGCTTTCATATACGAAACTTTAACATTGAATTTCGACTCCATTTTACCTATAATCTCTCTAGGCTTCAAATCAATCTGGTTCCTGATCACAGGTATGATGAAATACGCTATGAATTTTGAACTACACTATCGATGACCGGATGCACTTACTGCATTGACACATCTATGATTTTCATAAACTCTTAATATTCTCCAAGCACCCCCTAAGTGTCTGCTATTGTTACAATGTAAATGCCACTTACAGGGTCTTGTAGGACTATCATGTTGTACACATACAACCGTATAGTTCTTCTAGTTAGAGATAACTGTTTGGAATTGAACATTATTTACTATGCACCACCCAACAACAACAAATTGCAGACTCCGTTTAGTTGCGAAACACATACCTTCAACAATGTCATTTGGAATTTCAATTTCATCTGTGAGGCGGATGGGCGTCAAAGTAAACATTGTTGTCCCACTCTCTAGTTTGACACATCCTGACATACTGTGGACAACATATGACTCTCACCGCCAATATTAATAAATGAGTGATTTTTAGATTATGGTCGTTTATATTCCCAAGCATAGTCTAACCCGACGGTCAGCCATCATCACTAATATCTCCGCCGACTCACTACTGAGCCACTACTCATACCGATACTCATCTTCGACCGCACCACTGAGGCACATGGTTCATCCAACGATAGACGCATCGCCACCGCCACATAACTTATAAGTTGAGCAACAAATTATCATATTAATTATTACAAGTATAATCAGATAAATGTTGACCATATATTATCTGGGAATCAACTCATCAAAGCTGTGTTGTATCCCCGGAGGTGCTTGTGTGATGAAATCCTATGTATGCGATAGCGGTATATCTATTGACCTTACTACCGGATCAACTGATGTGGATGCAATATTAACATCTTTTACTTCGACATACAGCACCAACATCTGATGGGAAGCTTCGTCAAGTGTAAAATCGCAAACGTCATCGTCAGATATTACAAACGCTATAAATCCTCCACCCACTAGATAACGACCTGTTAGAGTGACTGTGTGACGCTCTGGATCAATATGCAAGATTCTCATAATTCGTTGCTTCAATTCCAGTAAGGTGTCGGACGTAACCTTAAGGACGATTCGACCTCCCATGTAACTTGACCGAACGCCATCGATACTTAGTTCCATAGAAAGGATCAAACAAATTCTTTGTTCATTCTTGCCAAACAAACTATATAGCTACTTAACACTTGAATCACAACGCCTACGCAAACATACAACTCAAATCCCAAACAAAGTCTAAAAATACTACTCAAATTCCTACCATACATACTCTATTACTTTATAAATTGATAGAAATAGGGATTTACCGTGAGTTTACAAATAACGACGGGGATATGCATAAAAACAAATCGAATTCACCACAGGAAACTTCCCCGAACAAAATAGAGCCGCCGGAATCATCGCTGGAAGTTAATGTTGGCTTCCAAACCCTGCTATATGAGAGAGGAAAGTGTTAAACGCAGAACGCTGGGTTCAAGAAAAACAAGTTTATTTCAATTCAGGGAGACGACAATGCAAGGGTTGGAGATCGCCGATGGGTGCCGGAAGCTCGATGTTGCTAGAACGAGGCCGGATGTTGCACGCTCGAGCTTGGGAGTGCGGAGGAATCGCGGCGGAATCGAGTCGAAACAAACCGAGGTATTAGGGTCGATCGGGTTCCGATCGGCCTTAATAGTGTTCGGGGTCAGTCGCCCAATTAGTGGGTGATTGGCTTGAGATTTAATGTGGCACAGCCACGCCACGTCGGAGTCGACGTGGCGTGGCCAGTCGCCCACTAATTGGCGACTATACCTATTCTTAATTTTTTTTATTGATACTTAATTAATTAATTAATATACTAACCATACTTAATTTAAAAAAATTGCCTATAAAAATATATAATATACTAACATATGTTTAACAAAAAAAAATGAAACATTAATGATAAGATTAACAATTTTATAAAATATCTAAGAATTTAGTACAAATAATAAGGTGATTACGTCTCTAATAATGATGAGTATATTTATCCCTTAATAAGCAATAGTTACTTTGGATTGTATTGCTCAAACCTTCGCTCTCCAAAGTCAAAGTGACCGCACTCCAAGTATGTAAACTTAAAATTCCTAAGTATTACAAACTTTTGATTAATAATAAGCACTCAACACAAAATATTAAAAGTTAGATAACAATTAAGAGAGATAGAACCTCTTTTTCCTATGTTACGACACAAGTAAATAAAAAACCACTAGATAACTATTCTCTTAAAAGATGATTAAACACACATGCACAAACCTAAAACTCTAAATATAATCTTAAAATCATAATATAACACAAAAGATATATGTAATTCAACCAATTGAAACGCATCTAATACACATGAAGAAAGGAAAAGGAACATGAGCTTACTGTTGCCAATGGCTTTTGGGTGGGTGGAGAAATAGGAAGGCAACACTTAGCTTGCTCAAAGTCGTGAGAGAAGAGGAAGCTTGGCTTGAGTTTTAGAAAGAAGAAGAAGAAGAGGAGGAGAGTAAGGTTCCGCTGCTGAAGGGACGTCACACGAAGGTCAAGGGCGAAGCCGGGACTGCGAGGATTATCTTTGTGAGATTTAAGATATTAATGGTGTTGATGTTAAGTTTATAATCTGTATTAAGTATGCCAAGCAAGTTTTAATTAAAAATTTGAAAATAATCTTAATAATTAATATTAATACTAAAAAAAATGAAGTAACATAAATTTAATATTATTTGTGGTTATATTGAATAAATAAAAATGATTATTTTTAAATATTTTTATAAATTATTAATTAATAATGAATGAATAAATTATTTTGTATTAGGTATAATTTAATTTTTTTGTAGTTGGAATTAATAGATTTTTTTAATTAAACTATTAATATTTCATCAAATAAATTAAATATATATATAGGTATATTAATTTAGAATTAAACCAGCATTAATATATCACATGCAGCCATATCATTTTTTTGTGTCATACAAACTATAATATGCAATTTTTCTGAAATTAAATGCAGCATGGGATCCATTCACAATAAAAATATTTCATTCTTAAAATATTCAATTTTAGCATTCAAAATATTTTTTTTCCAACAAACTTATCACATGAATGTGCTTTGATTGTTAAGAAACTATTTTCTTTCTTAACATATTGCAATTTCAATATATTATAAATTTAAACATGTTTACTTCTCTTTTGATGTGTAATATTTTTTTAATATAATTAGTTCATCATTTATTTCAAATAGTGCATCATAAGATAAATTATTTATCTCATTCAAATGTTTGGTTCTTCATAGATAGATGAGTATATTGGTATCTCATCATAATATAAATTATCAAATTGACACTTAGCACTTCCTCTCATTTTCCTTTGTCCAACTTTTAAGTATTAGACATTCTAACTTGAAATTCTTCAATTTGTTATAGTTGAAACAAGGTAAGATTTTTCACTTTTCTTCTATAAGATCATTCTTTAATTCATTTTAAGATTATGATTAGACTTTTTACCTTAATTTTAAAGATATTTTTTAACATCTTTCCAAGTTAACAAATTTGTAGGGGTACTTTGCCATCCTCGCTATTAAAGGAGATGTTTCATTATCACTCAAGCCGTGAACCTAAGTGCTACATTTTTTTTCCTTTTTTTTTTTTCTTAAAGATGACTTTCTCCTCTTCTCTTGAGCTGATTTTTTTTTTTCATGTGCTACTAGGAAACTATGCAAGTGGTAATTAAAGTTAGAACTCAAATCCTAATTCCAAAAAATGTTGTTAGCTTTGGGTCCCACTCCTTAGATAAGAGTCATAGAATATAATTAACTAGTTCATTATTAGAGTGATCTTTGTCAAGTGCAAGAAGTTTGTTGATAATTTTTATAAATTATTCAAGCATCTCTATGATTTTCTTCCCATACTTTATCCTTAAAGCTCATACTCTTGCATCAAAATGTTAATTTAGATTTCCCTTGACTTGTTTGTTTCTTTGTATGTGACGATTGGTTTGTCCAAAATTTATTTCCTTACTCTTAGTTATAAATTTTTAAGTAATCATCACACTTCATAGCACAATGTACTGCATTAATGATTGGGCTAAAATGGTATACATAGGTACATATGTTAAATGAAATAATATAATAATATATAGAGTATCATTCCCACGATAACTAAGTATAAAATTTCTTAGTTAATTATCAGTTGTCTAAGTTATACTTTTTATCCAACTAAATAATAATGTAAAAGCACAAACTCTTTTTAATTTTAAAAATAATTATTTTTTATATTTTAATGACAGGTAGGGGTGTTATTTTTAATTGGTTAAATTAGTGCTATGATTTTGTGTATTTTCGATGTTATCTTGATTAAACTAAGTTGTGTTTGGCTCAACGTTGACGCTAAAGATGCAACGCATGGGCGCTAGTTCTACTCTCTGCTTTTAAAATTTATATTGTCAACCAAGAGCATATACGTTATATTTTCAATCTCTAAATCAATACAATCAAACTAATCCCTTTAACCAGTTTTTTGCCTAGTGTTGATTAAATTTTGAAATATTAATTTTCCCTTTATCTCCCTTGAAATGGTTGCGGATCTTAAAAATTAATTATATCAAACTGTCACCAATTTTTCCATATTATTCTTCTATGACTCTCTCGATGGCCTAGATCACAACAAATTTTAACATTATAATTGCCCAGATTATAAGTAAATGAAGCTCAGGAAAAATCAAAACACAATAAATATTGACATCACAATAATTTTCTTTTATTAATATTCCATAAACAAAGTTTAATGCAGAATAATGCTTAAAATCCACACAAAAATATAACATGACTAAGTTAGCCACTCATAGTACAAGAAAATAGATCCATGAACCAGACCAAAGGGATAATCAAAAAAAAAAGAAAGAATGAACCGAGTAATTCTTCTAAATCCGCTATTGACTGCCTTATTTCTGCTTCCCAATGGAGAATCACAATGGATTCTATGTGCACAGTCAAACCTGGACCTTCTCCTTAACTTCAACAAGAACAAACACACCTTACATTGCTTTAGAACTTACTACAACACACTCACTAACACACCATGCATCACACATCACTTAGAGTGTCACTCTCAAAGTGCTATCACAACACTACACTCTCACTGGACTCAGGCCATATTTGGCGCAGCTTTTAGCTTCTTTCTATTTCGAAAAAGTAGACTCGAGTGTTTGGGAGTTGCTTTCTAAATCCCATTTTGTAAGAAATCCCATCGGTACATTTTTTTTTGCAACTCCGGAGTGGATGTCCGATCGAGCTTTCTAAATCCCGTTCCACCTTCTGTAAAAAATAATATTCCAAAATTACCCATGTCAGTTTTGTCTCCCATGTTCAGTATTTTCTCATTTGCACTTCCCTATTCTCCAACACATGAACCATGAAGGGCTTGGAGCTTTATTAGGGCTTCACTGAACTGAGCATCGAATTACAAAGGACCTTCGAATCCTTCACCGACTACCCCCATGTCAACAAGCATTATCTCCCGTCCATCCCGTCGACCTTGACTCCAACAGTGAACAAAGGTATGTCCTTGCAACAAGTCGTTAAGTGCATCTCTCGGTTTATCTTGCAATCATTCAATTTATGCGAATGAAGTGAAAATGTGTTACTGATTTGTTGTGATTTAGAAGTTGTGATTTCAATTTCTGTGATTTACATTTCTATATTTAAGTTTTTATAATCAGATTTGAAGTTATCATTACCACTAAAAAAATTTATTTGTTATAATCATTGTAATCCCATTTACATATGGTCCCGTCGATTGTGAACCTCTATTATCCTTTGTCTAGAGACATTTCGCAATTTCTATGGACTCCAAGAGAGGAACTTGATGTAGTTATAACTCTTGCCAAAGGAAAAGTTTCCCACCTATGTTTACAGATTATGTAATTACAGGTTCATGTAATTGCAGATTATGTAGTTTCTCCAAACTTGGTTCTATGCTGATATATTCCTATAAAATCTATGTATCTAAGCTTTGGAAATATTTTTAAAATGTAGTCGGGCTTATCTAAAGCTTTTCTTCAAAAGTTATATGTTAAAGTAATATGTAATCGGGCTTACCTAAGATATTGTAAAATGCTCTTCTTTTGAATCATGTGTGGATTATGTTATATTGATTGTCTATTTTCATTACACTCTTAATCATTTGTATTCCAGTTGTAATAAGTTCCTAATGTATAATTTCTGAAAATATATTATTATCTATAATTTTTGTTAGTCGAACAATAATAATGTAGTTTATGAGCTACAAGTAAAGACATATTTTGTTTGAGTGGTCATATATATATATATATATATATATATTGCTTTGTGAATGCTATAGCTTGCCAAATGGGAAAACCAAAAGATGGCGGTGTATCTGCCACATGGGAGAGGGAAGTCATGATTATATTTTGTGAAATATGTTTAAGGTCGACATAACATTTTAACAAATTTCCAAGAGAAAACAAGAAGACAATATGACAAAACACAGTTGAAGAACAAATGAGACCAACTTAAGAAAGACTGGAAACTTTGGAATGAGCTAAAATGAGGATCTACTAGATTAGGGTTGGATCCTATCAGGAAAATAATTGAGGCTTCAGATGATTTGTGGAAAGAAAAATTAGAGGTGAACTAACACATTAACCGAGTCCTTTTATTTTTTGAGTCTATTGCAGAATTGAATCTTTAACTAGTAACATGTTTAAACTCTAAAATGGCACTCTCAAATGTAGGTTGTGCCTAATGCAAAAAAATTTAGGCTATGTTGTATAGATCTGGAGCTAGAAGAGAAGCTTGACATGATGTTTAGTGGCATTGTAGCTATCGGTACTCATGCTTGGGGTCCAAGTCAGGAAATTCTCCATAATTTAACTAAGCTCGAATAAGCACATTCCAATGAAATAAATAAGGAATTAATGCATGATATTGGTGAATGAGGTGAAATTAGTTATTCAAAATGCACATCACTAGGTCAATAAAGACAAAAGAAAAAAAATAATACTACATTCATAAGAGACCAACTATCACAATTGGTTTTAACATGTGTAAATATGACTTCTAGTGCTAAAACTGTGCATGTTTGTCCACCAATGTCAGAAGCTACTAAGATACTTGATAGCACTTCTGAAATTTTTGATGATATATCATTATATCTATTCTCAACAAAACTCCATGAAGATCTAACTAAGCGAGAGGAATTTTTGACAATGGTGCTTGAGCAAAGAGTTCATTACCTTCGCTATTTTATGAATAATAGTGATGTCTAAATATTTTTAACTAGCTTTGACAGTCTATTTTTTATTTATATATCAACTCGTTATGAAATTAATCATTTCATGAAACATTAATAGCTTTGTACTTTAAGTTTGTCATTTTGTTTGATTATGTTTCTTCATTGCTAATCTTCATATTTGTAATTCTCATTTTGTAGTTGAGTTTTAATGTTGCACAAATTATGAGTAATTTATTTGTGGTGTCTTTTAATATAGAAAGTTACATATTGATGGAGATAATAGAGACTGATGAACTACTAGAAATGGCTCAACATCTATCTCTTATTGCAACGACAACATACTTCATAAATGAATTCTACGAAACATATATATGCAAGACTCCATGTATGACCTCATCTCACATTGGAGACAAATGGATTGGGGAACTGCTAGGAGGTCACCTTGCTAGGTTTCACAATGTATTTCGGATGTCAAAAGCAATTTTTTATGACCTTCTGCATGAACTTAAAGCTTCTCATGGGCTTCATGGTTCATCCAAGACAAGCACAAGAGAAGTGTTGACTATAACTTTATATATTTTATCACATAATGAATCAATACAAGTAACATGTGAACATTTTCAGCATTCGTCGCAAACTATTAGTTGATACTTTTCTATGGGTTTAAATGTATTAGTAAGCTTGACCAGAAATATTGTAAAGCCAACTAATCCAACTTTTGAAAGTACTCCACCAAAAATATGTAACGATGTTAGATATATGTCATTGTTTAAGGTAGACATATTATGCCTTTTTCTTATTATGCCTTTTTTCTTAATATTGTTTTTCAAAATAGTGTAAAGCGTATTACAAAATTGTATTGGAGTACTCGATGGAACACATGTTGATGCTCATGTTCTTAATAGTTTGAAAGTTGCATATATCATCACTAAGGATCACCGACATAAAATATTTTAGCAGCATGCGACTTCAACACAAGATTTATTTATTTAAAATTGAAGAGATTTATTTATTTGAGTTGAAATTTTATTATATTACTATGACTTATAATCCATCAACACAAGATTGTGAAAATGCCTAAGATGTGAGAATTTATGCTTGTAACCCAAAGAAAATAGCTACCTTAGATTCTAAATCTAGGGAGCTTTAGTATATGCTAAAGCATGACCTAAATCTAAGCGAGAGATGGACATAATGATTTACCTTCACAAGAGAGAATAAACTGTCCAACTTCTGAACTTACAACCACCTAGAATGACTGTCAGCTAACATCTCCTATGATTCAAAACCATGTAGTCCGGTCTTATGAAAGTGCAAGATAGTTGGGCTATTATTTAATTAGACGAAATCCTAAACCCACACCCTAAGAGACTAGAGCATGAGTGGCATGAGCATATGACTTAAGCTAAATGCAAAAAAATCATTATAAATTTTATTCTATTTTGACACTTCATTTAAATAAAGGCTTGGGATTTTTGATGCCTAAATGTATGATGAAGTTGATTATGGGATAAATCAGCGAGAAAGAGGTGCTTTCCAACACAGAGGAGGCTCTCAAAGGTCAAGCCTTCCCCTATCGTTGAAGGATGGAAACCCTCTCTTTTGCAAGAGTGAAATAATATGATATGCATGTTGTTAAACATTCAACATTTAACTAAAGGGTTATTAAATCTTTTAATTATCTTATTTATGTCCTAAGCTTTATGTGAGGTTATGAATTGTAGAAAATTTTAGTTATGAGTGGTTAATTGGGGTAGAAAAATTAATTTTATCCTAAGAGCCTACCGCATCCAGGCCACACATTTAAACACCAAGCATTGAAGAAACTAAGGAAAGCATGACATTTCTATTACGTAACCTAAACACAATATCAAATAATTTTATAACACTAGCACAAAAGAATAAAAGGCTATTGCGGTCGGGTACCACCATATAACCCAAAATAAAAAATAGGCAGCCGAGCTCTACCCTTTACAACCCGGTGCTTAAAAGAATAATTACAATTTACAAATGAATGCTATGGGGGGTCTTCAAATGTTCATATATCCATCTCTTCTTCATTTCCTTCATTTTTTCATTTGATTTGCTTAGTTCCACTCCAAAGGCATCGCATGGCCTCCTAGGACAAAACCCTCTAGCCAATGCTCATCATATACCCCCATAACACTAATCCTAATTCCTAATATAAAATTACATTAAAAATAAAAAAAGTCTAACTACACAAAATAAGTTAACTAAACACATCATACAACCCAAGCAATTATATTTATAATTTGGACTCAGCACCCTGCACATGGATAACCAAGCCTACCTGTCCTAACTTAAATTATGCTTAGGGGCTTAAGCAAACTGCAAAGAGAGCATTTATATTTATTTTAAGTGGCCCATTAAGCACAATTTCCTATAAAAAATAAGATTAGGCTAATCACGACCTACCATCCAATCTGAAATATACACCCTAACATCTAGTCTAAACATTATATCACAAAACAAAACATACACCAAATATACACCATCCTAACTTATGACTAAAAGTTGTGACTTAATCTAATATGTGTGTATTAAGACTTATGTGATATATCCTAACTAGGCATTAAGGTTAAGATCTTCTAAGTGTGAAAGAATGCTTAGTCAGAAGAGGTGGGTTTCACTTTAAGTGGTTAAATTGATTTGAGAATTTTACTTTGTATTTTCTTTTATTTTATATGCCTTACACTTAACAACTAAGTGTTATAAAGAGTGAAAAGAAAATTGCTCTCTATCATCCCTACCCTAAGCCGCTTTCTAAAGCAAGTTAATTTAATTTATTCTCCTTACTGAATGGATTATTACATATTTTAATTAAACCTAAGTTTAGGTTCACTTTAAATGATTCAATTCAATATGAAAGACATCTTAAGATTAATTTGATTGAATTACTATCATATATATATATATATATATATATATATATATATATATATATATATATATAATCATTCCTTTCCATCACATATAACATGCATATGATTAAATCTTTAGTACACCTACACATACAATATATTTTAGCACACTTAAATGATGATGGGTGTGAACATGTACATTTAAAGTTTATATTTTTCATTTGATTGAATAATTTCATCATATTAATTTAAACCACAATCCAAATTCTTATACAACAATACATAAGGATGAAATTAAGCGGGTACATACCATTGTTAAACCAGGGAAGTGAGATAATCAAATGACCTTATTGCGGCTAGCTAAAGCCTCGTATTCCCGGGATGTCCAGACCATATACCCATTTGCATTCAAACATATGTAAATTTATATATATGAATGTAGGGAAGGAAGCTTCCAATTATATGACCATCTAATTCAATCATTTAACCAATAATGAATGCATGTACTTTTATTAGAAAAGATAGATTTTAATCCTTTAGCCACATATGCACACATATATAAAAAGAAATGAGCAAGTACATGCCTTTGTTAATTAGGGAAGTGAGATAATCAAATGACCTCCTTGGGGCTAGCTAAAGTCTCATATTCTCGAGATGTCCAGACTATATACTTTACTATCTCACTATATATGAATGTATATGTAAACAAGAGGAAGAAAATCATGCAAAACTTGCATTTTTATTTGATTACCTCACTTATGTATATGAAGAAAAGTCTCATACAAATTCTAATGTAGAAATATATGTAAATGAAATCAAGTAAGTATGTGTCATTGTTAACCAGGGAAGTGAGGTAATCAAATGACCTTCTTGGGGCTAGCTAAAGCCTTGTATTCTCGAGATGTCCAGACTATATACTTATTAACATTCAAATACATATAAAACTACATGAATTAAGGAAAACAAAGCTTTACTTCACATACCTAAGCTATAAGCACATTCAAACCTATATGTAATCATAACTATTATCACTCAAATCAATGTAATTAATTTATAAATTTTGGAAAAATATTTTGGATTTATTAGTGATAATAGCCATGCAAATATTAAGTTAAGTCAACACATGCAAGCTTAATATAAAAGAAATTTCATTTTATTTAATTAATTTTGAAAAGAGATGGATGCATGGAATCAAATTACATATAACATTTAACATGATTGGAAAAAAATACTAAATATAAGCATATAATCTCATTCAATCAAATTAATTCCTAAGGATAATCATATTAAATAAAAGTATTAAAATGAAACCATAGCTTGTTAATACCATATCTAATTTTATGTTTTGACTTGATTTAATAAAATGAGAGAAAGTTTGCTGATCCTAATCCATTTCAATATTTGTGGTTTAACTTAGTTTTATCAAAAAGGTAATTAGGTTTATTTTATGGGTTAATTAGGTTGTAATATGAGTTAAGTCTATTAATTAACCCTTACCTATGTTACCTTAAAGTAATTATCCAATTAATTATGAGCCAACATAATATGCATATGAATTGGAATTTAAATCTGCAATGACCCTAAGAAATAAAAGGCCTAATATAATTGGCTCATAAATAATAGTTAATTAAGTTAAAGAACTTAATAAGTACTCTTATAATTCTCCCACACATGTGGGCTAATTATAATTTTCTTAAGATTTTCTTAAGTTATTGAATACTTATGAGTCTACTCAAGAAACTTAATTAGATGAGTTCTGGAATAATTGTGATTTTAATTTGATTAATGAATTAAACCATTAATTAATCCCAAATTAATTTATTTCTACTCAAATGAAATGAACTTAAGGTAAAAGATTAGGAAAGAGGTTCCAATCTTATTTCACATGCCCATTCACTATTATACAATGATTGAATGGTTTAATTAATGGTTTTCTTACTGTTTAGCATGTTAATTAATCACCTAATTAATTAAGAAAGTAATTAAGCCTAAGATAACCAATTTCCCTATTTACCAAGCAATAAATCTCAAAAAAATTATGCAAGGTAGGGTCATCCCATTAATCAACCTCAAAAAGTTTGGGATTAATTACCTGAGTAATTAATTAAGTTTTCACTTAAATCAAATTAAGCTTTAATTACTGTTCAAAATCAATTGGGAATATTTTTATTAAATTATCCTCTGAATTATATTTAAAATGATTATTTATTTGTATTTTTTTGGATTTTCTATGATTTGTTATAATTTTTCAAAGTTTCAACTCCTTTAAATGACTTTTCATGATTTTTATAAAGTCCATTAATTTATTTTTACAATTTGAACTTCAGAATACAATATCTTCAAATTCAAAAATCTTTTTGACTTGAAATTTTTATGATATGTGTATTTTAACTTCAATCTCAATCCCTAAAATTTCAACTTAATTTGATGTATACTTTTGGTTTAATTAATGAAATTTAATTTTTATGAAAACCTAAATTAAGCTTAAACTATTCAGTCAAATTTGGGGATTTTAGGTTTGTTGGATTCCTCTCAAAAAGTTGAATTCAATGAGCCTTGTTTGCAATTTTTAATTAGGTATTTTATTTTCTATGAATTTTTTAAAATTTCAAGTGATTTAATTAATTTTTAAAATTAGAAAATGTGGAATTTCCTACTTATCCTAGTTAAACCGTCGGCGTGATGTAGCACTTCGGCGCTGGAATAGTTCCATGTGGCACATGGTGCCGCGAGGCATATCGATTAGCGGTGCGCGTCGATCGGCGAGAAAACAAAGGGAACATGGATCGCAATGTGCGGATCATTTCAGACGGTCTGATCACAGATTGAATGGTCTAGATCGATCTGTGATCCATACCGATGATGATGCTTTAGAACCGCATGATCCACGTCTAAATATCCATCTCCACGATGGGGATCAGGATGATTAACGACGTCCGTGGATGGGGTAGATGGAACACTATTTCGGGCGAGATTTTTGCTATTTTTGTGAAAAAATTGATTAAAAACTTCCTTTTAGGCTATATTTTCTAACGATGTTTATCGAAAATCACTCCAAATGCATGGTTATGATGTAAATTAAAAAATATAAGGGTAATTTAAGACAAATTCCTAAAATTGCACATACATTATCACAAACAAAGCTTTTTAAGGCCGGCTAAAGTTTGATGAAATTACCTCACGGGATGATTTTTGACAACGGTGAAGATCCGAGCGAGCTCTTGGGTGTGAGAGGAAGCCTTGGAATAAGTTTGAACCTTTCCTTTACTTTGGAATGTCCTGATCACCAAACTTCATCGCACCCTCGCTGGAATCTGCTTAGCTTCGATATTTTTCTATCCAAATGGCTCAAAGGAAGTGGGGAAGGGATGTTCTTTGCTTGGGAAGCTCTTGAGAGTTGAATGATGGTAGGAGGAAGAACTTAGAGGCTTCAATTCCCTATCTTTTTGTGATGGCCAAAAATCACCATTAATGGTGATGGGGAGATGGTTGGGAGGTGATGGCATTGGGATGTTGGATTTAGCTCCAAAGTCTTCCTTTGGGGTTGTGGAGTCAGTCTTCATTGAATGCAAGTGATGGGGAGGATTGAATGCAAGTGATGGAAGGATTGAATGAGATTGGGTGAAATCTTATGTGGGGAAGGATCCATGAGGGTTTTAATTTGGTTGGGCTGATTTTGGGCTGATCCCAAGTGAGTTTGGGTTGAGTTTGCTCAGCTCTTAAGATTATATGGGTTGGTTTCAAAGAACTTGGCTCAATTTTGGTCATTTGGTTATGTTGGGTTAGGTTGACTAATTGGTCAAATTAGGTGAAACCAAGGCTTAGGTTAGGTTCAAATGATTATTTGAAGTATTTTGGTATGATCAATTTGATTTAATTTAGTCAAGAATTGATTTCGGCTCATTTGGAATCAAATGGGTCAAGTTGACCAATTTAACCAAAATTGGCCAAAATGGTTTGGATTATGGGTTGATTCATGTTCAATTGGATAATTGAAAATGAATGTAATCCTTGGTTTGAATGAATTTAGATTTAGGCCAAATTGACCTTTTGAAATTTAAAATATTAATTTGAGTTGTTTTAGGTATGGCTCAGTTGATGGTCAAGCCATGTTCAAACTTTGATCATGGGTCGATGTTATTTAATGGTTTCAACCAAATTGGTGTAGGGTGAGTTTGGCTAGTTTTGATTCATTTGGGCTAAAGGGCAGACTTGGTCAAATGACCAAGTTGACTTGGTTTGACCCAATTCATGGCAATTGATCATCCTAGGGTGATCAATGGTCATGGTATAAGACTTGGATGGGCTTGATTCAATCCAATTTGGGTTGGATTAGAACTTAGCTCAAAAGGGTCATTTAGGTCGCTTTAGGTCAAGTGGGCCTAAGTGGGTCAATTGGCTTGGTTTTGACTTGATTTAAGTTTAGTTGAACTTATATATGAGCCTAGGATTGAAATATAAATTAAACTGCAATCAATTTGGAGTCTAATTAATTTTGGTTCATTTGAAATTTTTAAGTCAAAATGGCTAAGTTGACCTTGACTTGGGTTGACTTGAATTTGGTTTGATGATTATAAGTTTTATTTATATTTGAATAGATGATTGAATGAATGATTGATCCAAGAGAAAATCCATTAATTTTGACTTGATTTGGATATAATTTGGCTAAGTTCAAAGAATTGGCTGAAAAGGCTTAGATTGGGTTTTGATTTGATATTGGTTTTAGTTTTGGTCATTTGAATTTAGATTTCATTTATATTAATGAATATAAATGAAGGAACAATTGATTTATTAAAAAAAAAAAATCATTTGAGCTTGAATTAGTTTGAAAGCTAATTTAGTTAAGCACATGGAGGTAGGTTCATGTGGCTTAAAAGGAGTTTTGGTTTGGTTTGATTTAGTTTTGATCATTTGGATATGGATTTCATTTATATTTGTGAGTTTAAATGAAAGAATAATTGATTTATAAAGAAATCAATTGAATTTGATTTGATTTAAAGGTGGTTTTGGCTAAGTTTATGAAGATGGTTCATATGGCTTAGGAAGCTTGGGATTTGAATTTGATTTTGAGTTTTAATCATTTAGGAGTCAAATTTGGAATTAGATTTGGAATGTGAATTTGAATTTAAGGTTTGGTTTGAAATTTTAATCTGAGTTTGATTTGAGAAGGTGCATATGGACTGGGTTTAGGCTATAGGATAGGTGATTATTGACCTCATTTTTAGAATGAGTTTTGAACCCCTCCATCTTAAACATAGGACTATTCTTAGACTTTAAGAGTTTCTTAGTCCTAGGACACATCTAGTGATTAGGTGGACACTTAACCTAATCCTAGAGACTTAGAAGAGCTATCCATAGGAATAGGTCATGCCTTAGGGGTGTTAGGAAAATTTGCCTACCCTTAATTTGAACCACTCCTCACCTTCCTTCTATTAAGTCAAACTCCAAATCAATCTTATTTGATTTTCTCCAAATTCAAATCAATGCCACATGATTGAAATCCATGATTGAAACCCATGAATGAAATTTCAAATTCCAAATTTTTCCTAAGTCTTTAATTTCCTCTTAAGGACTTAGCCAAAATCACTTTGAATCAAATAAAATCCTTGACATTTCATTATAACTCATTTATATTCTCATTTATATTCACATATATAAATGAAATATAAATTCAAATCAATTAAACTAAACTTAAAAATCAAATCCAAAACTCCAAAATTTCCAAAGTCTTTTAAATTTTCTCTTAAGGACTTATCCAAAATCATCTTCAAATCAATTCAAACTCATGAGATTTTGTCATAACTCATTTATATATTCTCATATATAAATGAAATATAAATTCAAATCAATCAAACTAAATCCAAAATTCAAATTCCTAATTCAAAATTTCCTAAGTCCTTTAAATTTCCCTCTTAAGGACTTAACCTAAATCATCTTCAAATTAATTCATGAGACTCATATTCATTTATTATATTCTCATATATATTCACATATAAATTCAAGTCAATCAAATCAAATTCAAAATTCAAGCTCCAATCTCCAAAATTTCTTAAGTCCTTTAAATTTTCTCTTAAGGACTTAGCCTAGATCATGATCAAATCACTTCAAATTCATGAAATTTTTGCATGGTCCATTTATGTTCTCATTTATATTCACATATATAAATGAAATATAAATTCAAACAATCAAAACTAATTCCAAAACTCAAACTCATTCAAAATCCAACATAAGCCTTTCAAGTCAAAATCTTGTACTTAGCCAAATCAACTTCAAATCAAGCCAAACTCTTGATTTTCCTTCATGATTCAATCAATTCTTCAATCATGAATCTAAATATAAATACAAAATTCAATCACTTAATCAAAACTCAATTCAAAAATCAAGCCAAAATCCATTTCATGTTCACCCTTTGAACATGAAATTGTCAAATGAATCAAAACTCATTTGACTTCAAACCACAAATGGATTTATCTTTCAATCATAAGTCCATATACAGTTCAATCAAACTCAAATCAAGCTTTGACCAAGCCATTTGACCTACTTCACTTGACCCAAAGTGACCTAAAGTATCCCTTATGAGCCAAATCCTAACCAAATTGGATTAAATCAAACTCTATGCCTTCATGATCAACAATCATCATAAATGATCAATCACTCAAATTGGGTCAAACTAAGTCAAGGGTTGAGAAAGTCAACACTTAGCCAAAATGAAACCCAACATAGCCAAAATCCATCATAAAATTGATTGAAACCAATGATCTAAGTTCATTCATGACCAATGTTTGAACCAAGTCAACATTTGAGCCTAACCTAGCTCAATTCCACACCCAAGTTGACCCAACTTGACCTAAAAAAGTCAAAATGGGTCAAAATTTGATCTAAGCCAAATTGATTTAAACCAATGGGTCAAGTTCATTCCAAATCACTTGTTGAACTTGACAAAGCCAACCTCACCCCAACCGACTCAATTGAACCCTTGACTTAATAAAAGCCAAATTCAAACTTAACCAAGATTGATTGGAAAAAAGATACCAATCCACTTCATATGACTAACCAAACCTAAACCTACCCATGACCTAGCTCAAAAAGGTAAAATTGGTAAAATTGGTCAAATTGGTCAACTTGACCCATTTGACCTAAATGAGGTCATATGAACCAAATTTAAAATTAAACAAAATTGAAATAAACCAAAGCCACTAAAATATTTAAAATGGTCATATGAACTTGACCCAACCCTTGGTTTGACCCAATTTGACCAATTGGCCAACTTAACCCAAGTTGACCCATTTTAACCTAAGTCAACATGAGAAAAACCATACCAAATGAACTCCAAATCCAATGAAACTTGGCTAAATCTATTTTCTCAACATACCCAACATATCCAAATTCAAAAAAAGCTAAATGACCATTCTACCCCTAGGCTGTAGAACAAATTTTGGTCAAATCCAAGGGGAATTTGGTCAATTCCTCTTCATACCTACTTGATACTTTCCTAATAGGTCAAGTGAACCCTATGGAGGGTGGTGCACCCAACCCAATGGATTTTGGTCAGCCCAACTTGACACAAGAGCTAAACCGAGCACATGGCTCAAATTGGCCACATGGGAATCATGCTCCCACTCAATTTGAGCACATGGGGTGTTACCATTCCACTCCCTAGCCTAAAATGAACTCAAGGACAACTCTAATAGCTCAAACAACCCTTTCAATCTTGGCAATTAAATCAAAATGGCAAGTTAAGCATCTGAGTTGGGAGATATACTCCCCTAATTCACTAATTCCATATCGAAGTAGAGAGTCATAGGAGCCATTTGCAAGTGATCCAAGCTCTAGGAATTGAATTTCCATCATTTCCTTAAGAAATGGAGCTTTGCCAAACTTTCTCCATACACCAAACCAAGTCACTTCCCTTGCACACTCCTCGGGACTGTCAAGTGCATCCAAGCCTTTCCAAGCTCCAAGTGAGGGAGATCCACCATCAAAAGCTCTGCCAAGGAGGGTTGGTCCATAGCTCCACTCAACCTCAAGAGCTAAAATTTCACCAAAGCTTCATCTCAACCGCATCTAAGCTCCTCCAATGGAATCGGTGGATCACCTTGTGAGTTTTTTCTGATCAATAAACTTAATGTGGTGTGGAGCTTTGTGAAAGAAATTTTAATGGCATGAGGTTTCAACTATTAGATGTGCTTACCATTAGGGTTGGATGGTGTCTGCAAAATTTTATCCCAATCTGAGCTCAATCGAGCTCGAATTATGGCCTAGAACATGGACAATCTCCATGGATCACAGCAGGTGACAGATTCGCCATCCACATCAAGATTAAATCGTTTTATATTCATTTTATCCCCTTTGAAATGGATTTTACCCCATCCTTGATTGACTGAGGCAAAAGCATGCCAGCCACGCTGCTCAATGATTTAAGTGGCCACAGAGCTTATGTGTAAAGTGTCGCCAAGTGTCACACCATAGGGATTAGGAATTAATTAAGGTTTAAATAATTCTAATTAATTACCTTTCTAAAATTCATATCCACCCAAAAAAAATAAAAAAATATGAGGTAAATTGCCACAAAAGATAATTCAATCTAGAATATTCTAAAAATTTTAATGGATTTTGAATATCTTTCTAATTTTGGGTTTTATTGGGAATAATTTTTAATTACTCCACCAAATCTCAAACTTCTTAAGTTTATTTTTGGGGATGACTTACCTCCCTAATTTTCTTGTGATTGGTAAATTGGGAAATTAATTCATTTCTAATTACCCCTTAATGTAATTAAGATTAATTAAGGGTTTGATTAGTGGTTTAATCCTTTGTTGAAGTTGATTAAGATATGTTTCGATAAATAGGAGGTTTAAGGAATAATTTTGTGTCATTTCCCCTAAGCTATTCCTTAAACTCTCTTTTCTTTCTTAATCTTCTTTTAATTAAGGGCTAACTCACTAATTATTCTCTTAATTCATTTCTTAAAAATTCTAAAACTTTTCATAACTTAATTAATCTACTTTGGGTAGATGCTTAGGTGTTCAAGAGCCTAAGTTCAATTAAGGAAATCAAAACTCAACTCATATGTGTGAGGGGTATTTTGAAATTACTTAAGTTAAACCCTTAGCTTAATTAATCATTAATCATGAGCCAAATTGCATTAGGCCCCTTTCTTCCTAGGTGCATTGCAAATTTAAATTCTTGTGAGGGTTTTATGTCATCTCATTGGCTCATAATTATTTGATTAACTAAGTGTAAGGGTAAATTAATATGCTTAATTCATACCTTAACCTTAATCAAAATATAAAATGAATCTAATCATCTAAAAATTGAACAAAATATTAAACACATGTGGAATGGGTTAGGAACAACAAACTCAATTCACATTTTCAAAATTAAATCAAATTCAAAATCAAATAAAAATCATATTAAATAAACTTTGATTTACTTTAAGCTTTCTTTATTTCATAAGATTGTCTTTAGGATTTAATTAAAGTGAATGTGTTTACATGCTTTCATTGCCTTTAGTTCTTCCTCAAAAATATGTGTCATATGGTTTCATGCATCCATGTTTTTTTTTTTAAAAAAAATCAAATTTAAAATGAAAATGTTTTTCTTTATGTCAAATTGTATGTGTTGGCTAAAAGTAAGAATATGAGTGGCTATTATCACTATTAAATTCAAATTATTTTCAAAATATATGAATCAATTATCAAAACTGAAAATGTGTTACTTATATTATTAATAAGTTTGCATGTGAGTAAAATATATGATTTAGTGTAGGTTTTCCTTCTATTTTCTTTTAGTATAATTTTGAATAGGATTTGGCAAGGTGTATGGTTCATTTGAAAAGAACCTAACACTTGCCTAATTCCATATTCTATTCATTCCTATACTATCACTTAAGAAGGATACTTATATTTGCACATGTAAATTGCATAAACAAAAATAAATTAACCAACACCAACTTTTGCATTCTTTCTTTTCCATTCATTTATTTTGTACACATGTTTGTATCTAAAGAAAGTTGTATATTAGTTTGGTCAACCCCAAGATTGTGAGGCTTTAAGTAGCCCTAAGTAAGTCTTATACCTTACACCTCTGGTTAACAATGACATCATACTCACTTATACCTTTCATACATTCATATGTGCATGTGAAAGTTGGATAAAAAATCCCTTTGCTACTAAATGAAAATCATGCATCATAAACATCCAAATTTTCTTAAATGAACTACTTAACATGCATCATAAAGTGTGTTAAATATTATCATTTGTATGTATAGATATGCTTAGGACTCATTCATATGCATGTCATATATGTTGGGAAAGAAATGAAGTAATGTATGTTTTGTGAATTTAGTTAAATTTGACTTAATCTTAAAATGCCTTTATTTTGAATAAGTTTGTTTAGAGTTCATCTAAACTTAAGAGTAATTAAAACACTTAATTAAAACATTCACCAAACAAAACTAAAATATGAATCCACTTTAGAAATTACTTAGGTTAGGGAAGGAAAGAGAAGTTCTCTCTCTTCCCTCTTTATAACTAATAATTAATGATTCATTTGAACCCAATCAAAATATAAAATAAAATCAACCCAAAATAACTAAATCACTTAAATGAAACCCTCCTAAGTTGAACATTCTTCATACTTAGAAAATTCTAACTTAAAGCCATAACTACATACCACACAAACCTCTAAAGCACACATTAAGCTAAGTCACCACTTCTTTTAGGTTAGGGAGGTGCATGGTTTGATGCTTGCTTTTGTTATGTAATATATTTTAGTCTGATGTTAGATGTGTAGAGAATGAATGGGTGATCTTAGTCTAACCATTATCTTATGTGGGATTGTGCTTAAGGGCATGTAATAAATAAAATATAAATGTTTTTGTGTAGCTTATACCCCAAGCATAATCCAGTCGTGGGATTTAGTCACCCATGTGGGGGTGATAAGTCCAATATACATGCTTGGGATTTGGTGGTTTATATAGCTAACCTTATTTTGCAAAAGTTAGCTAGATTTTTACTTTTCTTTTCATATAATTTTGCAATTAGAATTTTATGATTGATTTATGGGGATTAGGATGAACATTGGTCATAAGATCTCATTATATATGTGAAGCCTTTGAGCATCCACCTTCCAACCATTTAAAAGAAGGAACCAAAGAAGAAATAATAAAAAAAAGAAGAAAGAAGGAAAGAAGAATGAGGAAATGAAGCTTGAAGACCCGCATAATAATGAGTTCCTTGCTTAATTGTATTTACTTCATTTGTAATCTGGGTTGAGTAAGGGTAGAGCTCAACTACCCAATTTGTTTTCTGGTTTATGCGGTGGTACCCGATCATTATAAATCAATTGGTGATTTGTTTAGCTTGGGCATTAAGTGACATCCTTTTCCTAGTTTCTTTCTTGCTTTATATATGGTCTGGATGTAGATTAGGCTCTTAGGGAAAAATAAATCTTTTACCAAATTTAACAATTCAAAACTAAAAAAAAGAACTCATAACCTCACCTAAAGCTTAGGATAAAAATCAAGATAAAAGAATTAGCAACCCTTTAGCTGGATGAGTACTTCTTTTATAACATCCTGTACAAATGCATATTATTTTCACTCTTGATTGAAGAGCTTGCACTTTTGCCAGAGAAACTTGGCTTGACCTTTGAGAGCCATGGTGGAAACACACGTCCTCCCTTCTCACTGATTTTGGCAAATAATCTCATTTCTCATGCATTAGGCATATGAATTCTATTAGCATGAGTCAAAATGATTATCCAAATATAAAAATAAAATGAAATCTGAATTGCATTAGATTTAGCTCATTTGAAGCATACCCTTATATGATCTAGTCTCTTTAGGGAGCGAGTTTAAGGATTTAGTCTCTTTCTAAATAAATAACATCCTAGCTATCTTGCATAAAGCATATGACTTTCTACATGCATTTAAAATTGTAGGAGGAGTTAGTTGGCAGCCACACCCAGTCAGTTGTAAGTCCAAGTAGTTAGGTGGTTTGTTCTCTCTTATGGAGGAAAACCAAATACCTATTTTTGCCTTAATTTAAATTATGCTTTCGGCCCTCGCCAAAGCTCCCTAGATTTAGGTTCTGAGGTTGCTTCTCTTCTTTATGGGCCATAAGCAGAAATCCTCACCCCTTAGGCATTTTCTTAATCTTGTTTTATAAAATCATAAGCCCTAAATTTCTAACAAGAAATGTAACTCAAATAAATTAAATCAATTTCAAAAATATAAAGCCCAACTATATGATAGTTTGAGATGCTCACTAGGCTTCATAGCATCGCGGGCATCTGCTACTTATCTTCCTTTGGCTTCAATAATAACTCCCTCTCTTTGATCAATCCCATTTAATCTTTCAAAATAAACCAATTGATTAATAGTCCTACCTATTGAAATCTTTGGAGACAACGATCATATACCTTAATCGAGAGTATTCCTAAGAGATCACATCTCTTAGGATGTAATTAACTTTTACGTAGAACTTAAGGTTTAAAATAAACCCTCCTTTACTTTTTTATGTAAAGTAGGGGAAGAATCTTTGGTACACATGCAAACTCATTGTCCTTAGGAGTCCTTGTTGAGGTGATTATGTCCATTATAGAGTGGTGACTTCTATCTTTTGAGATAGTACACCTCTCCTCAATGTTATACCCGATCACCCTTAATAAGAATATCTGCAGATCTACATGGTATCAAATTGCATAAAGGGAAGAGATGTACATGTCCATCCTAATTTTATCCCGCATAGAATGAAGATGGAAGTATATATCTTATTCTCAAAAAGAGAATTGATAAAATTTTCACCACAGTGATTTTCTTAAGTCCTAAGGCATGGCTTAATCCTATGATTAACCCTTCTAAGTCTCTAGTCTTAGGTTAAGTGAGTACCTAATCACTAGAAGTGTCTTATAACTAAGGAGTTCTTAGTGTTTAGAGGAGTCCTAAGTCTAAGAAGAGGAGGTTGAGAGCTCAATTCAAAAGTGAGGTCAACAAATGGACTGATTGTGGTGTGACAGCACACATATTTATTTGACCAAAATGATAAACAACATCCAGAAGATTGCAAACACTAATGGAAATGATTTATACCTAGACCTGAAAGGTAGATATAATTGTGATCTTACTGTAATACAGCTCTCTTTATGCCATGGGCGTAAGACAGCCAGAAGGAGGAATCCGTGGGGGATTGAGTGCATGAACCTTCCACTAGTGAAGCAGGTTCAAGCTATCCACTTGGGATATGGATTTGACTTTTATTATGAAGATGATTAGTTTGGGTGTGTATGCACTCGATATAAGAATCTATAATCTGATGGGGATCAAGATCAAATTAATTTTAATTTATTTTATTTTAGTTGATGTGGAGGCATATCCATTAGGGATATGGATTTGAATCCGCTAAGGATTGGAAATGTGAACCTTCCACTAGGGATGAAGGTTCGAGCTATCTGCTAGGGCTAAGAGTTTGATTGGATTTCTTTATGGCTCCACTAAGAAGAATGATTTTTGAGTTGAGGGTACATCCGCTAAGGATATAAGCCTGGTTGAATTTGTTAGATTTAGATTTCAAAAGGCTGTAGTGGGGAGACTAATCTGATTTATGCCTCACTGGAGAGAAGTTTTGTTTGTTCGATTTGTTTAATTTGATTCCACTAGGAAGGTTGGTTTTGAATTTGGTTCGTTATGGACCCTGTCGGTGTGCGATGGACCCACGAGAAGAAGGGCTATGTCGGCTTTAGCCTATTTTAGATTTATAAGTCCAAAGGGGTAGTGTACCCTCCATAAGGTAGGGCTATCCAACCTAAGGGTTTCCTTTCAGTGTGTAATGGCTATGCTAGGATAAAAGCATAGCAAACTTACATCTTTCAAACCAACGAACAACTGTTGGGATGACCTGTTGATGGAGCAACAAATCAAACTGTACATAAGCGACTACTAAGTGAGTGTCGCTAGAGATCTTACCTCAACTCAAGAGTAGTCATGATGATGAATTTGATTTTAATTTTATTTGATTTGTTGTGATTTGATTTAGTTTAATTTAGTGTGTTGTGTTTTGGACCTTGTTGGTGTGCGATGTACCCACTGAGAAGGTGCTATGTCTACCCGCTCAATTCTGATCCAAAGGTAGTCTATTTAGGTAGGACTATCCGACTAAGGTTACAGGTCTTGATGCATGCTAGAAAGAAAGCATAGCATACTTGCATCTTTCAAAGTAGGAAACAACCGCTGGGGTGACCTGTTGATGGCAATAAATCAAACCCGACCTAAGATGACTACTAAGTGAGTGCCGCTAGGGATATTACCTCACCTCAAGAATGGTCAGGATTAATTTCATTTTAATTTGATGGACCCTATCGGTGTGCGATGGATCGAACTGAGAAGGGGCTATGTCGGCATTAGCCTGTCTTAGATTTATCAATCCAAAGGGGTAGTCTACCGATCGAAGGGTAAGATTATCCAACCTAACGGTTTCCTTTCAATGTGCAACGAATATGCTAGGAAGAAAGCGTAGAAGATTTACATCTTTCAAAGCAGGGAACAATCACTGGGGAGACCTATTGATGGAGCAACAAATTGAACCCAAGCTATGATGACTACTAAGTGAGTGTCACTTGGGAGATCTTACCTCAACTCAAGAGTAGTTAGGATTAATTTTATTTTAATTTGATGGACCTTGTAGATGTGTGATGGATTGCACTAAGAAGGGGTTATGTCAACCCTGGCCTATCTCAGATTTATCAATCCAAATAGGTAGTCTACCGGCCGAAGGGTAAGACTATCTAACCTAAGAGGTGCCTTTCGGTGTGCAATGGTTGTACTAGGAAGAAAGTGTACTAGACTTACATCTTCCAAAGAAGTAGAGGTCACCGCTGGTGACCCGTTTTGCAACACATCAACGACCTGGACTTCCGGTGATTGCTGCATTGTCTTTGGAAAGAATGCGTGCACTTACATCTTCCAAAGAATGATCGAGGTAACTTGGTGGCGATGAATATTGCAAGGGTGACTAAGAGAGTGTCGTAGGGGGCTTATCTTAACTCAAGAGTAGTCAGACAATTCTTATAGGCAATTTTGCTGACACTGCCCTAAAGATAGGATGCTTGCTTAGGAAAGGTGTCATTGGGGGCATTAATTCCTAATCCATAAGTGAAAATATATTTTGTTTATTTGTTATCGTTAACCCTATTGGTGTGTGAGGGATCACACTAAGAAGGGGATATGTTGGTCTTGACCTATCTCAGATTTACTGGACCAAGGGAGAATCTGTGCATCCGTTGAAAAGAATCTCCAACCACAGCGGTGGTTACTAGGAAAGGGGGATTGTACAATCTAAAAGTGCCCGGGTAATGTCTAAATGGGGTCGCAAAGAATGTGAGCCAAGTAGAGTGCCCACAGGGGAAGTGCCACTAGGGGCGTTATCCTAATCCATGAAGAAATTAATGTTAGTAAGTATTTGATGGTTAACTCAAGGAGAAAGCATAGTAGTCATACATCTGCCAAGATTGGTGTATTCACTGGGTGGGTCACTGTCAGCATAGTGAACACCAACCTAAGGTGCCTGTCGGTTTGCGATAATCAGTCTACAGAGAAGGCTTGTAGACTTACATCTCCCTAAAGAGGAACTGATTGTTGGAATAGTTTGTCATCGGCTCGACAGGTGCTATCCAACCTAGGACTGCCCGTCGGTGTGCAACGACCGTACTTGGAAAGAAAGTGTAGCAGACTTGTATCTTCTAAAGTAGGGATCAACGCTCAAGCGAGCTGTTGATGCCGTAATAGATCAACCTGACCTAAGGGCAACTACCAAGTAGGGAGTCACTAAGAAGGACTAGACCCAGACTTGAAGTAGTCAAGAGGAAAGGAGCTATTGGGGACTTACCCTAATCCTCTACTTGACCAAGTTAGTTCACGATGGCTAGTTTAAGAAGAAGGCGTAGCAGACTTACATCTTTTTAAATGAAGCCAACATGGGGTAGCTTATTGACTGCACAATAAGGTCTACCATGCTAACAAGGAGCTCGTCGATGTACAATAAAATCAAGAAAGAAAGCATAGCAGACTTACATCTTCCTAAACAAGGGACCACTAGGGTGACACACTAATAGGGTAACACGTCAGCCTGACCTAGAGCAGCTAATGAGTGAGTGCCTCAGGGGGTGTTATCCCACATCAACATAGCCTGAGATAAAGTATGTGTATGTGTGTTTATCAGATACAGTCAACCAAGTCAATTTATGATGGCTAGTTTAAGAAGAAGGTATAGCAGGCTTACATCCTCTTAAATGGAGCCAACATGAGGGTAACTTACTGACCACACAGTAAGGCCTACCATGCTAACAAGGCGCTAGTCGGTGTGCATCGATCAAATCAAGAAAGAAAGCATAACAGACTTACATCTTCTTGAACAAGGGACCATTGGGTCACGCACTAGCAGGGTAATACGTTAGCCTGACCTATATCAGCTAATGAGTGAGGGCCATGGGAGGGGGGGGTTATCCCACATCAAAGTAGCCTGAGATAAAAGATATTCATGTGTGTTTGTATTGTGAAAGAAGGAATAGGATGTCACTTGGGTTCTCTTACACCTATCCTAATAACACTGAAGATTTGTGTGTAGTTTGTGTTTGTGTTGATGAAGGATATGATGTCACTTGGGTTCTTTACACATACCCTAAACACATCAAAGAGTGGATGAAATGGTGCCATAGGGGCAATGTGACTCCACTAAGGAAGGATGATGCTCGATTTCTCTTATACCTAAATTAGTTGTGCTAGTCGAAATAGAATGCCTCTTAGATTTTCTTACACTTATCCTAATAGCACTGGAGAATTATGTAGTTTATGTTTGTGTTGATGAATGATAGAATGCACTTGGGTTTTTACACATACCCTAAACACATCAAAGAGTGGATGAAATGGTGCCACAGGGGCAATGTGACTCCACTAAGTAAGGATTCCGCTCGGGTTCTCTTACACATAACTTAGTTGTGCTAGTCAAAATAGGATGCCTCTTGGGTTCTCTTACACCTATCCTAATCACTGGAAAATTATGTGTAGTTTGTGTTTATGTTGAAGAAGGATAGGATGTCGCTTAGGTTCTCTTACACCTATCCTAAATGCATCGTGGCAAATTTGCAAACGAAAATGCTTTCGGTTTGAAGAGATTGAATTTGAAATGAAATTTTCATTGATGATAATTATTTTCAAACATAATTTTATGAATAATATTTATTTAGATAAAGCCTGTTGATCGGAAGCATCGGTCGCTCTTTTTTATGATTAATAAGTTGATAAGATCCTCCTTGGTAGGCCTTTTCTATGATAAAAGGGCCTTCCCAAGTGGGTTCAAACTTGCCTCCCATCTTATGACAGGAAACAATTGATCTTCTTAGAACTAAAATAAGCTCTCCTTCTTGAAAAGCTCTAGGGTAGACCAACTTGTTGTGAGCTTGAATCATTTTGGCTTTGAACAACTTGAAGTTTTGGCATGCTCATAAGCATCTCTCCTCCAAACTTTTGAGCTCTTCTAATCGTAACTTGGTGTTATGTTCAATCATGATCTTGCTACCCATAACTATCCTTAGTGATGGGAGTTGGACTTCTAGTGGTAGAATGGCTTCAGGCCCGTACACTAAGGAGAAAGGAGTATATCGAGTTGGAGTTTTGTATGTGGTGCGATAAGCCCACAAAGCTTCAACTAATTGCTCATTCCATTGCCACTTGTTATCATCGAGTGTCTTTTTGAGTACTTAATGAGAGTTTTTTTGAAAACTTCTGCTAGACCATTCGCTCGTGGGTAATAGATGGTAGAGTATCTCCAATCTATGTTATGTCTTCGAGCGAAGTTGATCTTGGTGCTTTTAAATGTATTACCACTATCAGATATAATTTGTTAAGGCACCCCGAACCAATATACGATATGGTTCTTGAAAAACTGGAGCACATGCTGAGCTATGACCTCTTTGAGTGGGATCACCTCTGCCAACTTGGAAAAGTAGTAGTAGTGGCAAGGATGAATCGATGACCTTTGGAAGAAGGATGATCAATTAGACCCACAATGTTAATACCCCAACACTCAAATGGCCAAGAGGCTAATGTAGGATGAAGAATGTTGGGTGGTTGGTGTGAGACCACTCTATGCACCTGACATTGGTGACAATGCTTTGCTACGTCCATGCAGTCGGTAATCATCGTAGGCCAATAGTACCCCAGTCTCTTGATATTGGCCTTCATCTTCGAATTGAATTGGTGAGCTCCGCATAATCTTGAGTGTACCTTAGTTATGATCTTACAGGATTCGTGCTTGTCTAAACAATATCCCCACATATGATCGAAGGACCGCCCGTATAAGGTGCCATTGATGAGAGCGTAGGAAAGGGTTCTCTGCTTCATCTGATGGGCTTGTGAGTTCTATTGAGGCAGTTTGCCTTTAGTTAGATAGTCTATGAATTTTTGCCTCCAATCTAGCTCCTCATCCTTTTTGGCAATGACAACCTCCCCTTCAAGAGAGAGTCTCTCGATGAGTTTAGTATCAATAAGAGATAGAACTTATCTAATTTGAATCTTTATTGACATGGACTCATCTTTACATGATGCATACTCTTTGGCAAGCTTTGCTAGTGCATATGCTATGGCATTCTCTCCTTGAGGGATCTTGTATATGGTAACCTCTTGGATTTAGGCTAACAG
Organism: Cymbidium sinense; assembly: GCA_021442155.1. Taxonomy (NCBI): domain Eukaryota; kingdom Viridiplantae; phylum Streptophyta; class Magnoliopsida; order Asparagales; family Orchidaceae; genus Cymbidium; species Cymbidium sinense. Next base: position 145,620,140 of record CM038216.1, read on the forward strand.
CTCCATGGTTTACTTGTGATAATGATGGAGCTTGAGAACTTTGTAGGACCCAGCGATTTGGTTGATGATCAGTGAGAATCCCAAAGATGTTGATGTTCTGGATGCATAGTGTGACTGCTAACTCCAGACAGGCAATCAAAGCCTCATACTCAGCTTCATTGTTGGTGCAAGGATTGGATATATTGTATGAAAATCTCATCACATCGTGGCTTGGAGTTAGAAGGACTATTCCTACCCTTGCCTTTCCAGGAAGAGTAGATTATGATTCTTCTCCTTTAAGAAGAAGCTACAACATCAAAATACAATTCTCATTGGTGATTACTAGTGTTCCCCAAGTTCATGATTTGTTCATTAGGGAGATCATCATTAAGCGTAGAGTCAACAAAGAGTGGGTATGCTGATAAGAAGTTTGCTAATGCTTGTCCTTTCACTGCACGGAGGGGTACAAAAGTAACATCAAACTGTGAGAGAATCATGGACCATCGTGCCAACCATTGGATAACATCGACCATGTCATGAGATACTACAGTGGATTGACTCTAGAGATCTAGTTGACTTTATGAGAAAGCATATAATATCATAGCTATTGGGATGCAAAGATTAAAGCTAGACAATATTTCTTAATGGGTGGATAATTTGATTTAGTAAGGATTAGATGATGACTGAAATAGTAGAGAGCATTCTCATTCCCTTCATCATTGGTTTGGGCCAAAAAAGTACCAAGGGAGTTGTCTAATGCAGCAGTGTAGAGGATGAACAACTTGCTCATAGAGGCTGCTAGAACTGGCAATGTCATCAGGTAGTGTTTGATGTCTTCAAAGGCATGCTGACACTTGTCATCCCACTTGAACTTACATCCTTTTTGACAAGTGCTAAAAATAGTTAGCACCTTCTTGATAGGTTGGATAAGAAGCGTCATAGATATGCCAGCTACCCTCAAAATGATTTGAGTTGAGTTAGACTTTTAGGGGGTGGCATTTTAATATCACTTTGATCTTCTACGGATCGATCTTGATTCCCCATGTCGGACAAGGAACTTCCACAAGTTCTTGAATGCACACTTCAGGGGGTTCATTTTGAGGTTAAATTATCTTAACCATTTCAAAACTACTCTTAAGTCAAAAAGGCGGTCTTCCTTTTCTTTACTATTGACTACGAGATCATCGACATAACACTCCACTTGATGATGAATGAGTTCATCAAAGATTCGAGTCATAGCCTGCTACCATGTAGCATCAGCATTTTTAAGGTCGAAAGACATAACCTTATAGCAATATATTTTGATCGATTTGAAAGGCAGTATTTTTTTCATCTTCAGGGGCCATCTTTATTTGGTTATATCCAGATGAGCCATCCATGAAGGAGAAGACTGAATGAGATGAGGCAATACTCACCATTAGCTCTGGTATCGATATTGAAAATTCATCTTTTGGACATGTCTTATTGTTGACATCATTTTTGGAGTAAGTTCTCAACTCCCTCATCGTAGATCTAGGACTCTTGTAAAAACTAAGAGCTTCTTAGTCTTAAAATGCATCTAGTGATTAGGTGAACACTTAACACTAGCTTTAGAGGTTAGTTAGCCATATGAATATGTTATGCCTTAGAGACTTAGGAAAACTTGCCTACCCTATGGCCTAAACCCATTCCATGCCTTCCTTCTCAAACCAAACCTCAAATTCAAATTCAAGTCACAAATCCAAAAAATAAATCAAATTCCAAGTCCAATGATTCAATCCCATGATCAAATCCAAATGCCAAGAACCTTCCTAAGCCCTTTGATTTCATCTTATGCACTTAGCCTTAACCAAACTCAAATAAATCTCAATTCAATTGATTTTTAAAATATCAATTCAATCTTAAATCAAATTCCAAATCATAAATCAATTCTAAACCAAATAAATCAATCTTAAATCAAATCCAAGGTCAAATTTGCCTCCTAAGTCCTATGAACTCTCTCATAAGCTTAGCCAAATATCAATCTAAATTATCCCAAACTCAATTGATTTCTTTATAAATCAATTGTTCCTTCATTTATATTCATAAATATAAATGAAATCCAACTTCAAATGATTCAATCCTCAAACCCAAACTCAACCAAATTTCCTTCTAAGCCCTTTTGACCTACATCCACGAGCTTGGTTAAATTTGCATCCAAATCACTCCAAACTCAAGTAATTTTCTCATGAATCATTTATATCTTCATTTATATTCCCAAATATAAATGAAATTTAAATTTAAATAGCCAAAATCAAATTCAAAATCAAACCAAAATCCAATTCATACCCTTTAAGTCAATTTGTTGGACTTGGTCAAATCCTATCTAAACTAACTCAAAATCCATGGGTTTCTTCATTGATCAATCATGCCTTCAATCACTCATCCAATTATAAATATAAATTGCAATCATCAAGCCAAATCAAGTCAACCCAAATCAAACCCAAGTTAGCCTTTTTTGACTTAAAAATTTCAAATGAACCAAAATCAAATTCAAATCAAAGTGAATTAAGCCAATCTAAACATCATGCCATGATTATTGATCATCCTAGGTTAATCAATTGTCATGAATTGTATCAAATCAAGTCAACCTAGCCCATTGACCAAGTCAACCCTTAACCCATATGAACTCAAACTAGCCAAATTACAACCTAAACCAAATTGATTGCAACCAATGGCTCAAGTTCATTCTAAATTGATTATTGAACTTGATAAAAGCCTTAATTGAGCCCGATTTGACCAATTGATCAACCTAAGCCAACTTAGCCCAAATTGACCATAACAATCAAATCAACCTAAAACTCAATCAAATCTAAATTTAACATAACCAAAGCCCTCAATATATTCTAAATGATCAACCAAACCCAAACCAAGCTATGATTCAAGCTAATTTGGTCAATTGGCTCAAATTGGTCAACATAGCCCAAACTGACCTAAAGGATCAAATTGGCCAAAATTTCTAAATTAAATCAAAATTAAAACAAATTGATTGAAACCCATTGAACCAACATAGTCCAAATGATCATTTGAACTTGATCCAACCATTTGTTTGATCCAATTTGACCAATTGGTCAACATAGCTGATTTGACATAATTTGGCCCAAATGGGTCAAATTGACCCAAATTAAACCAAATAAACTCCAAATGACATGAAATTTTGTCCAACTCACTTTTGACTCATTTCAAATCTTCTCAAATCAAATTGAATACTAAATAAGTACTTTTGTCATTATGTCAAGGGCATCCCATGAGAAAAGACACTTGCCCAAGTGGTCATTTCTCTTTCTTGGTCCACTTGCACTCATCCATTAGTCCACATAGACACCAAAGACACTGATCATCTAACCCAAGAGATGGTTGGGGCAGCATGACTCATGGGGCGGTGAATTCACCTCACCTATCTCATTGGAACACTTGGCATGAAGGACTTCCACCTCCCTTGCTAGGACACCCACTTGTCCTTCATGACAACCACTTCCCATGCCTTAGCCAACTAAAATGAGCCACCTATGATGATTTCCTTCCATTCCCAACCACCCCAAGCCAAGGACACCCATTTGGAGCTAAAAATAAAAAATGAGGAGATTTTCACATTAGAAACCAAAAAATTAGAGACACCAAAACTCCTTATATTCCACCTTATTTCCATCCCCTAGAGCTCCCAAACCAACCAGTAATCATTCCCACTTTGTTTTGGGGTGAAAAACACCAAAACCAAGTGGATTTTGGAGAGGAAGTGACAATCACCAGTTGATACATCATTCCAGAGTGAAGGCGAAGGTCTAGGCTCATTTCAAGGCATCTTCCCTTATTCAAGAGCATACTCATCATCACCGTCATCGAAAATCATCCCCGATAAGATAATCTTCAAAAACCAATAATTGGCCTTAGGATTTCTTATTTTTGTGACAATTTTCAAGAAATTTTAGGATTTTTCTTTAGAAATCCCTCACATTCTTTATTTTATACAATCCTAATATAAATATAAGTTTTTCAGTATGAATCACTGTGAAAACGAGCCCATTCAGATGAAATTTTGCTTAGATTTTGATTTTTTTTTATTTACTATTCGGCCAGTCGAAATGCACAGCAACTGTCCAATCCGTGGTTTAAGGATCGGACCGATGAGATCTCGCATGAATCTATGTGTTTCTGCCTTTGGATCCCGTGGATTGGATCTAGACCGTCTGATCCACGATCGATGGTTCAAATCAAACCGCACATCATTTCTGTTCACCTACTTCCTCGTTCACACGCGTCGACCATTCGTGTCATGGCGATCGCGCGCTTGCAAGACGCGTGTGGCGGGTTAAGTGGGAAATTCTAGATTTTTTTATTTTAAAAATAATTTAAATCACTTGAAACTTCAAAAATTCATAGAAACTAAAATACTTTCAAGAGAAATCTAATCAATCCAAAATTCACAAATTTTATTGAATATTTTGAGTTTAATTTGAGTTTTAGTAAAAAATTAAATTTCATTTGTTAAACCAAAAATACACGTAGATTAAGTTGATATTTTCAGTGATTGAAATTAAAGTTAAAATCTACATACCATAAAAATTTCAAGTCAAAATAATTTCTAATAAAACAAATTAACAGACTTGATGAAAATTATCTTAAATCAGCTGAAACTTCTAAAAAGCATAACAAATCATAGAAAAATCATAAAAATATAAATAAACATTTATTTTGAAGGTATTTTAGAGGAAATTAATAGTAATTAAGGCTTAATTTGGGTTTAACTAAAAATTTATTTAGCTTAATTACACCTTAATTACCAAAGTGATTAATTTCAAATTTTTTGAGGATGATTAATGGGATGATCTCTGCCTCCCATAATTTTCTTTAGATTTATTGCTTGGTTAATTAGAGAAATTGGTTATCTTAGCCTCAATTACTTTATTAATTAATTAAGTGATTAATTAACATTCTAAATAGTACAGAAACCATTAATTAAGCTTATTAATCATTGTGAGATAGTGAATGGACATAGGGAATGAGATTGGGATCTCTTTCCTATTCTTTTCTTTAAGCTCATTTCACTTAACTTGAAATTAATTAATTTAGGACTAATTGATGGTTTAATTCATTAATTAAATGGCTTAATTAATTAATTAAAATCATAACTATCCCATAATTCATCTAATTAAGTTTCTTGGATAGATCTTTAGGTGTTTAATAACCTAAAGCTATATAAGGAAATTATGGCTAATCTACATGTGTGGAGAAGCCATAAAAGTACTTAATTAAGTTCCTTAAAATAATTAATTGTTAATTATGAGCTAATTGCATTGGGCCCTTTCATTCTTAGGATCATTGCAAATTATTTTTCTTGCATATCATGTTGGCTTATAATTATTTAATTAATTACTTTAAGGTAACATAGGCAAGGGTTAATTAATGGACTTAACTCATATTACAACCTGACTAATCCATAAAATCAACCTAATTACCTCTTCCATTAAATTAAATTAATTCAAAAACATGGGAATGGGTTAGGAGCAGGAAATGATTGAATCACCTCTTTTATCTAAATCAAAGCAAACATCCAAAAATAACTTAATAAGAAGCTTTTGTTTATTTTAAATAAGCTTATTTAATATGATTGTCCTTAGGAATTAGTTGGATAGAATAAAATTACATGCTTGTGTCTCTTTATTTCTTTCCAATCATATTAAAATGTTGCATCCCACTTGATTCATGCATTCATTTCTTTCAAAAAATCAATTAAAAACAATTGATTTCATTTATGTCAAGTTGCATGTGTTGGCTTAAGTTTAAAATATGTGTGGCTATATTCATTATTAAATCTCAAATGTATTTTCTAAATCTTATTAATGAATAATAATATATATTTTGACATTAGTTATATATACATAGGAGGTGCATGCGAATATAAGCTTAGTATATGAAGTGAAGTTCCTTTCATTCATTCATATGTTGATTTGCATAAGTAAGAATGTTAGTGGATATATTTGTCTGGACATCCAGGATGCACGGCTTTAAGTAGCCTTAAGGAGATTCTTACCTCACTCCCTTGGTGTGAAACAATGACAACATACCTACTTGATTTCATTCTTATGCATTTTGTCATTAGAATTTTGATAGAGCTTTAATTCATTCACATAAATAAATCAATTAAATCAAACACTACTTTTGCATAGTTTTCTATTCTTATAATTATTTATACATCCATATGTATTAAGGGATAATGGGTATATTAGTCTAGACATTCCGGGATGCACAGCTTTAAGTAGCCCCAAGGAGGTTCCTACCTCATTCTTCTAGTGCAGAACAATGGTGACATACTTGCTTAAAACTTTTATACATTTAAATGTGTATTTAGCTAATGAATGAAAACCCCCTTTTTTCTATTAAAAATACATGCATTCATATTTTATTCAAGTGGTTGGATTGATTATTCATATGATTTAGAGCTCTTTTCTTATGCTTTTGTATAAGAATTTAGATAGAGCTTTAGATTAATATGACAAAATAATTCAACCTAGTGAATTATCAATTCTAAATACATTTGCTAACAGTCATCATTTAAGTGTGTTAAGATATAAATTTCATGTATAGTTATGTTTAGGATTTAATCATATGCATGCTACATATGGTGCAAAGAAATGAGCAAACATGTGTTGTGTGATTGTAATTGATTCTAATTAATCTTAAGAGGCCTTTCTTATTGAATGAGTTTATTTAAAGTGAACCTAAACTTAGGATTAATTAAAATATATAATAAACAATTCATTAAAGAGAATTTATTTAATTAATTTATTTTAGATGTAACTTAAGGTAAAGTTGAAAGAGGGCAATCCTCCATCTTCTCTTAACAACACTTAGAGATTAAGTGTAGGTCATATGAAACAAAACAAGTCACAAATTAAAACTTTCCAATCAATTAAAGCACTTGAAGTGAAACCACCCTTTAAATTGAATCTTTCTACACTTAGAAAATCTTAACTCTAAAGCCTAGTTAGACATACCACACAAGCCTTAATGCACACACATTAGATTAAGTCACAACTTCTATCTTTATGTTAGGACGATGCATGGTTTGATGTATGTTTTGTTTTTTGATGTATTATTTTAGACTGGATGTTAGGCCTTTATTAGCCTAATTATGTTTTTTTTAGGGGATTATGCTTAAGGGTCTGCTCAAAAAATAAATATAAATGCTCTCTTTGTAGGTTGCTTAATCCCCAAGCATAATCCAAGTTAGGACATGTGGGCTTGCTTACCCATGTGCAGGGTGCTAAGTCCAAATTTTAAATATAATTACTTCGGTTGTATGGTATGTTTAGCTAACACTTATTTTGTAGGTGTAGTTAGATTTACTTTTCATTTTAATGTAATATTGCATTAAGAATTAGGATTAGTGTTATGGGGGATTAGGATGAGCAGTGGCTAGAAGGCTTTGTCTTGGGAGGCCTGTGATGCCTTTGAAGTAAGCATATCCAAGCCAAATCAAAGAAGTAAAGAGGAGGAAAGAAGACATGAAGATTTGAAGAAGATGAAGACCCCCATAACATTTTATAAATTATAATTATTCTTTTATAATTCCAGGTTGTATGAGGGTAGAGCTTGGCTACCCATTTTTCTTTTTAGGTTGTATGGCGGTACCTGACCGCACTAGCCTTTTATTCTTTTACATTAGCTATAAAATGTTTGATGTTATATTTAGCTTATGCATTATAAATGGCATGCCTCTTCATAGTTTATTTATGTTTGATTTAATGTGTGACCTGGATGCGATTAGGCTCTTAGGGAAAAATAAATCTTTTACCCAACTACAACTCATAAATTAAATTCTAAATAACTCATAACCTCACATAGAGCCTAGGAATTAAATCAAGATAATTAAAAGGTTTAAAACCCCTTAGCTAAATATTGTATGTTTTATATCATGCATGCATATTCTTTATCTTTTGAAATAGAGGATTTCCATCTTTGCACGATAGGGGAATGCATGACCTATGAGGACATCCCTTATGGTGGAAAACACCCATTCTTGTTGATTTTTCCAATAATCTAATTTCATTATGCATGTAGGCATATAAAATCCTAAAGCCTTTGTCAAAATAAAGAGTCCAAATTAAATAAAAATTAAAAAATTTTCATTATACTAAGTCATTACTCATACCACTCATGCTCTAGTCTCTTAGAGAGTGGGTTTAAGGACTTTAGTCTCTCTTTCTAAATAATAACAACTTAACCATCTTGCAAATCATATGACTTGACCACATGATTTTAAAGCGTATAAGGAGTTAGTCGCCACTCCAGTGTTATAAGTCCAATGGGTGGTTTACCCTATCTTGTGGAGGTAAACCATATACCCATCTCCGCTTAGATTTAGGTCGCACTTTGGTTCTTATCAAAGCTCCCTAGATTTAAGACTTGAGATTGTTGTTTCTTTAGGCTACAAAAATAAATCCTTACCTCTCAGGCATTCCCACAACCTTGTGTTGTGAGATTATAAGTCCTAGCATTCTAATAAAATTTTAATTCAAACATATAACTCTCTTCAATTTCAAATATATAAAGCCAAACCATAGAATAGTTTGGGATGCTCACTAGGTTTCCTAGTATCACAAGCATCCCCTACTCATCTCCTTTGGCTTCAATAATAATTGTCTCCTTTTGATCATTCATGATTGATTTTCTAAATATAACCAATTTATTGATAGTCCTATCTTTGAAATTTTTGGAGACAATAATTGCCTACTTTAATCGAGAGTATTCCTAAAGAACTCACCTTCCTTATGATGTAATTAACTATGGGGACTTGGCCCCATAGAAACTTTAGAACTCAATTTAAATAAACATTGCTTTATTCATCCATGTAAAGTATAAGAAAAATCTATGATATATTCAAAAGTGATTAGGTCCATTATAGATAGTGATTTCTTTATGAGATATTATACTATTCCTTAATGTTGTACCTGATCATCTCAATAAGTGTACTCTTAGATCTACGTGGTGTCCCCCATACACCCATATCGAAAACAAACGCCACAAATTTTCTTGGAGACTCCACAAAGGATGGTTCCTCTCTCAATCTCTAGTAGGCAACTAACTTGTATTTCATATGAGTCCAAGACTATCTTTCTTTTCGTTGGCACTTAGCTTATTTCATTCTTAAGCAAAGCTAGCCAACATCCTCTAGGTTTTAGGAACCTCACTCCTTGTAGGTCTTGAAACCCCTATTGGGTCTCCTAATAGGTGAAAAATAAAATTAAACAATGAAAAAGATGACAAAAACTTAGATCGTCTTTACCACTAGCTTGGTGAGGCAATATTCATCTTATATTTAAGAAAAATAAACTCTTTTGAAAAATGTCACTTTCTAGAAGTACTTTTTCAAAATTCACATAATAAAATATTTTTGAATGGAATTTATTTTTGAAAAAATCCAGAACTCACATGGCCAAAACCTTATATAACAATCCCCATGATTGTTACATGGAGGTTCTTTTCAAAATCAAAATCATAATTATTTTTCAAAAGCATCATAGTTATCTCCATTCAACATACTCAAATTTGTTGAATGAAGATCCTATCTTCAAATAAAATCATGCATAAAATTGAAACTCCACTTAACATATCTCGCATATGTTAAAATTGGAGTTTTCTTCTTTTTCAAAAGCACCTTTTAAAAATAGTTATTTCCATTTAACATACCCAAATTTGTTGAATGAAGATTCTACTTTCAAATAAAATCATAGCATAAAAATAAAAACTTCACTTAACATATCTCACATATGCTAGAGTTGAAGTTTCTCTCCTTTCAAAAGCAAGAAACAACACACATGAAATCAAGAGACATTTTGAACCCCCATTTGACATACCCAAATTTGTCAAATGGGAGTTCTCATTTCTTTTAAAAAGATCAAAACAAGCTGAAATCTATTTAACATGCTTGCATTTGTCAAATAGAATTCCTCTTTTCCAAAATCTTGAAAATCATGATCATATTTGATTCTCACTTAACATACCAAATTTGTTAAAGTGAGAATCTCATTTTCAAAATATATCACATTTGACTCCCACTTAACATACCAAATTTTTTAAGTGAGAGTCTCATTTTAAAAAATATAAAACATATCACACTTGATTCTCACTTAACATACCAAATTTGTTAAGTGAGAATCTCATTTTCAAATCATATCATGTTTAAATCCTACTTAACATACCAAATTTATTAAGTAAGAGTCTCATTTTCACAAAACATATCACATTTGATTTCCACTTAACATACCAAATTTATTAAGTGAGAATTCCATTTTCATAAATCATATCATATTTGATCCCCACATAACATACCAAATTTGTTAAGTGAGAATCCATTTTCAAATCATATCACATTTGATTTTCACTTAACATACCAAATTTGTTAAGTGAGGATCTCACTTTTGTAAATCATAATCACATTTTATTCCCACTAAACATACCAAATTTGTTAAGTGAGTATCTCATTTTCAAATCATATCACATTTGATTCACACTTAACATACCAAATTTGTTAAGTGAGAGTCTCATTTTCAAACACATATCAAACACATTTGGCCTCTAGTTAACATACCAAATTTGTTAAGTAAGAAGCCCCATGACCAATCATCACAAGCAAAGATATCTTCAAAAAATTTTTAAGACACTGTCGACCTCATTTTTAGGATGAGCTCTCAACCTCTCCATCTTAGACATAGGATTTTCTTAGACACTAAGAGTTTCCTTAATCTTAAGACACTTCTAGTGAAGGTAAATACACAACCTAACCCTAGAGACTTAGAGTAGTTAGCCATAGGAACAGGTTATGTCTTGGGGGTGTTAGGAAAATTTGCCTACCCTAACCAAATCCTCACTTTCTCCTTTCAAGTCAAATTCCAAATCAAATCAACATCAAAAATTAAATCAATTCCAACTTAATCGATTTTCTCAAACTCAATTTAATTCCAAATGATTGAAAAATATGATTGAATTCCAAAATCCAAAATCTCTTCTAAGTCACTTTGATTCTATCTTATGGACTTAGCCTAAATCAAATCCAAATAAATTCAAATTCAAGAAATTTTCTCATAACCCATTTATATTCTCATTTATATTCACAAATATAAATGAAATATGAATTCAAACACCCAAAATTATATTGAAAACTTAAATCCAAATTCAACCAAAATTCAACCTAAGCCTTACAAGTCAAATTCTTGAACTTAGTAAAATCAAATTCAAATCAAGTCAAACTATTGATTTTTCTTCATGATTCAATCAATCTTTCAATCATGAAGCAAATATAAACATAAACTTCAATCATCAGACCAAAACTAAACTCAAAAATCAAATCCAAATTCAACCAATATTCAACCTAAGCCTTTCAAGTTAAATTCTTGAACTTGGACAAATCAAATTCAAATCAAGTCAAACCCTTGATTTTCTTCATGATTCAATCAATCCTTCAATCATAAAACCAAATATAAACATAAACTTCAATTATCTAACCAAAACGAAATTCAAAAATTAAATCCAAATTCAACCAAAATTCAACCTAAGCCTTTCAAGTCAAATTCTTGAACTTAGCCAAATCAAATTCAAATCAACTCAAACCCTTGATTTTTCTTCATGATTCAATCAATCCTTCAATCATGAAATCAAATATAAACATAAACTTCTATCATCAAACCAAAACTAAATTCAAAAATCAAATCCAAATTCAATCAAAATTAAACCTAAACCTTTCATGTCAAATTCTTGAACTTAGCCAAATCAAATTCAAATCAAGTCAAACCCTTGATTTTTATTCATGATTCAATCAATCCTTCAATCATGAATCCAAATATAAACACAAACTTCAATCATCAAATCAAAACTCAATTCAAAAATTAAACCTAAGTTAAACTCATGTTCACTCTTTTGAACTTGAAATTGTCAAATGAATCAAAACCCATTTGACTCTAAATCACTTGCAAATGGATTTATATTTTAATCATAAGTCCATGTGTTAGTTCAACTAAACTTGATTCAAGCCTTGATAAACTCAATTGACCCTTAGCTCACTTGACTTGAAAAAAAAGTACCCCTTTTGAGCCAAATTCTAATCCTACCCAAATTGAATTGAACTAATCCTAACTAAGCCTCACATTGTGAGCAACAATTATCATGATATGATCAATCACTCAAATTGGGCCAAACCAAGTCAAACTTAAGGGTTGGCCAAGTCAACACTCACCCAAAATGAAACCTAAACTAGCCAAAATCCACCATAGGCCAAATTGATTGAATCAAAACTAATTCATGATCAATGTTTGAACTTGACCAAATCATCATTTAAGCCTAACCTAGCCCAATTGGCCACTTGACCCAAGTTGACCCAACTTGACCTAAAAGTAAAATGTGTTAAAACTTGATCTAAGCCAAATTGATTGAAACTAATGGGCCAAGTTCATTCCAAATCACTTATTGAACTTGACCAAAACCTCAATTGGCCAACTAGACCCAACCAATGAACAACTTGACTAAAAGGTCAAATTGAGCCAAAATCAAATTAAACCAAAATTGATTGGAAATAAAGATGCTAATACATTTTAAATAACCAATGAAACCTAAACCAACCAATGACCTAACCCAAATAGGTCAAATGGGTCAAATTGGTTAACTTGACCCATTTGACCTAAATGAAATCAAATGAACCAAATTCAAATATAAATCAAATTGAACCAAACTAATGATGCCAAAATATTTCAAATAGTCATATGAACTTGACCCAACCCTTGGTTTGACCTAATTTGACCAATTTGTCAACTTGACCCAAGTTGACCTATTTTGACCTAAATGGGTCAACATGAGCCAAATCATATCAAATAAATTCCAAATTCATTGAAACTTAGCCCAACCCATTTTTCAATCATACCAAAGATATTCAAACTAAAATCCAAGCCAAATGACCATTTTACCTCTAGGTCAAAGGGTAATTTTTGGCAAAATTCACTTGAAATTTGGTCAAATCCTCTTCATGGACACTTGGCACACTCTTAGTGGACCCCTTAGACATTAATAAAAGTGGTGCACCTGACCCAATGGGTTTGGGTCAGCTAAACCCAACCCAAGGCCAAAATTGACCACTCCCTTCATTTCAAGCACATGACAATCACTCCTGCACCTAAAATCAACACATGGCACTTCTACCCCCCTCTGCCAAAACAACCCTTAACATCCAAAATAACCCATTGAAGGAGGTGAATTTGATCAAAATGGCAAAGCCTTGCTCGATCATCCGATCCTTCAAGGGGGAGATATACTCCCCCTCATTTCACTTGAATCAAATACATTCACACTCGATTGAAGCTAAAGAAGCCAGAGGAAGAAATTGCAAGGTCCTCCAAGCCTCCTGGAGCTACTTCCATTTCTCCATTTTTCGGTTTCCCTTAAACCAAAAATAGAGGAGCTCAAGAAAATTTCCATCTCACTCAATACTCAACATGAGCTTAATTCCTCCTTCAAGCACCTTGAGGGAACCTAGTCAAGTCACTCAAACCTTCATCCAAGTTCTCAAGGCAAGGGAGAGGGGAGTTTGATCAAGGCACAAGTAATTGAAGCCCACTTTGGTCCATAGCAATCCACTTCATCCCAAGGCTTGAAATTTTAAGAAGGGCTTTGTCTCCACTAAGAAGCTACCTCTGGTTGGGAGCACATGTGATAGCTCCGGTGAGGTATGCCTTCAAACCGAGCTTAGAATTGGAAGTGTTTAGTCCTTTGTAATGAGAATTTTCACCCCATTACAAACTGACAGTTGTATGTCTTGCCCCTTGCATGATGATGGTGTGGGCTGAGTTTGAGCTCAATCAAGCTCGGATCTTGCCCTAAAGAATGGACGGATGCCCTCTCCCGCAGGCAAACTCAGTGACAAATCATGGATCATCCATCCGTGCATTTTGGATGGATAATCATGATCAAGCTGTGTAGGATCCATGGATTTATCTCTTAAGAACTGGGAGCTTAATCCTAACCATCCGATCTTTGATCGAACGGTTGAGGAGAAAGGGCGTAATCCCACCACTGACACAACATTGGATGTGACTACTTAAATAGCGAATCTTATCACACCACGTGGAAAGCGCACCCTGTGTTAGTGGTCCACGTGGCGCTGATGAGATTAACTATTTAATTAGGCTATTTAATTTGGTTTTAATCATGGAGTCTTCAAATATTCATAACTAAATATAGAAAAATCAAAAAAATACAAAATAAAATTTATTGTGAAGATAATTTAGTAAGAAATTCACTAAAATTATTTATAATGGATTTTGAGAAATGCATTTTCATTAATTAGAGTTTTAGTGAAAATTTAATAACCCTAATTACTCCCTAATTACTTCATTAATTCATTTCAAATTTCTCATATGCATTTATTGGGATGACCTCTACCTCCCCTAATTTTCTTGAGATTTATTGATGGGTTAATTAGGGAAATAACATAATGAATCCTTAATCACTCTCTTTTATGTAATTAAGGGTAATTAGGCACGTGAATAGTGATTTAGTCATTTTATTAAATTAATTAAGCCTTGCTTAAGTGAAGAAGAGGTTTATGGAATGGGTTTGAGGAATTTTTCTAAGCTATTCCCTAAACCCCTTTTATTTCTTAATTCAAACTTAATTAAGGGCTAATTGACTAATCACTACTTAATTAGCTTGATAAAATTTTCAAAATCAATCTAAAACTTAACTAATTCATCTTGGGTAGGTGCTTAGGTGTTCAATAACTTAAATAGCATAAGGAAATCAAAATCAAATCCACATGTGTGGGAAGGGTTATGAAAGTACTTAAATTAAACCATTTAGCTTAATTAATCACTAATTATGAGCCAATTACATTAGGCCCTTTCTTTCCTAGGTGTATTGCTGATTTAAATTTTTTGTGTGATTTTATGTCATACATTAGCTCATAATTATTTGATTAAATATGTTAAAGTGGTATAGGTAAGAGATAATTAATGAACTTAATGTACACCTTAACCTAAATAAAATATAAAATCAATCTAATGATTCTAAAATTAAATTAAAATAACATACACATGTGGGAAATGGATTTAGACCAGCAAACATCTTCATATTTCTTAAATTCAAATCAAACTCAAATAAAACTAAAAATTTCTCTAAAATAAATTTGATTTACTTTAAATAATCCTATCTCATAAGATTATCTTTAGGAATTAATTAGGTGAATGAATTTACATGCTTTCATCACTTTATTTCTTTCCTAACATGCTAAATGTGTATGTCATATGAAAATCATGCTTTTTAAAAATCAAATTAAAAATGAAATGTTTCCTTTATGTCAAATTGCATGTTTTGGCTAAAGTAAGAATATGAATGGCTATTATCAGTATTAAATCCAAAATTATTTTCAAAACTTATAAATCAAACATCACAACTAAAAAGTATGCTACTTATATTTTTTTATAGGTTTGCATTTGAATATAATATAAGGTATGCATTGTGTGACTTTCCTTCTCTTCTCTTTTAGCATAGTTTTGAATAAGATTTTGCAAAGTATATAATTCATTTGAAAAGAACACAACACTTGCTTAAATCCATTCCTATTCATTCCTATGTTATCACTTAAGAAGTATATTCACACTTGCATATCTAAATTTCATGAACAAACCAAAATCAAACTAACATAAACTTTTTGCATGATTCTCTTTCCATGCATTTCTTTTTGTACATGCACATCTATTTAATAAAAGTGGTATATTAGTCTAGACAACCCTGGCATTGCAAGGCTTTAAGTAGCCTTAAGTAGGTCTTGTACCTTGCACCCCCTAGTCCTAATAATGGCACCGTACTCACTTATGTCTTATATAATTGTAAATGTGCATATGAAAAATGGGTAAAAGAATCACTCTTTTTTTTCTACTTAACCAAATCATGCATCATGAAGCATCCAAATTTTCTTAAGTAACATCCTTTAACATTCATCATTAAGGTGTGCTAAACATTTCCATTTGCATGTATAGATATGCTTAGGATTCATCCGTATGCATGTTACACATGTTTGGAAAGAAATGAAGTGTTATGTATTTTGTGATAGTATTTCACTTTACTTAATCTTAAAATGTCTTTCTTTTTGAATAGGTTTATTTAGGAAAAAGCTAAACTTAGGATTAATTAAAACACATAATAAAATATTCACTAAATAATAATCAGATATAAATCTACCTTAGAAATTACTTAAAGTAGGGAGAAAAGAGAAGTTCTCTTCTCTTTTCCTCTCTTTACCACACTTAGTAATTAATTATAGGTTCATTCAAACCTAATAAAATTATAAAATAAAATCAACTAAATTAACTAAATCACTTAAATGAAATAACTCTCTAAATTGAACATTTTCATACTTAGAAAACTTCAACCTTAAAGCTCAGCTAAGCATACCACACAAACCTTAAATGACACACACATTAGGCTAAGTCACCATTTCTAGCTTTAGGTTAGGGTGGTACATGGTTTGATGTTTATTTTTTATGATGTATTATTTTAGTCTGATGTTGGGTGTTTGTGTGGTAGAATGGTAGGTGATCTTAGTTTGACCATTATCTTCTACAGGCAATTGTGCTTAAGGGGCATCATAATAAAAATATAACTACTTCTATTATGCAGGTGCTTATACCCCTAAGAATAATCCAAAAATAGGCCAGGTGGACTTGGTTACCCATGTGTGGGGTGCTAAGTCTAATTTATATATATACATACTTGGGATTGTATGGTTTGTCTAGCTAATCTTTATTTTGTAGGTTTTAGTTAAATTTTCTTTTTCCATTTTCATGTAATTTTAAGATTAGGATTTTAGAATGATTGTTATGGGGATTATGATGAACATTGGTTATAAGACTATGTTTTATGTACCATGTGAAGCCTTTAGAACAACCACATTCCAAAAGAAAGAAGAAAGAAGAAAGATGAAAAATGAAGAATGAAGACCCCATAACAATGAATTCCTTCATGGTTGTAATTTATTCATTTGTAATCCAGGGTTGTATAAGGGGTACCCAATTTGTTTTGGGATTTATGCGGTGGAGCCCGACCACAAATGGCCTCCTATTCTTTTTGCGCTAGCTTTATAAATTGATTGATGTTTGTTTAGCTTGTGCACTAAGATGGCATCTTTTCCTAGTTTCTTTCTTACTTTGATGTATGGCCTCGATGATGATTAAGCTTCTAGAAAAATAAATTTTCTATCTAACTAATAAATTCAAACTAAAAATACAACAACTCATAACCTCACATAAAGCTTAGGCTATAAATCAAGATAAAAAAATTAGCAACCCTTAGCTCGATGTTGTATTACTTTTCTCACATCATGCATAAAAAGTATATTATTTCACTCTTGATTGAGGGCTTCCACCTTGAGAACTTGGCTTAACGAGAGCCATGGTAGAAACACACCTCCTTATCTTGCTAATTTTAGCCCATAATCTAATTTCTCATGCAATAGGCATACGAATCCTAAAGCCTGTGTCAAATTGATTATCCAAAATAAAAATAAAATGCAAAAAAATTTGCATTAAATTTAAGTCATTTATCATGCCCTACATGATCTAGTCTCTTAGGGAGTATATTTAAGGACTTAGTCTCTTTCTAAATAAACAACAGCTTAGTTATCTTGCAAAAGCATATGACTTGCCTACTTATTTTAAAATCGTTGGAGGAGTTAGTTGGCGGCCACCCCCAGGTGGTTGTAATTCCAAATAGTCGAGTGATTTATTCTCTCTTCTGGAGAAAAACTAAATACCCATTTTAGCCTTAGATTTAGGTCATGATTTTGGCTTTCACAAAAGCTCTTTAGATTTAGGTTTAGAGGTTTTTTCTCATTTGAGGGCTATAAGTATAAATCCTCACCTCTTAGGAATTTTCATGACCTTATATCATGGAATTGTAAACTCTAGATTTCTAATAAAATTCAACTCAAATAAATCAATTCAATTTCAAAAATGTAAAGCCCAACCATATGATAGTTTGGGATGCTTAATAGGCTTCCTAGTATCATAAGCATCCCCTACTTAACTTCATTTAGCTCAATAAGAAATCCCTCCTCTTGATCGATCCCACTTGACTTTTTTAAAAATAAACCAATCGATTGATAGTCCTACCTTTCGAAATCCTTGGAGACAACGATCATTTACCTTCATCAAGAGTATTCCTAAGGGATCCTGTTCCTTAGGATGTAATTAACTATGGGGCTTGCCCATGGAACTTACGAACCCGGTTTAAAATAAACTCTGCTTTACTTTTTCATGTAAAGTAGGGGAAGAATCTCTATATTTCGAAGACCCATAGTCCTTAGGAGCCCTTATTAAGGTGATTAGGTCCATTTTAGGGTGGTGATTTCTATCTTTTGAGATAATACACCTCTCCTCAATGTCATACCCGATCAACCTAATAAGAACATCTATAGATCTACGTGGTATCCCAACAAGGCATTATATATTTTTGTTTTCATTTATCCTTTTTCTAAAAGGGGGTAGATGAAGGTAGGAATATATTTAAAATGTTTCACCATAAACACATAATCAAAATCATTTCTTAGTATACCTAAATTTGTTTATGTAAATGTTTTCGAAATCAAAATTCTCAAACAAGATACATAATGCAAATATCTTCAAAAGTCTCTACAAATATTTGAACCCCGCCCAACTTACTTAAATTGGTTGAGTATGGGCTCTAAATCAAAATCATATGGCAAAGTCTCCCCTCCAAATATAAAAAATTTCTCCAAAATTCAAATGAACCCCACTTAGCATACCTAAATTTGTTAAGTGTGGGTTCAAATTCCAAATTAAGTATAGAAATCTATTATTAAAGACAAACATCAAGGCATGAGCCTGACTCAATCTTGTTTCAATAAATGCAGCGACTTCAGCACAGTTAATCGATACAGTTACTAGTCAATACAGTGATCATGGCTCCCAGCAAGTTCATCTTTTCTTTCCTCTCTAGTATAGATCTGGCCTTGGATCAAGCTAATCTTACCATTGATACCGCACATTTGATCCATTTCAGCCATGGTTTTGAGGGGGTCCGTGCCACCTGTGAGGGGGCAATACTCACCACCGTCATTAGGGATGAGGTGGTGGGACAAATGCCACTCATCCATCTAGATATCCCATCAGACTTTTAGCTTCCACTAAGAGGAAGGCCGCAGTGGTTCCCACACTCCATTCAATGATAGTTTTAGCACCTACCCATCCAGTTGCCTCTACCATAGCTCAAGTGAGAGCAGTTGCCTCCTCGTTGGTCACCCCAAAATAGAAGGCTATCTTAGCCTCTGAGATAGTCTCCTCCACTTTCAATATAAGTACTAGTTCCCACTCTACTCACTCATGTCACCAAAAATTGAAAGATCAGCGAGCACAAGTGCGAAAACACAAGTCGAGCACAAGCGTGCTTGAGAGCTCGACACCACTTCACATGTGGTTGAGGAGGGTTCTCCTCGTTAGGCCTCTCCACTTATGAGTGGTAGGTTCCACCCTCTGGCCTCAGATGGAGAAGGAAGTGGAGGATTGTTTTGCTTCTCCACCACCAAAGATACCATGAGACACAGGCTGGGAGCATAGGAGGCCCTATTTAGATTGTTCTATGGCAATTGATAGAGCATCGATGTTTAGAGTAGTACCTTGTTTGATTTATGATCGATGATCCCTAGAAGTGTTAGGAGTAAGATCCATAGAGAGAGAGAGAGAGAAAGAGAGAGCCGCGAAGGCTCAAGTATCTGCTCAGGCAGGCAGGAGAGAGCGACGGAGGTATGTTAGGCAGTCGAAACC
Organism: Cymbidium sinense; assembly: GCA_021442155.1. NCBI lineage: Eukaryota > Viridiplantae > Streptophyta > Magnoliopsida > Asparagales > Orchidaceae > Cymbidium > Cymbidium sinense. The sequence continues at coordinate 145,639,960 of CM038216.1, forward strand.
CTCTGCTCTAATGGATTTTCTTGATCATCTCCCAATTAGATGATCATTGAATTGTTCTTATCGGCCACGTCATGAGATCCCCATTTGAGGGGTAGTTAGTGTTGCCATCACAGTGCTCTCCTCACCGTCCACCATCGCCAGTTCAGCTCACAGCATCCATCACTCTCGCCAAGATTCATAAACCCCCATCTAGGGAGAGACCTTCCCCAGTGGTGATTTGGCTATGGCCCAAGGATCCTGATCCATCCATTCCACCTATTGAGGTGAGATCGAGCTCCCTTGCTCGACCTTCTACCTTAGCTGTGGTTAGGCAGGAGTGACAACTCAAGAGCGTCATTGTTGCACCACCACCACCACCATAGCATATAGATAGATAAGGGAGGAGACATAGATATGGTACCCATGTCAGTTGATCCTTCTAGTGAGGAAGTATTGATAGTAGGTAGTGTTCATTGCCTTTAGGCAGAGGAGCACAATCTTGTAGCTAGTAGTCAGCGGGTATTTGTCCCAGCCTATCCAGGCATAGTAGATCGATCACTAGATGACATATTAGCTGATTTATTTATTCAAAAGAGATAGATATTTGGGAGTGACTACTTCAATCAGAATGAGGGTAGTCAGCTTCTATCTTGATGAGGATGACATGTTGGATGATACAATTGAGGTCTGCATGGTTGATACTCGGGCATCGTTATAGCGGGATCAGACCAGTGAGAAAGGTGATGTGCTCAAGGAGGTTGACACTTCTCACTCGACTCAGCACCTCCTCCGCCAGCTCAGATAGAGGGATGATCACATTGATCAAATGGGAAAGAAGATTGAGGAGTTGATGGCAGTAGTTGCAGCATTACAGAACTTAGCCACGGTTTAGCGACCTCTCCCATGATGAGTGGGCGTCAGAGTTGGTACATACCCACAGAGCATCCCAGGTGCACTCGTGTAGGGATGACAGTGGTTTGCATAGGAAGGTTATACATGGCACCTCCATGCATGAAAAGGATATCAAGTGCATGGTAGAGCAGTAGATGAAGGAAGTGATGGCGTATGCCCGGGGGAGCTCATATATTCCATAGGGTAGACCATACCAAGGAATTTGATGTAGTTCAATACCCCAAGGGTTTTATGCCGCCTTCCATCAAAATCTTTGATGGTAGTGGGAACCCGCATTTGCATATTACACATTTCAGAGCCGGTTGCTGCAACGTCGGTGGTAGTGATGCATTGTTATTCAAACTTTTTGTCAGCAACCTAGTAGGGTTGCATTTGATTGGTATGTCTAGTTGCTCAACAGCTTGGTTAGGACTTTTGCTGAGTTGGAGCACCTCTTCATCAAAATGTTTGTTGGACCTCATCAAATAGTAACTGTAGGTGATCTTATTATATCGACATAAGCTCCCATTGAGTCCCTTGTTGATTATATTCTCAGGTGATGCAACCTGAGCATGAAATGCGAGCTGTAACTATCTGAACAACATGCCATTGAGATTCTTCTCAGAAATATTCATGGCTCAGTAGCTAATACCATCTGAAAATTTGAGAAAATAATTAACAAGGCAGTTAGCCTTTAAGAAGAGACCAAACAGTTGCCCTTTCGTAACTAATCATCTCGGCCCAAGCCGTAGAAGGTGTTCGAGAAGAAGTGAGAGATAATTATGTTAGTGGATAGAGGAAAGCAGGCAGCCAATCTAGTATGAGAGACCCCGAGCTCATCAACCTCCTTTGTCATCTCCTCTGACATCACCTCATCCATCATATCAGCTACCACAACTGCCATTCCCACTGCATCAGCAACCTACCAAGCAGTGATATTCTTACCCCCCGCCAGGTAGCTATTACCCACCTACTTTTGTTGATAAATTGAATAAGACATATTCATTCAAGAGGGAGGTAGTTAGATAAATATTTAAGAATCTCTTAAAAAAACTTGACTTTCACTGTAGCCAGAGGCCGTGAGGAAGTAGAAAGATGATCCCACTATTGCCCTACCACCGCATAATTAGTCATTTCTTAGAGGATTGTATAGCATTTAAAGACTAGCTTGAGCATAGCTACATGTCAGGCGCCGTAATTATCCCCAAGAATACTTATTAGAACAAGCTTCCAGTTATATTAGGGTAATTCCTGAGGAGACCTATGATTTTCTTAAGGCAAAAGAAGGTTGGGATATTGCCTTATCCCGAACCTCTAAAAAAGTAGTTTCTAAAATTAAGAAAGCTCAAACCTCTAACATCAAGGAAGGTGTGAAAGTTGCCAAAGATAACTTAAATGAATGTGAGCCCAACAACAACAACAAATACCGAGATAGCCCAATAATCGCAATCACCAGTCCAACACTCCATCCATAAATACTTCTTCCTCCACTAGCTCCTCTTCCGCCAAGAGATTGTATGTGCCAGACAAGGGCATTAAATCCCTTACCTCGCTTACTTTATTAGATTTTATCATATACCTCCATCAAAAATAAAATCAATGAAGAAAGCTTTCACTTACACCTAGTCCACATTTGATACTCTAGATTTTATTAGTCATGAAAACTCTCCAAGTATAGAAAATAATATTGATAGCTCTAGTCATTCTGATCCACTCTCTTCATCTGAATTTGACTTTCCTTTCTAAATCAATCGGGTTCACCTCTTAAGATTGACTTGGAGTCAACTGACTCTGAGAATTCTATAGGAGAAGCTGTAGGTATACCTGATGAGAAGGTAAAGCTTTCGATGAGTTCATCATTCCAAGAAGTCATTAAAGTCACCCTACACAGTGGAAAAGTTCAGCCTCCTAGGGTAGCACCTCTCGATAAGGGTAAATAAATCATTTGTTCCAGCGAGCGGATATTACCTCTACAGGATGTTCCACCCATGGATATGCTTATGGAGGACCAAGTCAAAGTTGATTACAATGTTCTAGCACATCTTAAAAAGTTTCCAGCTAAGTTAAGTATATAAGACGCCCTTGTCTTATCCAAAGAGATGAGGAAATCCTTAGTCAAGACTCTTCTCTATCCAAAGATATGTTTAGGTTAGCTGACCACTACTAAAGAGGAGGCACACAGCTCAAAGGACATCTTAGGAGTTACATTCAGTGATGAATACTTGCTTCTAGGAATGACCAAGCACAATCGCCCTCTTTACATTACAATGGATGTTGGTAGATACAGGATATCATGAGTTCTGGTTGACCAAGGTGCATCAGTCAGCAATATGAGTTTAAGAACCCTTACCTACTTAATGATTGACATCTCCAAACTCTAAAAGGAGAGGATAATGTTGAGAGGATTTAATAAATAAGGCGAGAGGTCTTAGGCTTCATAGTGTTGCCACTAGAGATAGATGATTGGAAGAATGAAACCAAGTTCCATATCATAGACTCGAATACATCTTTCAATGCTTTGCTTGAGAGACCATGGATACATGAGATCAACACAGTTCCATCCTCTCTACATTAGTGCATGAACTTCATGAGAGATGAAATTGCATACTGCGTCAAAGAAGATCTTAAGCCCTTCACAGTTCATGAGGTTAGGATATATGAGGATGCAGCCTATTTTCTTTGATTGGTATTCGTCTTGTGTTCTTAACTTAGTAAAGAAGGAATTAATCCCACATACTTGATCAAAGCACAGGTTAGGCTATTTCGAAAGAATATGGAAGAATGATTACAAAAGCTCTCAATCGAGACCAGGACTAGGATTCGGTATAATGGATCCAATCGTTGATGACAATCATCGCCTAGTCATCACTAATCATTTGGAATCTGATAAGTTATTTTCAAATCATGCTAACTCATATGAGGAGGTGTGTTTAGAAACTTCAAATGATCTAAATGATCTTGAAGTCAGATATGCACCACTAGAGTTTGAAGAGAAGATCAGGTCAACCATCGACAGCTCAGAGATCAACAAATCAAGATAGATCTGCATACATCGCTTTTTTATCAATGATCAAACCATTTTAGTTAGGCTATTGAAAGGATTGCCACATGGAGCAAAAAGATATCTTATTTATCTCCGACGTAGTCCACAAATTAACAATATACTGCTAACTCTATCAAGCAAGCTCCGATGTATGTGATTAGACATCTAAGTAGGTCATTTCAAGTCAAGAAATTGATCGATGTTGCTTCATCGAGAGAAAAATATCCTACATGGTTGGTCATTCTAGTTAAGAAAAAGAATGACTAAATTTGCATACCAATTTTGGATCCAATCATGTCAAAAGATGAAATTTCTACTAATAAAGATGATGGACATTGCCTCATCTCATGCATTTTTCTCTTTCATGGATGGCTCATCTACATATAACCAAATAAAGATGGCCCCTGAAGATGAAAGAAACACTACATTTCGAACCCCGATAGGAATCTTTTGCTATAGGGTCATGCCTTTCGGCCTTAAAAATGCACCTCTATAATGTGAAACTTAATGCACTGGTGCAAAGAGGATGGGACCATGTTGTTCTTATGTATCTACGGTCTCTCTAGCAAAGTATTGAAAGAAGTATCTGAATCTATAATATGAAACTTGGCTTTAGTCTTTCACTCATCAATCTCCATTGGTAACACTTTGGAGCCTAAAACCCTCTTTCCTTGCTCATTGAATCCTTTCAACATCATCCTCTCTGAATTGAGTTTGGAGATGTCAATCCTGTAAAAAAGGGTCTTTAGACTCATAATGTGCACTTGGGTCAACCAACACTGGATACCTAATGCATGTCCACAGGGGAGGGACCATCTAATCATCCCTAAAAATAAGTCTTCACCAAAAGAGACTCGGGACATCCTCAATAGTTCCTCTAAGAGGGTGAAGTTAAGCAAATCTTAGGATCAAATAGAGCCTTGATGAGAGATTACCTAATCTTTTTGGATAAGATGAGAGTGTCATATATGCTTAGCTTAATGACAACTTTTTTAGGTGGGCAAGGATATTGTAATCCACTTTAGGCTGGTCCTCCATAAGCATATCCAGGAGCATCTGGAGGGGTGCTCATTAGAGCTCATGACATGTTTCTACCTTCGCTACCCTGGAGGTAAAACTCACCGTAGGTTGACTTAACAATGGTGGATGGAGGAAAGTTCTACCGGTTTGAGTATCACAGCCTTCTCCTATGTGACCCCAAAGTCGATGACTCCAAGTCATTCTTTGAACCTAATTGATTCAAAAAAAGGAAATTCTAATTCAAAATCAAAAGAAAGGACGTATTATTACTATTATTTTCTTCTTGGAGAGCTTTTAATAGAATAAAATCAAGAGCATCGAGATGGACAAGATGTAAGTGGAATCTACTTTCTTCATTGATTTAGTCGAGGTAGAAATCAAATAGAGTAAGCGGGGTGGTCTAGTGCCCTTGTCACCATACACCCCTGTTAGAAGAAGAACTGGATGAAGTGGCTACAACGGTGGAGGAAATGCTAGACTTGGGTGGTGGGCGCTATTGAACTATGTACTATTGATGCTAAAGCTCCCCCTTTCCCTCGAAGTTATCTTTGGCAATTTGCAAACATTCCTTGATTTGAGTGCCTCGTGCATCAAAGGAGAGTTTCTTGATCTTAGAAACAATCTTTTAGACTGATAAGGAAATATCACAACCTTCTTTATCTTAAGAGATCACATGTATCCCCAAGGATTACTCTAACAGAACTAGATGGTTATTCTAACAAGTAATCTTTAGGGATAATTATGGCACCCGACTTATAGCTGCGCTCATGCCAGTCCTTCAAAGTGATGTGTACTCTAAGACATGGCCTAACATGCGGTGGTAGGGGAAAAAGTTAGGATCATCACTCTTGCCCACTTCCTCTAGCCTCTTAGGCTCTAGTAGTTGAAAATCAGGTTTCTTTAAGATGTTCTTAAAGATCTTTCTAACTACCTCCCTCTTAAATGAATAGGGCTTGTTTAACTTATGTGGATAAGTTTACCGGTGATGGATAAAAGTATCACTAAGTATACTCGAGGTAATTAAAAGGTATTTGGTATGACATTTGGACAGTGAGGATGTGGAGCTCATGTCTCTCAAACCCTCTAACTAGATCCATCCCCTCCACGCCATTCTCGCTTCTTCTCAAAAGCTTTTAAGCTTGATGACTCTTGAAATGTTTGCTTCCTCCTTGAGACGGCCTCCTTATTGATTAGCTTCTCAAAGGTTTTGATAGAAATCCCTTGAGCAAAAACCAGAATATTGTTAAGAAGAATTTCTATGGCATGTTGTTCAGATAGCTGCAGTTCACATTTCATACTCAAGTTTTACTACCTGAGAATATAATCAACAAGAGACTCATCAAGATTTTGCTATGCTACAATGAGATCGCCCTCAATCACCCTTTGTTGAGCTCCAGCAAACCTCTTAATGAAGAGTTGGTCCAACTCAACAAATGTCTTTACCGAACCGTTGGGCAGTTTGCAATACCAACCGAATGCAATCCCTGAAAGACTGCTGATGAATAAGCAAAAGAGAAGTGCATCACTACCACCGATATTGCAACAGCTAGCTCTATAGTTTGCTATATGTTGCCGAAGGTTCCCACTGCCATCAAAAATCTTGAAAGAATGTGGCACAAACTCTTTGGGATATTAAACTGTGTCAAATTCCTCTGGGTAGGGCCTACTCTTTAGAACAAATGAGGTACCGCAGGCTTGTGCCAACACTTTTTTCACTTACTGTTCCACAATTTGTTTGAGGTCTTTCTCCTGAATGGAGGTACTATCTACGACATTGCTATGTAGGCTTCAACTATCCTGATCCACGGGAGATGCACTCTTGGGAGGATCCAAAACATGTAGGAGCTTAGGGCTGATCAGCCTTCATAGGACTAGGTTGTGATGTTGGAACTTGGTTTTGAAGTGCTAGAACAACAGCTAACAAGTCTTCAATCCTCCTATCCATTCTACTGACCTGGTCATCCTTCTACTTAAGCTATTGGAGGAGGTGCTAGGTTGAATGAACAGTGTTATCCTCTTCAATTACAATACCTTCCTGACTGTGATGGTCTCTAAGAAGGGATCCTCGAGTATTGACCATGTGGACTTATACTAAGTCCTCAAATAGATCATCCCATCAGCATCAAATGCCACTCTACCCTCTTCTTGATTCAGTGATCACTCCCGAGGATTTGTGTTAATGGCAATGTAGTCTTCTAGCATGTCATCTAAAGAATGGTCTCCTACTATACTAGGCTGTACTGGCACAAACACCCATTAGCTACTGGCTGTGGGACTGTGCTCATATGACTCTATGCATCTGACATTGCTTACGAACTAGATGCTCTCACTAGGAGGATCAACTGTCATGGAAACTATACTGGTGTCCGCTCCCTCCTATGTTACTGTCACTACTACTGGTGGTGACCAGTGGATATGACTGTCGCCACTCCTCTTCACCACAGCTGAAGTGGGAGGTCTAGTGGGAGAACTTGTCCTCACCTCAATTGGTGGAGTAGATGGAGAGGGATCCTTCGGCCATAGTCGAACCACCAATAAGGATTTACTCTCCCCATATGCGTATTTTGAACCTTTGTGGGGATCGTGGAAGGGGGGACTCAGACAAGTGATGGTGGATGGGAAACAGAGTGGTGTGATGGCAACACCGACTGCCCTCCCACTAAAACTCTCCTCATGATTGGTTGGAACTATACTATCGCAGGATCGCCTTGCGGTCTACCGATCGGAAATCAACATGGGCGAGGCGTCGATCGCCGCATACCTCTCTCTACGCCCACGAAGCTACAACCTTGGCCTCGATGGCCCTCTCTCTATGGATATGGGAACTAATGCTCCTGGGGATCATAGAACTTAGATCAAACAATGCATCGCACTGAGACCGCCAACCGATGAAGAATCACCGAGGCCAAGATAGGTTTCCTCCTCTGCCTGCACTGTAGTGTCGATGGTGGAGGAGATGTAGCAATCCTCCCAACATCCTCCTCTCCATCTAAATTGAAGAGGGGGACTACCACCCAAGAAAGGGTAGACTCAAGTAGAACCCTCCATAGTAATATGCGATGTGACATCTACTTCCCTGGCCTCTCTCTTGTGGAGCCGCTTGATTTTCCTGCTTTTTTTTGGTGTTGGGTGTGAGAGAGCGGTGCAATGTGAGGAACCTACTCAAGGTGGGGAGACTATCTAGATGCTAATGATAGCCTTCCCCTTTGAGGGGACCGAGGAACAACCGTGACTGAGTCAGTAGGAGAACAATAAGTAAACCTGAACTGCAACATTGGCGGGATCTCCATAGCCTTCCTCTTCAAAAAGGAAAACTCGGATCAAACTCAACATCAAAGCGGAGGAGTGGCGCCTACCACTTCCTTCCGATAAGGGTCGCCCCTCACGTAATTCTAACCCCCTCAAAGCCACAACCAAAGTAAATCAGGTGGGTGGCCTCGATTTTACTGAGATTGGCATGATCCAAGGCCAAGTCTACACCGAAGGGGAAGATAAAACAAACTTGTTAGGAGCCATAGCAACTGTACTGACTGGATATTGAACTGAATTGACTGCTCTGATATCTCTGCATGTGAAAATATAACTGAATCAGACTTTGACCTTCATATTTTCCTTCAATCACTGATTTTTTATTTGAATTTTGAATTTGAACCCACACTCAACAAGTTTAAGTATGCTAAGTGAGGTTCATTGATTTGGACATATTTAGAATTTTGAAGAGAGACTTTCCCATAAGAATTAGTTTGTTGATTTTGGAACCTTCATCCAATGAATTAGGATATGTTGAATGAGGTTCTTCCATTTGAAGAGATTTTGGAGATGATTTTGTTTTGCTAATCCTTTGTTTTGAGATTTTCATTTTAGAGCTTCAACTTAGCAAATTTGGGTATGCTAAGAGAGATTCAAGTGCATGTTTAAAAATATTTTTGAAAATATCTTTATTATTTATAATGATTGTTTGTCATGTATTTGATTTGTCTTGATTTGATAATGGGATATTTACTTAGCAAATTTAGGTATGCTAAGTGAAGCCCAATGTGTTTGATGTATTTTGATTTAATTTTGAAAAATGAGACTCTTACTTAACAAATTTGGTATGTTAAGTAGGGCGCAAGTGTGTTTAATATTTTTCAAAGTGAGATTCTTACCAAACAAATGTGGGTTGTTAAGCAAGATCCAAATGTGTTTTGATTTTGATTTGAAGAAGAGAACTCCACTTAGCAAATGTGGGTATGCTAAGCGAAGTCCAACGTGTTTTGATTTTGAAAAGGGGAATTCTCATTTGACAAGTTTTGGTGTGTCAAATGAAATTCAAATGTCTTTTGACTTTTTATAATTTTGAAAGAAGGCGCTCTACTTAGAAAATGTGCGCTAAGTAGGATCCAATTTTTTTTGGTTTTAAAAAAGGGGAACTCTACTTAGCAATTTTAGGTATACTAAATGGAGTTCAATTATTTGTGGGTGGTTGCTTTTGAAAATAGAACTCATTTGAAAAAATTTGGGTATGCCAAATGAGATTCAAAATATATATCTTGACTTTGTGTGTGATATTGCTTTTGAAAAGAGGGGAACTCTTACTTAACAAATTTTGGTATGTTAAGTGTGGTTCAATCATATGTTGATTTTGATTTTGATTTTTATTTGATTTTAAAAATGGAACTCCATCTAATAAATTTGGGTATGTTAAATGGAGTTGGTTAATTGATTTTATTTTAAAAATTTACTTTTAAAAAAAATATTTAAAAGGGATTCTAATGATTGTAAATTTGTTTTTGATTTTTGAAAAAGGATCCTCATTTAATAAATTTAGATATGTTAAATGAGGTTTGATTGCCTTTTATTTTAAAGAGATTTGAAAACTTTTATGTTTTTGCAAACTTCAAGTAGAGTGAAATTAAAAATGATTTTGTTTAGGAAAAGTGCTTTCAAAAATATTTTGCAAAAGACTTTCTTTATTTTAGTTTGAATTTTCTTAAATGTGGGATAAACCTTACCTCACCAAGCTAGTGGTAAGGAGGTTCAAAATTTTATATTTTATCATCTCTTTATTTAGTTAGTTTATTTTTACCTATTGGGGACCTAATAGAATTTTAAGACCTACAAGTGAGGTCCTAAAACCTAAAGGATGTTGGCTAGCTTTGCTTAAGGATGAAATAAGTTAAGTGCCAACCAAAAGAAGGATAGTCTTGGGCTTATATAAAATATAAGTCCACTATCGATGCTTGGAGATAATAATTGTCTACTAAAGATGGAGAGAGGAATCATTTTCAGTGGAGTCGTCAGAAAAATCTATGGTATTTATTTTGAGAATGTGAGACACCGCACAGATCTTAGGGGGGGGTACTTATTGAAGAAGGTATATGACATTAAGGAATGGTGCACTATCTCAAAGATAGAAATCACCATCCTGTAATGGACCTAATCGCCTAATAAGGACTCCTGAGGCATAATGTATTTTTGAATGTACCAAAGATCTTTTCCCTACTTTACATAAGGTTTATATTAAGCTGGGTTCATTAAGTTTCTTATGAAGGAAAACCCCCATAGTTAATTACATCCTAAGGAATGAGAATTCCTTAAGAATACTCTCGATTAAAGTAGATAATTAGGGTATCCAAAGATTTCAAGGCTAAGACTATCAAAGGATTGGATATTTTAGAAAATCAAATGGGTTAGATCAAGGAGAAGACTTATTTTTGGAATCCAAAGGAGAAAGTAGGAAATGCTCATGATACTAGGAATCCTAGTGAGCATTACAATCTACCTTAAAATTGGACTTTATATATTTGAAATTGAAGAGATTTATTTGTTTGAGTGGAAATTTTATTGGATTACTAGGACTTATAATCCATCAACACAAGATTGTAGAAATGCATAATAGGTGAGGATTTATACTTGTAGCCCGAAGAAAATAGCTACCATGGATCATAAATCTAGAGAACTTTAGCATAAGCTAAAGCATGACCTAAGTCTAAGTGAGAGATAGACATAATGGTTTACCTCCACAAGAGAGGATAAATCGTCCAACTTCTGGACTTACAATCGCCTGAAATGGCTACCTGCTAACACCTCCTACGATTCAAAATCATGTAGTCCGGTCTTATGAAAGTGTAAGATAGTTGGGTTGTTATTTAATTTGAAAGAGGCTAAGAGCCCAAACCTACTCCCTAAGAGACTAGATCATGAGTGGCATGAGTGTATGACTTAAGCTAAATGCATAAATCTTTACAAATTTTATTCTATTTTGACACTTCATTTAGACAAAGGCTTGGGATTTTTTATGCCTAAATGCATGATGAAGTTGATTATGGGCTAAGTCAGCAAGAAAGAGCTATTTTCTAACACAGAGAATGCCCTCAAAGGTCAAGTCTTCCCCTATTGTGCAAGGATGGAAACCCCCTTTTTAGTAAGAGTGAAATAATATGATATGCCTGTTATTAGACATTCAACATTTTGCTAAGGGGTAGCTAAATCTTTTAATTATTTATTTATGTCTATGCTTTATGTGAGGTTATGAATTGTAGAATATTTTAGTTATGAGTGATTAATTAGGGTAGAAAAAATAATTTTATCCTAAGAACCTACCGCATCAAGGCCATACATTCAAACATCAAACATTGAAGAAACTAAAAAAGTATGTCATTTCTATTGCGCAAACTAAACACAACATCAAACAATTTTATAACACTAGCACAAAAGAATAAAAGGTTGTTGAGGTCTGCATCACAGACAACTAAAAAAAAAAGGGTAGCTCAAGCTCTTATATAACCCTAGACTTAAAAAATAATAATTACAATTTATAAATGAATGTTGTGGGGGGTCTTCAAATATTCAAATCTTCTTTATTTCCTTCATGTTTTCATTCAATTTGATTTGTTCCACTCCAAAGGCATAACATGGTCTCCCAAGACAAAGCCCTCTAGCTAATGCTCATCCTGTACCCCCATAACACTAATCCTAATTTCTAATACAAAATTATATTAAAAATAAGAAAAAGTAAGTCTAACTACACCTACAAAATAGAGATTAGCTAAACACATCATACAACCCAAGCAGTTATATTTATAATTTGGACTCAACACCGCACATGAATAACTAAGCCCACCTATTCTAACTTGGATTATGCTTAAGGGCTTAACCAACCAGTAAATAGAGCATTTATTTTTATTTTTAAGCATCCCATTAAGCGCAATCCCCTACAGAAAATAAGATTAGGCTAATCATGACCTACCATCTAGTCTACGAAACATACATCCTAATATCTAGTCAAAAATATTACATCACAAAATAAAACATACACCAAATATACATCGCCCTAACTTAGGACTAAAAGTCATGACTTAATCTAATATATATGCATTAAGACTTGTGTGGTATGTCCTAACTAAGCATTAAGGTTAAGATTTTCTAAGTGAAAGGATGTTTAGTCATAAGAGGTTGATTTCACTTTAAGTGGTTTAATTGATTTGAAAATTTTACTTAGTATTTTCTTTTGTTTCATATGCTTTACACTTAGCAACTAAATGTTATAAAGAGAGGAAAGAGAATTGCTCTCTTTCATCATTATCTTAAGCCATTTTCTAAAGCATGTTAATTTAATTTATTCTCCTTAGTCAATGGCTTATTACATATTTTAATTAAACCTAAGTTTAAGTTCACTTTAAATGATTCCATTCAGTATGAAACGCATCTTAAGATTAATTTGATTGAATTACTCTCACATGACATATATATTAAATCATTCTTTTCCATCACATGTAACATGCACATGATTAAATCTTAAGTGCACCTACACATACAATTTATTTTAGCACACTTAAATGATGGATGTGAACATGTACATTTAAAGTTTATATTTTTTATTTGATTAAATTATTTTATCATATTAATTTAAAGCTTTATCCAAATTCTTATACAAAAATATATAAGAATAAAATTAAGCAGGTACGTGTCATTGTTAAACCAGGAAAGTGAGATAATCAAATGACCTCCTTGGGGTTAGCTAAAGCCTCATATTCCTGGGATGTCTAGATCATATACCCATTTGCATTCAAACATAAATAAATCTATATATATGAATGTAGGAAAGGAAGCTTCCAACTATATGACTAGTTAATTCAATCATTTAACCAATAATGAATGCATGTAATTTTGTAGAAAAGAGAGATTTTCATCCTTTACCACATATGCATACATATGTAAAGAGAAATGAGCAAGTACATGCCTTTGTTAATCAGGGAAGTGAAATGACCTCCTTGTACTAGCTAAAAGTATTCTCGTGATGACTATATATACTTTTCACTATTATATATGAATGTATATGTAAACAAGAGGAAGAAAATCATGCAAAAATTGCATTTTTATTTGATTACCTTACTTATGAAGAAAAGTCTCATCAAATTCTAATGTAGAAATATATGTAAATGAAATCAAATAAGTACATGTCATTGTTAACCAAGGAAGTGAGGTAATCAAATGACCTCCTCGGGGCTAGCTAAAGCCTTGTATTCCCGAGATGTCGAGACAATATACTTATTAACATTCAAATACATATAAAACTACACATGAATAAAGGAAAAGAAAGCTTTAGTTCACATACCTAAGCTATAAGCACATTCAAACCTATATGTAATCATAACTATTATCACTCTAATCAATGTAATTGATTTATAAACTTTGAAAAAATAATTTGGATTTATAGTGATAATAGCCACACATATATTAAGTTAAGTCAACACATGCAAGCATAACTTAAAAGAAATTTCATTTTATTTAATTAATTTTGAAAAGAGATGGATGCATGGAATCAAATGACATACAACATTTAACATGATTGGAAAGGAAATACTAAATATAAGCATATAATCTCATTCAATCAAATTAATTTCTAAGAACAATCATATTCAATAAAGCATAAAGAAAACCAAAGCATCTTAATACCATCTTTCATTTTATGTTTTGACTTGATTTAATGAAATGAGGGAAAGTTTGTGACCCTAATAATTCTGATGTTTGTGGTTTAACTTAGTTTAATGAAAAAGGTAATTAGGTTGATTTTATGGGTTAATTAGGTTGTAATATGAGTTAAGTCCATTAATTAATCCTTACCTATGTTACCTTAAAGTAATTAACCAATTAATTATAAGCCAACATGATATGTGCATGAATTATAATTTAAATCAGTAATGACCCTAAGAAATAAAAGACCTAATGCAATTGGCTCATAATTAATAGTTAATTAAGTTAAAGAACTTAATTAAGTACTCTTATAATTCTCCCTCACATGTGGGCTACTTATAATTTCCTTAAAGATTTTCTTAGGTTATTGAACACCTAAGAGTCTACCCAAGAAACTTAATTAGATGAGTTATGGAATAATTATGATTTCAATTTGATTAATGAATTAAACCATTAATTAATCCCAAACTAATTAATTTCCACTCAAATGAAATGAACTTAGGGTAAAAGATTAAGAAAGAGGTCCCAATCTCATTCCACATGCTCATTCACTGTTATACAATATTGGCAAGTTTAATTAATTATTTTCTTACTATTTAGCATGTTAATTAATCATCTAATTAATTAAGAAAATAATTAAGGCTAAGACAACCAATTTCCTAATTAACCAAGCAATAAATCCCAAGAAAATTATGGGAGGCAGGGGTAATCCCATTAAATATCCTCAGAAAGTTTGGGATTAATTACTTGAGTAATTAAGGAGTAATTAAGCTAATTAAGTTTTAATTAAACTTAAATTAAGCCTTTATTACTATTCAAAATCAATTGGAAATATTTTTATTAAATTCTCCTCTAAAATACTTTTAAAATGAGTATTTATTTGTATTTTTTTGGATTTTTCTATGATTTTTTATAATTTTCTAAAGTTTTAGCTGATTTAAATGACTTTTCATGATTTTTATAAAGTCCATTAATTTATTTTTACTATTTGAACTTCAAAATACAATATCTTCCAATCCAGAAATCCTTCTTACTTGAAATTTTTATGGTAAGTGTATTTTAACTTCAGTTTCAATCCCTAAAAATTTCAACTTTATCTCATATGTATTTTTTGGTTTAATTAATAAAATTTTTAATTTTTATGAAAATCCAAATTAAGCTCAAACTATTTAGTCAAATTTGGGGATTTTAGGTTTGTTGGATTCCTCTAAAAAAGATGAATCTAACGAGCCGTTGTTTAATTAGGTATTTTATTTTCTATGAATTTTTAGAAATTTTAAGTGATTTAATTAATTTTTAAAATTAGAAAATTCAGAATTTCCTACTTATACCAGTCAGCACCGCATGGCACTGATGTGGCAACGTGGTGCCTCACAGCACTGCGACATTGGACCGTGCAGTTTTGCTTGGTACGCGGTGTCACGCGATTAGCTAGCATGATGCTGCGTCAACAAACAATTTGGATAACAATAGAATCATGTCGCGCTGGATCATTTCAGGATCGAGATCGATGGTCTAGATTAATCCGCGATCCACGGATCCGAATCAAAACTACGCGGATTCAACGAGAGCCAGCCTCCCGAATGGAGATCGACGGGCGATCCAAGGGGCGGATGGAACACTATTCCGGGCAAAATTTTATCATTTTTTGAAAAAATTGAATGAAAAATTCCTTTTAGGCTCGATTTTTTGGCGATCTTTGCCCGAAATCAATCCAAATGCGTGGGGATGATGTAAAATGAAAAATGTAAGGGTAATCTAAGAGAAATTTCTAAAATCGTGCATACATTATCACAAACAAAAGCTTCTTAAAGCCGATTGAAGTTTGATGAAATTATTTCGTCGAGGTTGATTTTCGGCGACAGTGAATATCCGAGCAAACTTTTGGGAGTGAGAGGAAGCCTTAGAATAAGTTTGAACCTTTGCTTTGCTTTGGAATGTATTGATCACCAAAATTCATCGCACCCTCACCGAAATTCTCTTAACTTTGATATTTTTCAATCCAAATGGCTCAAAGGAAGTGGGGAAGGGATGTTCTTTGCTTGGGGAAGCTCTTGGGTTGAATGATAGCAAGATAAAGAACTTGGAGGCTTCAGTTCCTTATCTTTTTGGGATGGCTGAAAATCACCATTAAAGGTGATGGGGAGATGGTTGGGAGGTGATGGCTTGATTGGGGACTTTGGGTTTAGCTCTAAAGTCTTCCTTTAGGGTTATGGAGTGAGTCCTCATTGAATGCATAGGGAGGATTGAATGAGATTGGGTGGAATCCTATATGGGGGAGGATCCATGAGAGGTTTGATTGGGTTGCTGATTTTGGATCTCAAGTGGGGTTGATCACTCCCAAGATTCCATGGGTTAGTTTTAAAGGAGTTGGCTCAATTTGGGTCATTTTGGTTTATGTTGTCAAAGGGTCATCAAATGATGATGATTTGAAGTATTTTGGTATGATCAATTTGATTTAATTTGGCCTAGAATTGATTTCAGCTCATTTGGAATCAAATGTGTTAAATGCGTCAAGTTGACCAAAATTGGCCAAATTGGTTTGAATTATGGGTTGATTCATGTTCAATTGGATAATTGAAAATAAATGTAGTCATTAGTTTGAATCAATTTGGATCCAAATTGACCCTTTAGGTCAATTTAAAGTCAATTGGGCTGGGTTAGGTCCGCTCAATTGATGGTTTAGTCATGTTCAAACAATAGTCATGGGTTGATGTGAATCAATGGTTTCAACCAATTTGGTGTAGGGTGAGTTTTGGCTAGTTTTGGTTCATTTGGGCTAAGGGTTGACTTGGTCAAATGACCAAGTTGACTTGGTTTGACCTAATTCATGGCAATTGGTCATCATAGGGTGATCAATGGTCATGGTATGAGGCTTAGATGGGCTTGGTTCAATCCAATTTGGGTTGGATTAGAACTTGACTCAAAAGGGTCATTTAGGTCACTTTAGGTCAAGTGAGCCTACATGGGTTAATTGGATTGGTTTTAACTTGATTTAAGTTTAGTTGAACTTATATATGAGCCTAGGATTAAAATATAAATTAAACTGCAATCAATTTTGGAGTTCAATTGAATTTAGTTCATTTGAAATTTTCAAGTCAAAAGGGCTAAGTTGGGCTTAACTTGAATTTGGTTTGATGATTATATGTTTCATTTATATTTGGATAGGTGATTGAAGAAATGGTTGAATCAAGAGAATATCCATTGGTTTTGGCTTGGTTTGGATATGATTTGGCTAAGTCCAAAGAATTGGATTAAAGGGCTTAGATTAGGTTTTGATTTGATATTGGTTTTAGTTTTGGTTATTTGAATTTAGATTTCATTTATGTTTGTGAATATAAATAAATGAACAATTGATTTATAAGAAAATCAATTAAGTTTGGGTTGGTTTGAAGGCTAATTTGGTTAAGCACATGGACGTCCATATGACTTAAAAGGGGTTTTGGTTTGATTTAGTTTGATTTAGTTTTGATCATTTGGATATGGATTTCATTTATATTTGTGAATATAAATGAAGGAATAATTGATTTATAAAGAAATCAATTGAATTTGATTTTATTTAAATGGGGTTTTGGCTAAGCTTATGAAGGTGGTTCATATGGCTTAGGAAGGGCCTTTGGATTTGAATTTGATTTTGGATTTCAATCATTTGGAGTCAAATTTGGAATTGTATATGGAATGTGAATTTGAATTTGAGGTTTGGTTTGAGATTTGAATCTGGGTTTGATTTGAGAAGGTGCATATGGACTGGATTTAGGCTATAGGATAGGTGATTTCCTTAAGTCCTAAGGCCTAGCATAATCCTATGATTAACCCTTCTAAGTCTCAAGGCTTAGATTAAGTGTTCAATCACTAGAAATGTCTTATAGCTAAGGAGCTCTTAGTGTCAAAGAGTCCTAAGTCTAAGAAGAGGAGGTTGAGAGCTCACTCTAAAAGTGAGGTCAACAATTGTATAATTATTGTCATCTCCCCCCTTGAAAACTACTCAAAAATGGCTCATTTTTTGGAACTGCAGAAACTGCTTTGTTCAGGAGCTGGTTCTATATAGGTGTTGTTGTGCTCTCTAATTTTTGGCTTCAAACATTCTCGATCTTGTGCCTTTATCTTAGCTTTGTTATAGCTTCGCGTCGCTGGTTTCCAATGCCCAACCACTCTGCTTGCTATCTCCATTTCAAAATTTTCTAAATCCCCAAGGCTACGATGCTAGTTTTCCAGCATTAAGACATTTGATCCTTTATTCTGGGGCTTCAAATTGGATTTGATTTAATGCTACAATGTTGTTTCTACACCGCCTAGGAGCTGGGACCAATATTTGTAATTTCTTATGTAGTTTGATATTTTTCTTGTTTCAACACAAAAATAAACTATAAAAATATGGTTTTCACACATTTTAAGCATAATATAGGCATAAAACATTATAAATTTTTTACATAATTTGTGCAAGTCAATTCACATCATTAATATAATATGTTCACATCTTTACCATTTAATAAGCCGAAACCTAACTCTAAGGAAGTACATTTTCTAATTGATTTTGGAATTTCTTTCCCATCACTATTAGTAATAGTAGATCTTTATAACCTTTTAAGATAAGATTTCAAATTGTCATATCACATGATTGTAAATGCATTATCAATCAATTTTTTTTAAATCAAGAGAAATTCCATCAAAAAATTATGATCATATTGTGGAATGTCTTTCACTAATCTTACCAATATTATAATAAAATGATATATTAAAGTAATAGTGTGCATCCAAAGGATCATAAAAGTCAAATTAAAAATTGTGGAATCTTAAAGCTAATGCTAATTTATGGTTTACACATATCACATCCTTGTAAATCAATAACAAGAAATAAACTAACATTGAATGTAAAAAATAAAAAAATAATAATTATACAAACATGTAATGATTTTTATATGATTTGGCCTAAGGACAACAATCATGCATAGGTGTTCACCACATATAGAATTCTTACCTAACATGCACTAAATCAAGAATAGTTACTCCTTAGTCAGATAAACCTTTACATCACTATTTCTTTGGGACAACCTTGCTAAATCCTTCACGATGAGGGTATTGCCACCAAATGCACTCCTCCAAAATATTTGAATAAATATAATAAAAATTAAAACAAAACTTAAGCTAATAAGAAGCATAAGTTTTTACATGCAAGATCTTTAAGGCTTGAAGAGATCGAAAGCATAAAGTCATAAGTATTGAAGCCATAAAATGAATTAAGCACAAACACGACCTTCTTTTGTTTAAGTCTCAGGATCTCTCAAGCTTTGTAGGTTAAACAAGAATGGTGACTATGATTTTCAAGTATGGAACAAGTTTTTGCAAGGGTCAACAAAGTTTTAAAAGAAAATTTTAGAATCTATTATTAATTATCTATTTATTTTGAAATTGACATTTTGAATGTGTTCTGAGTACTTTACAAAGACACACAAAGGTCAAGAGAGAGCTATAAAGAATTTTTTTGGGGCCCTGAGCCTATGGATCTTAATAGGAAGATAAAAATTTTGGCGAAAGCCTACAAAGGTTTACAAAGACAAGTTTAAACTAAAATTTTTATCTAAATTTATTATCAATAACTTAGATATTTTTCTCAAAAAATTTATTTAGTATTTCATTATTTGGGTTAAAAAAAGACCAATGAAAGGCCATTTATTTCAATACTTCTTAGGAACCTAACTTTTTTTTTCTAAGGGTAGTTTTAATTCTCTCATCCTTGTTTATTTTATATAGACTTTGTACTTTTGTTTTGATGATTTTCTTAAACATCAAAGATACTTACAATTTTTCTTGTTTATATGACTTATCATCAAGTGTTTGCTCCATCCTAGTCATTTAAAAATCTAAGTGGACTATTAGTTTGGTCGATTTAAGCATTAAGTGGTCCTTTGGGTAGTTTGATTAGATTCTGAAATCTCTTTCATAAAGAACTAAGCAAAGTTAGTGGTTTAAGTTAGGAATTGATTAACTTGTCTAGTTTTAATAGACTACCTAATTCTAATATTGATTAAATTTTTATTTTGATCAGATGGCTAAAAATAAAAAAAAATATTAGATTAAAAATAGTTAAAATATCATATCCCAACATTTTTAGAATCATATTCAAAATATAAGAAAATGAAGTATCATAATTTAGAATATTATATATTGAATTGATAAAACATCATTATTATATCACCATTATGTTATTTAAATATAATAAACTAATTTTAATGTTTTGTACATCATCTAGTTTAACCACCAATTATAGTCTTCCAATGCATTATATATAACTATATTTAAGTATTTTTTATTGTAAAATGTAGGAATTGTTTCATGTTTTATTATGGTAATTTGAATTAAGAAATTGGACGAGTATTTTAGTTTGAATTAATACTTTTATAATTACCATTTTGAGTAATAGCCATTTGAATTTTATATAAGAATGGAAATTGACATAGTGAGAAATTAGAAGTTTAAAATTAAGGGTTGCATAACATGGTTGAAAATTTAATAAAAAAAAATAAAAGAGTTAGAATATTCTAACAAAAAAAAAATCATATAATAGTTCAATTATGATAGTTCTTTATTTTCTCCCATCAAATTTTCAAGCGATGTAACAAAAAAGTTGTTATACTTACATATGTCACATATTAACTTTCTCATCACATGAATGAAAAATTATACAAGACATTTAATGGATTTTCATAACATAAATCCAACTCATTATTGTAAGATAGAGAATCAATATGTAATTTCTTAATCCATCATCATTTACCAGGGCTTCTATTTCTTCAAAAAAAAATGATCTTAATTTCACATTAATGTTGCATAGCTCCTTTAATTATTATATAATTGGAAATAAAAAATATCTTTAGTTGAAAGGATTGAAAAGGCTTAGAAGAGTAATAAGTGAGTTATTTAAAAAGAAATTGAGAAGATGAAGTTGAATTGAAATGCCTAACAATGAAGTCAAATTGTAAGGGCTAAATGTAGATCTTTATCAATTGAAGGAAATAAAAGGATTTGTATGGCAAAGATTATAATTTGAGTTTTTTTTTGCTTGTTAATGAGTAAAGCAAAATGAAAGAATTTAATGTATTATAGCTATAATTAAAGCTTAACTTCATTTCTAAAACATAGTCTAAGACTAAGAATAACTTCAAAGTATATATTCACTCAATTACCTACAAACTTTCTTGTTTAAGGGAAATCAATTGGTTATACAAAATATTTTCATGATGCTTGAGATAAATTTTTTTAAGAATTCTCACTCATTTTCACCCATATAAGAATATCCCTTTGCAAACATTATTGTTTTTTAAGAGGGTATTTAATTTGACAAATTAGAGTTTTAATTCAATTTATGTAATGCCAAATGAAAAAAGTTTTTTGAAACTAATTGAAGAATTTATCAGGGTTATTAACCCGCCAAAGTAGACGCTTCCACTTTAACCCTTTTAAAATGGTCGTTAAAGTTAAGAGCATTACCTTAATGGATATTGTCTCAAGCCCTGTTTCATTTTGCATGTGCACTCTTACATGAATATGTAGTTAGCAAGAGTGGGTTATTGAATTTTCCATTCATTGAATTGAAAAGCTAATTTTTCAAACCTATTTGTTAAGTTGCTCGATTCTGATGTCTAAATTTGTTAATATAACAACATATTCTCCTAAGATTTTAAGTTATTTTTTTATGATCTTAAGATGCTTACGTTAAGTTAAGATGATTAATGAAGGAAAAATATTATATAATAAGTTTTATTAAGATTGTAAAGGTCTTCAAAAGAAATTAACAAAATAAAATAAGAAAATATCACAAAATAGCATAATTAAAATAATCATAATGAATTTTTTTAAGGAATATTAAATTGAATGCTAATGTAATTTTTGCACTCTAAAGAAGCTCTTGTAACTAGATCACACACATCACCAAAGGTTAGTCAATTTATAGAAGGTTTTGTAAGTTGGAAAATTTATTCAGTCATTTGAAATAAAAGTAAATGCAACAAATAAAACCTTATGCCATAATCATATGACTCAAAAACAAGCCTACAAGAACACCCAAGTCATTTAAATAAAAGAAATGTTAATAAAACAAATGAACAAGAAACATATAAGTTAAGAAGATTGTTTACTAAAGTAAAGCAACACCTCACCAAGAACTAGTCTTGGATGAATGCTTAACACCATTTAATATTCACTTTCAAAATCTTTAAGTTATTATTTGATGCTAATTGAAGAAGTGGTGCTAAAAGATTAGACAGATAGTAATGGTGAAGTAAATTAGCATAAAGAGAAATATGATAAATAATTCTTTCTCATCAAAGAAGGGCCTCACTTAACCTCTCTCTATATATATATATATTTGAAAAAAGTGATAATTTAAATTTCAATAAAAAGTTGATATTTAAATTCTAAATTCTATGACTATCTATAGATTTTTCAATATATAAATCTGATAGAAGTTTCATGGATGCTTGAATACAAACACCAACTTTTGGAAATGAATAGTTAAATATGTGATAATTGATTGACATCTCTTAGTATATGAATCTAAGTGTTTGAAATGCATGTAAGGAGGCTTCCTCCACAAGAGTGCATGAACTAGCATAGGTTATCCATGTGACAAATAAACCAATGATGATTACATCCTCCCCTGCACATGCTCGATGACAACAATCTAAAAATGCTTGAATCCTATGCATATTTAACTATCTACATCAATAATAAAGATATAAAATAGCTTTATATTTGTTCAATCAAATCAAGGTAACATAAATCTGATCATATATTCTTTTGATGGTCGATTCATGTGAGAATGCATGACAAGTAATAAATATCTATGCAAAGGAGTTGAAAGAATGATAAAACAATCATGAATTAATCTCACTCTCCTAATATTCATAAAAAATAACTAAATACATGTAAATAACATGAAAACTATAATTACAAACATGATGACATGAAACTCTAAAGATGTTAAAAAATGCACATCATATTATATCTTCTTAATCTAAGTTATGTGAAATTTGAACTAGTGATATTCCATCAAAGAGTATATGTGCTAAAGGCACATAAAGTACAATGATTGAAAAACTAAAATTCTTGGAGGTTACTTAACATAAAAATAGAGAGAATAAGAGAGACAAGAGTCACACAGAGAGCATATAAAATCTTTGGAGTGGCTTAATCATACAATTTGCTTTCACTATAGAATTTGGTGAAAAGTATCATTGCCTAAGAAATATAGAGAGAGGATTCCCATTATTGAGCTCATCATGAGAAGAAAATTTAAAATAAGGAAGTAAAAAAAAAGTACGCAAGAGAATCACAAAGGACATAGAATGAAAAGAGAGAGATTGATTAAGCTCTAAGAAATAATAAAAATTTATATGAAGCATTAACTATAGTTTTTGGTCATATATTGCATGTTTCTATAAGATTGTCTAAAGAGAATTTCTTGTTAAAAAGTCCCATTTTACTCCTGATTAAAATTTATAATATTTTGTTATCATGATATTATTTTTAATTATGATTGATTTTGGGAAACTTGAGGAGAGTTATAGTAATTTTTACAAATATATTTTTTAAAATGTTGACAATCAATTAAGGGAAGTTGCATTATTTCATTTGAACTAGTTATATGGCGGTATTAGATGAGGTGATACAATAAAAGGAATGTTAGAACTTGTTATTAATATTAAATATCTACACATTTATTATATTTGTGTAGTATTAATGTCTGTTGGAGAGCTGGACACCAATATGTCAAAGTGGTTATATATCGATGGAGTTGAGAGCTTTCTAAAAAGAAATCATGAGTTACATGAGTTGAGGTAGTTATCATGAAAATTTGACAAGGACCTTCCCTAAAAACTCTCGAGGTCATTCTTAAGGTACATCTTGAGATAATTAAAAGAATTTGATTTTTAGGGTTACTTGACTACCATCTATAATTAACATTGAGATTATCTTTGAAGTTTGCATGATTTTCAATAATTTCACTTTTTCTCTTATTTGTTTGAGTGTTGACATCTCTTTCTACTCAAGTTAGTCTCTACACATGCACTTAAACATGATATGATTAATACTCCTATCTTGACAAGGAGCCTATCTTCATAATATATTTTTTTTGGCTTGCTTCTCATTTCATAGACTAACACACATACTAATGTTAGGTGATTAACTCTTTAAGTCATTAATCCTAGTTATGTTCTATACCATTAATGTGCCACTTTATTAGCCTAATAAGACTTTGTTCTAATTAGATCACTCCTTCACTTGAAGTGTTCACTTTAGGTGACATAGGTAGTACAATTTGCTCATTGTTTGAGAGTGCATGGTTTATTTAAGCACATATTCACTTAAGACCCATAAGACTTAAATTGGACTTGAGCTAAATCAAATGAATCCAAATTATAATTTGAGTTTAATAGAAATGTTTGATTGAACTTTAAGAGTCCTTAAATGTCACATTAACTTCACTCAAATCTAAATTAAGTGGGTAGTCCAAACCTAGCCTGACCTAGCCCATGACTAACCTAAATTAACTCAATTGGGCCCAAAGCACCAAATTTAGTTAAATTTGGCAAATTAAAAAAGTTTTTAGCCATAGTTAGCCTTGCACTCAATTGGCACCATTAACCTTGTTTCATATGCATCCAAGTCTAAATGTTTTACCCCAATGCATGGATCGACCTATGTGATTAATCAAGGTTCAAATCTAACCTTTTCAACTGGCATTAGGCCAAATCAAGTCAACCTGATCATACCAAAATCTAAGCTATCTTCAACCAAACTCATATGAGCTAGTTTGAGCTTTTAGTGCAAGTTCCCTCAATATACATCCCATCCAATCTCTTGTCATCCATTTGATCAATTTTCTAAGAACATTCTCAAGCATTCTTAGCTCTCAATGTTCCCCATGTGGTCCCTCACCATCAATTTTCATGGCTAATACATGTTCAACCTCATTGATCCACCAAAGCATGGGCAGCTTTTAGGGCCACATGGAGAAAGTGGGTGTTCCTAGAGAATTTTTTGTATTTCATTTAGAGCTGGAGAAAATTATAGAAGTGAGGAGGTGAGAATAAGAGCTAGAGAGGAGAGTCAAAGAGAGTGAGGTTTTGAGTGATTTGGATATAAAACCTACCATTTCAAATCAATTCTTACATTATCTTCCTCATTTCCCATAGGCCTTTTTTGCTATTTTTTACACACTAGAGGCATATCATGAGTTTGAAGCTTTTTGAACCTCACAAAGAGCTTCATCATAGGACAAATTGTTAGGGAGCATTAGGGGTAATTTAATTTTAATTTATTCACTATATTTATTGGTCCCAAAAGGTTATTCTTCATATTTTAATAAAAAATAATTTAAAAATATTTAATCAAATAAAATTATAATTTACAGATTAGCCAAAATTATAAATACAATTTTTCCAGCCACATGGATTGAAGAGAACAGCTACTGCTAGTTTTCTTTTGATTACGAAATGATAACTGCTCTCTTTTCATCAGTTCCCTTTATAGCACCGTTGTATAGTCAGAGAGGAGAAGAGTAAAGCGGAACAGAGGAATGGAGAGCTCAAACAACCGACGGTGTTAGACTTCGACAATGCTGGCTGTGGCTAGGGTCCTTTTAAGAGCAAGCGCCACCATGACCCTCAATGAATGTTCCAGAATGCTGACAAGGGATATTCCTGCCTCGCCGCAGCAGGTGAAGAAGAACAAGAAGTAGGATGGTCGTTTTGTGCAAGGTAAACATTTTTGTAATACTTTCAGATGTCGTGAGATCATAGATTTTTTGTTGCATCGTTTTGAAGCCCGGCTGGCTGAAGTTCGTGAAAATTAGGTTGTTCTTTTTTGTTGTGATGTAACCGATTGGGATATGTCTGATAGAAATTATAAAATGCAGGATTTCTGGCAGATGAGCTATACATATATACGTTTGGGGTGATATTTTTGATAGCTTGACTTATAAAAGTATATTTTTTAGTGGATGTCTTGCTGATGCGTGCTAAAGAAACCGACCTAATGCCTATATGCTGGTGACTGTTATCTATGGTATAGTTTTTATGGCTTCAAATTTTTTTTTTTTCCCCGCGAAAGTCGAAACCTAGACCACCATTTTGAAGGCGAGGGTTATAATTTCACTGGGTTATACACCAACTGCCGGCTTCATGGTATCATAGTTTAAGAAGTTTGTTCATTCCAGATTAACTTGATGACACTTGAATTATTGGCCTTGATCTGATTCATGCAGCTGCTTTCTTTATCAAGCCAATTTTATTTTCTTCTTGCCTATCTCCTGTCTCATATGGGTCCAGGAAGCTCTCTAAACTCTGAGCTAGTCCAGACTATTTGCAGTATTTCAAGTATGACTTGACTATCTTAGCATAACCTACATGTTGGGTCTACTATTTTGAGCTAAACAAATCATACAAGGTTTGCTGATAGAGCTCAACTCAGACACACTAGATTGATAAGTCACAAAAAATGCCACATTTAAGTCTACAAAAAGCAAACCTTAGAGGGAATTATCTCCCTTCATGAGAGAGTTTTAGGGTATAAAAAAGAGAATTTATCTACTCTCTTTTTTTTTTTTAGAGAGATAGACACCCTATACTTATCCTATTCTTCTCTAATCTACCTATTATTCTTTTCCAATCTATTTTTGGGCAAGCTTAAGATTATGTAGTCATCCCACTTCTAGTTTTTATCTTCTCTAATCACATTTAAGTCCATAAACAGCAACTTCGAGAGACAATAAGGGAAACAACCTTAGAAACGAATGGAGAGGACATGATGAGGAAATACATAGGCTCTATGCCACCACCAAGTGAAGTTAAGGGTTGTTCTAGCCTCTCTTTATCAAGTTGGGATTGACCAACACCCCTCTCGCTCCTTGATCTCTCATGGTTTGTGATGCCCACCTTTCTCTTGTGTTAACCTTAATGTCTTGATTTAACCATCGTTGATCCCCTTTCTTTAAGGGACTATCTTTTGTGAATGTTACTAGTACTATAAGCCCATTAACAAGCCACTCCTTATAAATTTTAATATAAATTAGATTGCTTCATTTTTTTTTGTCCTTCTCTGCCTCTCAGCTCTCCTTACTTGGCTAGCCTCTTTGAAAGGAATTTCAAAGGAGCACACTAACACATGGATAATAGAATTCTGCACTTGATCAAGGTTACATTTTAGTAAGTTATAGTTTCATTCATGTTCATGTACTCTTACAGGTAAATTTATAGAATTAATAAAATAATGATGAGAACTTAGAATAAATGTATTCTTACAAGTAAATTAATGAAATTAATAGGTATTATGATTTATAAGAAATCAAATCTTTTATGTATTCAAGAAACTAAATGGGTTGGGTAGAAGGCTAAGAAGATTAGTAGTTTAGGCTTTAAATTTTGATATTCAGGTATGAGTCATATTAGAAATGGTGTATGTATGATTATAGATAAGAGTTTGAAGGATAATGTTGTAAAAATTAATAGTATTAGATGAAAATTATAGCTTTAAAATTATTATTGATGCTAAGATTGTTAATGTTATAAGTATTTATTGCCTCTCAAATAGATTTGGATGTATGCTTAAGAGAAAAAATTTGGAATAAATTAGAAGGATTAATACAAATGATACTTTTTAAAGAAAGAGTATTTATTAGAGGAGATTTAAATGGACATGTTGGTAGAATGATAGTTGATTTTAAAAGCATTTATGATGGCTATAAGTTTGGAGTGACAAATGAAAAATGTAAGATTATATTGAATTTTGCTTTAATATATGATTTAATAACTAATATTTTTTTTAAGAAAAGAGATAAGTATGCTATTACTTATAAAAATGGACTTAGTAAAATACAGATTGATTATTTTCTGATAAGAAATATAGATCGTTTAGATTGTACAGATTGTAAGGTTATTCTGGACAAAAGTTTAAGTACTTAAGATCGACTATTGTTTTTGAATTTAAGATGAATGGTTGGAAGATGAAAAATAAATCAAAATATTATTTTAAGATTAGATGAGAGTATTTAAAAAATGCTAATAAAATATTTCTAAGAGTAAGCTATAAGATCTTAAAATTTGGGATGTTCATGAGAAAGCTAATGTTAAGTGAGAAAATATAGTAAATAAGATTAAACAGTTGCAAAAAATGTGCTTGGAGAATCAAAGGAAAATCTCTTATTAGTAAAAAATAGTTAGTGGTGGAGTTAAGATGTGTAAGAAACATTTAAAAATAAGAAAAATTGTTATAAAAATTAGTTTAGATGTAAAAGTTCGTAGAATTGACAAAAATATAGAGTGAGTTGTAGGGACTTCAAGAAAGCAATATGTGATGCAAAAAATTTAACTTTTAATAATTTATGTAATGCATTGGATACAACAACAACAACAACAACAACAAGCCTTTATCCTACTAAGTGGGGTCGGCTATATGAATCCTTTGTATCCATTGTGTTCTATTATATGTCAAATTCTCATTTAATTCAAGTATACTAAGGTAATTTTTTATACATCTTAACCAAGTATTTTTAGGTCTACCTCTACCTTTCTTAACATAAGGCAAATCTAATGCATCTACTCTCCTAACCGGGTCATCGGATGGTCGATGCTTTATGTGGCCAAACCATTTAAGGCGACTCTTTCTAATCTTATCCGCCAGTTACTCCAACTTTTCTGAACATACTTATTTCATTTTATCTCTAAGAGTAAAGCCACTCATCAACCGAGCATCCTCATCTCAGTAACACTTAACTTAGTCTTATGCTTCTCTTTATTGGCCAACATTCGCATCATAAGTCATTGCAGTCTTACCACCATCTTATAAAATTTTTCCTTAAGTTTAAGTGGAACTTTTCTATCACACAACAAAGCCGATGTATTCCTCCACTTCAACCATCCGAGAATTCTACTAATAACATCTCCATCTATTTCACCATCATTTTGAACAATAGAGCCTAAATATCTAAATCGCTCATTCTTATTAATGACTTGTTCACCTAATGCCACAACACTACCACTAAAACTTCTGCAACTAAAATTACACTCCATATATTTAGTTTTAGATCTACTTAAACGAAAACCTTTAGACTCTAATGTTGACCTCCATAATTCAAGTTTCTCTTGGACTCCCTCTATAGTCTTATCAACAAGAACAATGTCATCAATAAAAAGCATACACCAGGGTACATCTTCCTGTAAATGCCTAGTAAGAACATCCATAACTAAAGCAAAAGATAAGGGCTTAAAGCTGATCCTTGATGTAATCCAATTGAAATGGGAAAATATTTTGTCAATCCTCCTTGTGTTTGGATACAAATAACAGCTCTAGTATACATATCCTTAAGGACTTGAATATAGCTAATATTAACTCCTTTCTGCTCTAGAACTCTCCAAAGAACATCTCTTGAAACTTTATCATAAGCTTTCTCTAAATCAATAAATATCATATGTAAATCCTCCTTTCTTTCTCTATACTTCTCCATTAAACCTCTTAACAAATGTATAGCATCCATTGTAGATCTACGGCATGAAACCAAACTGACAGGAGAAACTTTTGTATCACATCGTAACCTATGCTCAATTACTCTCTCCCATAATTTTAATGTATGACACATTAACTTAGTTCTTCTATAATTTGCACACTCTTGTGCATCACCTTTATTCTTAAATATAAGACCCAACAAACTCTTTCTCCACTCATCTGGCATATTTTTAGTTTTTAAAATAACATTAAAAAGATTTGTAAGCTAAGAAATTCCTTGATCTCCTAAATATTTCCACACTTCTATTGGAATATCATCGTCCTCGCTTTTCAACATTTCATTTTCTTTAAAGCTTCTCAACTTGATTTACTAATACAATAAAAAAATAAAATTTTCTGTTTTTTGTTTAGGTATTAAGGTTGCTAAAATCAATCGCATATCAGATCCTTCATTGAAAAGTTTATCAAAATATCTCATCCACCTATTTTTAATATCCATTTCTAAGAAAAACACTTTATTATCTTCATCCTTAATACACCTCACTTGAACTAGGTCTTTACTTCTCCCGTCTCTTTGGTTTGTGTTGACCTACAACTATGTGTCACTTGAAATTAAATAAATGAGGTGGAGGTTAAAATCCCTTAATTGCGATCGAAATCGATTAAATCCGCTTCAATTTGAAAATCCGGCTTTGAATGCGCCCAAAATATAAAACTTAATTAAATAAAAAAATATTGAATCAATTAATGACCAATCAAATAATTAAAATCAATTTTTAATGAAATTGCGCATATCGAAGTCGGGAAGCCCCGACGACATCCAAACGACCTCCGTTCGCGAAATCAATCTCGTCATCGTCGCTGAAACGTCGAAACCTATCGAACGACGCCTTCCGCGGTCGATTCGACAAGGTATACGCGAACTCGATCAATTTGAGCGCGACGTCGTACAATTTAAACCCAATTTCACTTCGACCGTCGCCGACTTTGCTTAAATGACCTCCGACGCCAAATCGATTGCGCCGTTGCGTTCGACACAACGAAAATACCTAAGATTGATACTCATATTGTTAGGGTTTATTATTGGAATGATTCATAAAAAATTATATGATTAAGGGCTAATTATCTTAATTATTAAGATAATGTTCAATTAACCTAAGTAATTCTCCCTAATCCTTACCTAACCCGTGCAGCCCGCTCGACCAATGAAAATAACCCGCTAATCCTATATCGTCAAACGACAACCAATTGGGCGGTCGACTAAGAAAGAAAACTCGACGACATTCTCTCGACTCGCTCGTCGCTCTGTTCTCCTCGACTTTCTTTTCCTCACGGTATTTCCTCTCCTTCCTCTCTCTTGTTCTTTGCCCTCTAGCTTCCTCTACTGATTTCCTTGTTCTGGATCGTCTGCCCCTTTCGAGTTTTCTAAGTCTGATTACCTTCGGTGGAAACCCTACACTACCTCAGGGTTATTCTCCTTCTTCCCCTTTAGCAATCAATACTTCCAATCTTAAATAAAATCTCCAATCATATAAGAGCAACTACAATCCACAAATGATTTAACAATTTGCTCACATATATATATACTAACAAAGTTCATATGACATACAATTTAAACATAATTCAACATAATTGATATAATTACTTATCTCCTGTAGTCTCTCTACGACGATAAATATAACCCTCCCTTCTATCAGCCATTTAGTTAGAATGGTTATCTATAGTAAACAAGAAGGTAAAACTAGTATGCATGTCAGTTTTTATTATCATATGTACATAAAAGAAATAAATTGCTCAAACAATTAAACATATTAGAGGTAGGTACAAATAAATATTTCGTGTGAACTTTTTCTTTTACATTTATCATCCGTTTTAGAAGTCACCGTCTAAACCTTTACCAATACTCATCCAAAGGACAAGTAGCCATTATCATTTCATTTCATTGGCCTTTTTCGCACATGTATATCGTCCAAGCACATAAAGGGTGAACTCCACTTTCAATATACACATTCATAAAGATAAATTATACATCTATGATATTAATTAATAACTAACAAGAAATCGCTTAACTTTATAAAATAACTAAGACATACGATCTAAGATTCATTATTATCCAACATGAAAGAAGGGAAAATAATCACAACTCTGATAGGAAAAGTTATAATCATATAAACATATTTTTCATCACAAGAAATTAAAGATATTTTTACCATAAATATAAAAATATAATTACCCACTTTAATTTGAAGTTTCCTCTTGAATCTCCTTTCCTTTAACGATTCTTTACTTAATTGAAATTCATATAAAATAAAATATTGATTGGATCAATATTAGAAAATAATTTATTTTATTTTGTTCATATGATACTTACATATAACTTTTATTAATTGACGCTCACATTCATCAATATTCATTATCTATTTTATAAATTAAGTTAAATTAATTTTTAATTTATTTAATATAATGATATGTCTAATTTATCATATAATACTTTTAAATCCTATTAATCATATTATTTTTCTTAATATAAAATATTAAGTGTTAAAGTGCTTATATTATTTCATTTAATATTTATCATACTCCTTAAAATGATTCTAAATTAATTAACATGCTATAGATAAATTTTATTTTTATTTAATATTTATCATTTCCCTTAAAGATGATTTTAAATTAATTAACGATAATATAACTTAAAGATGATTTACATTTTATTAAATTTACAATTATATTTCATATGTAGAGTTTAATACTTAATTATTTAATTATTCTCATAAATCTTTCAATATATTTATGATTTACATACATAACCTTTAATATAATTAAAATATATTATATATTAAAATATTTATATAGATATTTGTATAGTAAAATGATCATTTGGATTTACACTTTATTGAAACTTATATAATATAAATATATTTGCTTTTATAATATAAAATACATTTTTTATTATAAAAAAAATCAAAAGAAAATAAACTTACCTCTCGATTTTGCCCTAAGCCTCAACCTGTCGGCTTCTTACTATCACGCACGCACGCACGGGTCGGTCTCTCCCTTCTTCCTCCCGTTGCTCACTCTCGTTCGCACGCAAGGTCACGTAAAGGGCTTCCTCTTCCTTCTTCTTCTTCGGTCGCCTGCGCATGGAAGGGACGATTCTAGGGTTTAGAGACTCGGTCGACGACTCGTGGTGGCTCGCAGCGGCTCGACAGCGGCGATGGTGAAGGTGTATCGCTCGACTAGGGAACGCACACAAGTAGAGTATGATTCCCCTTCTCCCGTTTCCTCTCTCTCTCTCTCATTGGGAGTTCTGTTTCGGCAAAATGAAACCAAACTCCGCCCCCCCCCCCCCTTTTTTTTTGACTTTTGCACTCCGCGGCCAACCGTCGCGGCTGTTGGATTATTATTTTTATTATTTTTATTATTTTTTATTTTTACTTTCAGTTATTACAAAAGAGAAAAATGATGTAAAGCAAATAATTTTATATACAAATAACCTAACAATGTTATAAAAGATTTGACGAAGATTATATTTATTTCTTGCAAATAGCGGTAATTAGATTTCAGAATCATGTTCTATTTATTTTTGATGTATCAAAACATGTCTTTATTTAATTACTATTCCAAGCTAGTGGCATTTGGCAATACTAGTGCTCATGCTAATTACCAACCAACGTGTATAATTATTTCTTCTTTTGTAGGTTTGAATCTTATTTTGGAATTGTTTATTCTACAAAGCATTAAGCATATCAAATGTTATAATTGTGGTTTTCAGGAGAAGAGAAGAAGCCTATAGGGCTGTAGACAAGTTGCTGTTTCTATTTTTATTTTTACTTATACAGTTTTGGATGTTTTATAGAAGATGAGTGTCTACGATGCAAACTAAAGACTTTTGGAACACATAAATTTACTTTTGAATTTTTTTAGAAGTTTGTATTTTAATGTGATGATTATCATATGCATGTTTTCATATCATTATTTATGAAACTATTAGAGAATTAAATAAATTAAATTTCAAGTTTTTGTGATGATTCAGTCAGACTAATTTTTCACTCATGTGATTTGGATTATTAAAAGTCAGGATGTGTGTTGGTGGGAAAGACATCTGATTTGATCATCCATCTTTGTTATACCTCAGGTTAATTAAAAGGGGTGAAAATTGGGAGTGATAGATTGGGCCATGAGTAGTACAACCAAAGGACTACGATGATTCTTCGAGTAGACTTAGTCAAAAGAGTTTGAGTAAATTCAAAATATTTTTTAGCCAAAAGAGCATGATTAGAAAGTTGGACAACTTAATCAAAAGAGCATGATTATAGTAGGAATAAACTCCATTAAAGGGGATGATTAAGTCAATATGAAGCTTAGCCAAAACATTATGGCTAAACTATGAAATATGAATCAAGTTAATGTAGGTAATGACAACACAGGCTGGACTAAAATGATTTTTGGATATCTCAAGGGACTAAGAAAGTCACTTAAGCCCGCAAATAGCTAGGATTTATTATCTTAGAATGCTATTTAAGTCATTATAAGTTGTGTAGTCATCTACCAGCAAGCCCACCAATAGTATTAGATCAATCAATGTGCTTAGAAGTGTAGTGTGCCATAAGCGCTGTGTCATTGCTCATGCATAGTGCAAATGGTGTGTGCCATTTTGATGTGTCGCGTTGCACTATACAGATGATGCTGGAGGTGCGCTGCATCGTGTTATTTTGCACCATTGACATGTATGCTATTG
This sequence comes from Cymbidium sinense, assembly GCA_021442155.1. Taxonomy (NCBI): domain Eukaryota; kingdom Viridiplantae; phylum Streptophyta; class Magnoliopsida; order Asparagales; family Orchidaceae; genus Cymbidium; species Cymbidium sinense. The sequence continues at coordinate 145,674,090 of CM038216.1, forward strand.
ACTAAATCTAATATAGATGGTGACAAAAAACAGAGAAATCACAATTTTAGCAAACAATAGTAATGACCTTATTCCAACTCGTACTATTATTGTGTGCAGAGTATTCATAAATTATAGCAAGCTAAATAAGGCTACACAAAAGGATCATTTTTCCTTACCCTTTATTGATCAGATGTTAGTCAGACTGATAGACCTATCCCAGTATTACTATTTCCTTAAAGTCTATATTCATTTGCTTATATAACACCTTTGCATTTAGAATGATGTCTCTTAAATTATGTAATGCCCCAACCACATGTCAAAGTTGTATGATGGCCATTTTCTTTCATATGGTGGAGAAATTTATGAAACTATTCTTAGATAATTTTTTGGTATTTGATTCATCATTTGATTTATATTTATATCTTTTTGAATGTCACGACATGGTCTGGGAGTTTGGAATTATCAATGCGGGAATAGATGGTCGAATAAAAACTTAAAAAAATTGTAATCATATTTTAATATTAACTAATTCTTAAGACAACTATAAAATTAATAGCTTCCAAATATAAAGAAAGAGCCATATAAGTATTCTTTGACAATAATTTAATAATTCCAATATAAATACCTCTCTCTTGTAGCTTCCAACTATATAGTACCATGTCTACAATAAATAACCTCTTTTCTTTCACTCATTTGTTATTCAAACTTTAACTTGAAAAATATCAATTTAATCTATAGTGAATTTATAAAAACTTAATGGACACACATACATTTAAACTTACATTAACATAAAGGAATAAAGAAATAACATCATGCTTATCAAATTTAGTAAATCCGTATTAGATCAATTGACATTCTATTCATTTGAAATGACCACTTCAAAAGTTTTTAAAACATTCAATTATGCAATAATGAAAATTTCATATTTTTCTATATCATTCTATCTATTACACTTTTCACAGGAGTCAAATTATGTTTTCATTTAAGGTACTTCAATATCAATATTTCTTTTCATAACTTTTTCCATTTACATTCACGGGTATTTTAGTGTAATCAAGTTATTTTCCAACATACACACAACACACGTTTGTGACATTAGCTTTACAACATGATATTGTAATCAAAAGCTTTAGTGAACATCATGATTTTATTTCTCGTATAGAAGAAGATGGGGTAACACTTAAGTCCGGATGTGAAAAGTGGGGGGTTGTGATAGGTAGTCGATAACCATCATAAAACTTGTCGAAATAATTATGACATGAATCCTTTAAATCATTTTAACGCCCCGAGTTTATTATAATGATGACTTGAATAAAAAAAATGTGTGGTCACACGTCGTGCGGTTAAATAAATAGGTTCCCACATTATCAGAAAAAGAAGTTAGTCCATGAATCTAGAATTAGGTTTGAATCTTGGAATATAGGTACTCTTACAGGTAAATTAATGGAATTAATATATATTATGATTTATAGAAAGATAAATATTTTATGTGTTCAAGAAACTAAATGAGTTCGGGAGAAGGCCAAGGAGATTGATAGTTTAGGTTTTAAACTTTGGTATTCAAGTCGAACTGAAATTAAAAGTGATTATCGATAAAAGTTTGAAGGATAATGTTATAAATATTAATAGATGTGGAGATAGAATTATAGCTTTAAAGATTATTGTTGATATTAAGATTATCAATGTTATAAGTGTTTACGCTCTCAAGTAAGTTTGAATGTCTCAAAAAAAAAAAAAATTTGGAATGAATTAGATTAATACAAAAGATATCTCTCAAGAAAAGTATTCACTGGATTTGGATGTTAATGAAGAAGGTAGGATTATATTAGATTTTTTACATGATTTTGAATAGTAATATTTTATTTAGGAAAAGAGATGAACATATTATTATTTATAAAATGGATCTAAGAAACATAGATTGATTATTTTCTCGATAAGAAAATAGATTGTTAGATCAGAAAGATCAGAAGGCCATTCCAAGTGAAAATTTAAGCATTCAACATCGATCATTTTAGATTTTAAGATGAAGGATTGTAAGAGAAAAATAAATCAAATTATTATCCCAAGATTTTGGATTAATCGAAAGAACACAAATAAAAATATTTTAAGGAAGTTAATGCTATGTAAAAAAAGTAGCAAGTGAAATTAAGCAAGTTGTTAAAAATGTGCTCAGAGAATCAAAAGGAAAAACTTCTTTTAATAAAAATACTTGGTGGTGAGTCGAGCGCAAAAAAATAAAGAAATAAGAAGATTGTTATATATAAAAATTCTGAGAATTGGAAAGATATAAAGTACCAGAGATTCTAAGAAGAATATATGACGAAAAAAATTTAAATTTTAGTGATTTATACAATAGATTAATGTTAAGGTGAAAGATGTATGTATAAGCCACCAAAGAGATAGAAGAAAGACCTGGTGCTATGAGATAAAATAAATAATAGCTTTTCTTAGGGATATTGAAAATAGGTATGATTTTGATAACTTTTCAACGGGCTGATGAAAGACGATTGATTTTAGTAACCTAATACCCTAAACAAAAATAGAATTTTATTTTATCGTCAGTATTAGTAAATCTGAGAAGTTCTTTAAAGAAAATGAAATGTGGAAAAGCTGCTAGACTTGATGATATTCAAATAGAAGTGTGAAATGTTTAGGAGATCAAGGAATTTCTTGGCTTACAAATCTTTTTAATGTTATTTTAAAGAGGAGAAAGAGTTTGTTGGTTTCTATATTTAAGAATAAAGGTGATGCATAAGAGTGTGCAAATTATAGAGGAATTAAGTTAATGTGTCACATATTAAAATTATGGGAGAGAGTAATTGAGCATAGTTATGATGTGATACAAAAGTTTCACAATCACTTTGGTTTCATGCCGTGTAGATCTGGATGCTATATATTTGTTAAGAGGTTTGATGGAGAAGTATAGAGAAAGTAAGGAGGATCTACATATGATATTTATTGATTTAGAGAAAGCTTATGATAAAGTTTCAAGAGATGTTCTTTGGAGAATTCTAGAACAGAAAGAAGTTAATATTGGTTAAATTCAAGTTATTAAGGATATGCATACTAGAGCTGTTACTTGTGTCCAAACATAAGGAGGATTGACAAAATATTTTCTTATTTCAGTTGGCATCAAGGATCAGCTTTAAGCTCTTATCATTTTACTTTAGTTATGGATGTTCTTACTAGGCATTTATAGGAAGATGTACCTTGGTGTATGCTTTTGTTGATGACATTCTTCTTGTTGATAAGACTAGAGAGGTAGTCCAAGAGAAACTTGAATTATGGAGGTCAACTTTAGAGTCTAAAGGTTTTCATTTAAGTAGATCTAAACTGAATATATGGAGTGTAATTTTAGTAGAAGTTCGTGTGACATTAGGTAACAAGTCATTAATAAGGATTCGTGATATTTAGGCTCTATTGTTCAAAATGATGGTGAAATAGATGGAGATGTTATTAGTAGAATTCAAGTTGCATGGTTGAAGTGGAGGAATGCATTTGGCCTATTGTGTGATAGAAAAGTTTAAACTAAAAATTTTATAAGATGGTAAGACTGCAATGACTATGGTGCATAATGTTGGCCAATAAAAGAAAGCATAAGACTACGTTAAGTGTTACAGATGAGGATGCTCGTGGATGAGTGGCTTTACTCTTAGAGATAAAATGCTAAAATGAGTATGTTCGGAAAAGTTAGAGTAAAAGGGCAGATAAGATTAGAGAGATGAGCCACATAAAGCACAGTTTCAATACTTAATCCGTTAAGAGAGATGCAGATTTGCCTTATGTTAAGAAAGGTAGAGGTAGATTTAAAAAGACTTGATTAAGATGTATACAAAATGACCTTAGTATACTTGAATTAATGAGAATTTGACACAGAATAGGACACAATGGAGATGAAGGATTCATGTAGCCGACCCCACTTAGTGGGATAAAGGCTTGTTGTTGTTGTTGTTGTTGTATAGAAGGAGATGGGGTACATTTTGTAAATGCCTAATGACATAGTTTTGTACTTTTTATATCCTTTTTGATATAGCAATGCAAATGCACACTTTCATAGCTAATATCAAAAGGGGGGTGAACTCCATCAATCAACATACAATTGCAAGAATTCATATGTATTTTTTCAATGACTTCATATATCACATTCTATATTTCCTTTATAGTAATTTATGCATAACTTAAAATGTATATCATTCATTTCAACATAACCACCAATCTTGGTGACAATAGAGAAATTCATAAATAAATTTGCATTAATGGTAAATTAAATAAACCTGCATAAAAATGATGCATTTGATTTAGAAGAAAATAAAATTGTCACTGTAAATTAGAAATAAGAACACCCACTTTAAAATTTAGATGACTTGCTTTTCAGTCTCCCAACTTCTAAGATTATGCCTTCTTAATCTGACACCTATAATAACATATAAGGCATGTTAATTAATTTAAACATATTTCTCTTTCACACAAATTGATCTCTTTTATCTAACTTATTTTGTATTTTCTCTTAATATGTAATATTTTATAATATAATTATAACCTTTATATAATTTTTAATATAAACTACTTATGCAAATTATATGATTGTTGCTATTGTTATGTAATTCTATTTCCTTCCCTTCAAATTTATGAATTGCTTTTAATTAATTTATACTTATTTAAATGAATTTTAGAAATCTTTAATTTATTGTTGTAACCTAACAAATTTTTTATATATTCCTATTTATCTTTATCAACAAACTTATTCTTAATCTCACTATAAATAATATCAATTATTAACTTTTAAATTATTATAGTTCAAGTTGTTATACGTAAATTTATTTTCTCAATAAAATTTTATCAACTAATAATATATTATTTAAATATCAAGCATCTTTTTTGATGCTCGACTGTTGAGCCACAAGGCCAATCATCACGCAAGAATTCTTCTCATGCTTGGCTTGCTGCTTCCACTATTGTCATCCCTCGTACAAACTTAGTATGCCATGACGTGCTTTCTATCTCGGTACTTCATGCAAATGCATGCTCTTGCATCTGTTTGCTTGATTGCTGACTCCCACTCGAATGAGAGTTTGTTTTCGCTTGTTGAATTGTTCGAACTCCCCTTGTTCCTCGCTCGATTTCCATTCTCGATTGCTTTCGCCTCTATCTGTCTATCTTGATTTGATGGTAGCTCTCCTCTTTCCATCTTCTTTTAATCATGGAACTGATTAATACTACTTTAGTCAAATCGACACTAGCCAATTCATCTTTTTTCTTCAGGATTTCACAATCTTTCCTATTTATAAAATTTTTTTCTTCGAAATCTGCATATAGATTAACTTCAGAAGTAATCACCACCATAACGTTTTAAATCCGAACATTGTTAATGAGTAATTAATTTACCATGGTAACATCAATTTAAATTCATTTTGTATTAATACTAATGTCAGATACATAAATAACTTAGGAAGCAAAACATTTAATATAAGATACTATTGAATATGCATATAGCGTTAACAATCTCTTTTCATCATTTTCTATGGTAATGGGTTCTTCAGGATCTTGTTGAGTTAAAGCATGGACTCTCAGTTGAATATTTTATTTTGGTTGACCTTGAGTAGGAGCGAAAGCAATCGATTTTGTCATTTTCTATTTACCAATCTTCTATGAAGGAGCCTTGCTTAGATTTAATTGTTATGATGTTTTGTAGCCAAATGATGGATAATACTTTGTTATATGCTTAGATTGATAACATCAATAATAAGTATTAGAACTTAATAGATATTCACCTTTATGATGCTTATCACACTAAGCACATGATTCCACAGTCTTGCTAGCTACACCACCACCAACCCCGCTAGTGATGGACTTAGACGGCTTTCAATTCAAACCTTCTGACTAAGTGATATATTTAGTTTCTTCAATGCTCATCCTCTTATGCAATTTTTTTATCCTGTTGAATAATTTTCAAATCAATTTCTATCCTTCAAGCTCTTTCCCTTAATATGAATTATCTTCAATTCTGATATGTACCAAATGCTGCATGATTGCATCTTTTAACCTAGATAAGAATTAGTTGCACTTCTCTTCTTCATTTGAAATCAATTATGGTGCATACATTAATAGCCTTGTATGCTCCGCTTTATATTGCATAACATATTTATTTTTTATTGCACCAATCTTATAAAATTGTCTTGCATCTACCTCCTCGTAGAAAGAGGCATAAACCATCCTCTAAATAATTCCACAAACTTTTTCCAATTAACCAGCATGTTGGGCATATCACCCAACATTTCTTGATGTTGTCTTTGCCACCACCTTTTTGCTTCTCGTCCAATGCCAATGTCGCAAGAGGCACCTTTCTTTTATCGAGATATGACATCCCATCCAATACCATCTCAATGTGTAGCAACCAGTTTTCTATTTGAATTTGTCTTTTAGCTCTAATGAATAATAGTGGTTGCATGTCCTGAAATATCTTAAGATACCTATCAATTGCAACATTATTTTTACTTCCACTTGATTGTGACATCGAGTGTTGAATCTACTGCATCATTATTTCCATCATTTGGGTATGAGCATATATGTCCACAATATTGTTAGGTGGTATTCCATATCCCACAACATTTTTGTCTACCACCTCCTTGAGATTATTCATATGCTTGGGATATATAAAATAATATAATCTAATTATAATTATCTTAACTCAAATTTTCAAAAATTTTATAACTTTTTTGTAGTTATCCTAATGCTTATTTCACCAAAATTCATATTAATTAATTCAACCTTGCGTCTAATACAATTTTTGTCACGACTTGGCCTGGGAGCTTTGAATTATCGAGACAAAAATAGATTGTTAGATGAAGAATCACAAATTTAATCATGTATTATTAACTAATTCTCCAGGCAATTATAAAATTAATAGCTTCCATATATAAAGATGATCGCTCAGAAAAAAAACACTTAGAAATCTCCGCTAACTTGAAGATGTTAGGGATTTCATTCTTCGTGATGCAGATTGATTTATATTCAACTAGATTTTCCTTAAACTTATGTTAAGATTTATTAGATTTGAGTTCTACTTCCTATAGACGCAAGCATCAACAGTTAATTACCCTTATTATCGCAGTAGGAGAGCACTCTCGATTAATGTTAGAAATAAACATTAGTCTCCGATATAAATCATTACTTAGTAGTGTGGTATTGATGATTGTTTGATGAGATGTTTACAGGCTCGAGCAAAGTGAGAGGAGAGTGGGAGCTCGGATCGATCCGATCGACAGGGAGAAGAAAAAGAAAATGAATGGAATCAAATAGACAGTCCTTAACTTGCTTTCACTACTTTTCGCCTAGGCAGCCCACTTTTGATAGATAGAAAGGAACGTTCATTCGATCAAAGGAAGCTTTGTGGATCTCCGATCGGGAAACTGTATCCAAGCTTAGTGGCTAGTCTGCGCTCTTTGGACGTTTCAAATTTAGTGAACAGAAACATCTGAGTAGCTAAAGGAAAGTGTTCGTGATGAAATTTAGTTTATATTCGCTTTCTAGCTTTTTTTTGGGCCAGTTTCCTCACCTGATCGTCGACCACCCTTCCTCTAATGGTTCCTTTCGAGGTCGTCTAATTCATAACGACCGGCACGAAGCCTTTTGAATTCATCTGGTTCTTTTGTTTCTTAAAGAATGGCGTCAAATGGGTGGCCTTAACGAAAGCCAAAGCCCCGCTTAGAAAGCGCCTGGCACAAAACCTGTAAATTGACGTAAGGTTGGAATGCAGTGAAAAAAGAAAGCCTTTCTACTAATGCCTTTTGGCATTGTAGCCTTTTTTCTGACCCAACAAGACTGGCTATTGAAGTCAAAGACTCTACGTATGCTTGCGGAGGGAGACTATTCTTCTGAATATTTCATTTTTTAGCTTTATCCGATCTGGCCGAAAAGGAAAAAGAGGAAAAGAAGTCATGAACCAAACCCTAGTTTTCGAGATTGGAGATTGGTACATACAGAACCAGATGCCTGTGTCAGATGCGGAAGCCGAGTAAGCCACATCTTATTTTGAATTTCATTTGGAGCTTTTAGCTACTTCACCCGATAGATTTGATAAAGAAGAGTAGTATCAATCGAGATCCAATGGTTCCATCATCCCAAGATTACTATTATTCCAATTTACCAATATTAGAGGGCTATTAGCCGTAATGTTTAGGAATCTGATTAGTAGTCATGGGTTGCCTCTTCTCGAGAATCTTTAGTAGACTAGAGTTATTGTGCGGTTTTGCTATGTTATTTAAGCTAAACTTAGGTTGTAAGTTTGCCTAATTGTTTAATTTTATGATTTTATCTTTTAGACAATAATTTGAGAATTTTATGAATTAGGTAGGGTCAACATTCATCGGAATGATGCGCATTTACATGAATAAGGTCTGCCTTGCAGACACATGTTGGGCTTGCATTTATTAGAATGTCGATGTTTAATACGTGATTTGGACTAATTATGAAGTCCGTATTGCAAGTTTGAATTAAACTTATATCTCTTTGAAAGTCTAATCATAAATGAGTTTTGCTTTGCAGATAATAAATGAGCTTATATCCATTAGAAGGCCATGCAGTTTATATGAGTGAAGTATGTCTTGCAGACATACCAATGGATTACATCTGTTGGAATGTCGTATTTGATTGATTCATTTTATGAATGCATATTGGACTTACATCCCTTTAAAATATTGTTGATTGATTCATTTTATGAGTGCATATGAGACTATATCCCCTTGTAATACTGTAGTTTAATTGAGTTTATAACCCTTTGGAATGCCATATATTGTTTATTTTATGCACATATGCTGAACTTACATACTTTGGAATGTTAAATTTGTGTTGTGTTATCGAAGTTTGCCTTATAGACATATGTAGGACTTACATTTATTAGAATGCCAATTTGGATTGAACTTACATCTATTGGAAAGACATTCATATGAATGGTGTTTGCCTTGCAAACACATATTGAACTTACATTTATTAGAAAGCCATTTGTTTAAATATGAAGTTCGATCAGTGAACAACTTGACCAGGATTAATGTGAATTATGGCTTGCGAATATAAGTTGAACTCACATTCATTGGAAGGTTTAAGTTGCAAATGAAGTTTGCCTTACATATATTTAAATTTGGATTAAACTTATGTTTATTTGAAAGCTTATATTAAGTATTGAAATTCGTCTTGCAAACATGACTGGGACCTCTATCTCTTGGAATGTCAATTTTAATGGTTTGACCTCAATTTATGTTTTGGATGAATCTTTGATTTAATCTTTGAGGTGATACGTTGATTCAATATTCGAGACAAGTGGTGAATCTTTGATTCACTTTTATATTTGTGTTTTCAGATAAATATTTGATATAAATTTCATTTGAGATGAATATTTAATTTTAATGAGATCGATTGAAATGCACTTAAACCTATTTCAAGATCAATCAAGCAATTTTATTTTATGTTTGAGATGAATCATTGACTCGATCTCTTTTTGAGATTAATGTTTGATTTGATATCTCTTTATGCTTGAGATGAATTTTTGATTCAATCTAAGTGAGAAAAGCCTCATTATTTGCATTGTTTTATGGATTATATTTGGAACCTCAACTCATTCTGTTTGATCAACCAAATAATTGACAATTATTCATGATTATGTCTAAATATGGCTATGCATTGTCATTTCATCAATTTTTTATCCTTTAATTTGAGCCTCTATGTATTTCTAATTTCACTATTTTTTTTTGAAAGTGGAATAATTTTAAAACACATTAATGTATTTTATGCTAACAAGGGAATCAACAATTGGGGTTTGGATCTTTATAGACTTTTAACATGAGAGAGGAGGGATTGTGAATCAATTGCAGTTAATAATTTTATTATTTGATTTATTCAATTTTAATCTTTTGAAGAGTATTTTTAAATGATTTTTGTCGCATTCCCCTCTTTCTTATTTCAATAATTTATATGAAAAAGGTTTAAGTTTAATAATTTCAATGAAATTCTGGCAGCATGACTGCTTAGTAGTGTTGCTATTCGTGAAATTAATGCGATCAATGTTCTTCACCCTTGCTCTAAATTGATCGTCTTTTGCCGGACCCAAGATCGATGGCAGAGGTCTTCAAAATTTTTTTGGCTGAACCCAAGATTAATGAACTCAGGTCTTTGAATTTAAAACCTATGATTTAGTTAATATCAAATTATTTATTTTTTTATTTCTGCAGAGTTTCATATTGGCAATGCTGGTTATTTTGTAAGTAGTGCGATCACACTCTTCTCTCTTGTTCTAGACCCAAGATCGACTGGAGGAGGTATATTTATTTCGCATCAGACTTAATATCGATTGTGGAGGCTTTCAATTTGACCTGCGGAATAAGAAAATTAATTGTAATAAATTTTGTTTTGAAATTTACTTGAAATCAGAACTCTAAAAGTCATTTTTTCTTTGTTTGATGAAAATTCCATCGTTTATTTTCACCCAAGGCTTAAGACAAGAGGGACAATATGGGGATTTGGAATTTTTTCTCATTATTTTTTCTCTCTCTCATTTTTTCCGGTTTCTGCTCAATCGAACACACCTAAGGGCTCAACTGGTTCAGGTTGGCTTCACACGGCAAGGAGGGAAGTTGGTTAGGGCCTCGCGCGGGCAAGGGCTTCGGCGGCTGCTCTCTCTCTCTCTCTTGTGTGTGTGCCTCAGCCGACCCTCCTTTCTCTCTTATAGAGGACCGACTCCATCCGTTCGCGCCTCTTCTCCCTTGCAGTTTTATCGACGTTGAACCGGTGGTTGCTAGGTGCAGTTAGAGTTTTCTTCCTATTTTTTGTTCAATTTTTAGTTGCCAATAAAAAAAGAGCCATATAATTGTTCAAAGTCAATAATTTAATACGTCCAACATAAATATTTCTCTTGTAGCATCACATATATGATAAGCGGTCTCTTTTCTTTCTCATGTTTTATTCAAACTTTAACATGAATAATATCAATTTAATCTATAGTGAGTTTCCAACAACTCAATAATGGATGCACATACCGTTAAACTCACAATAAGATAAATGAATTAAAAAATAGCATGCATGTTTGTCAAATTTAGTAAATCAGCATAAGATCAATTGACATTTTGTTCATTTGAAAATGATCATTTGAAAAGTTTTCAAAACATTTAATTATATAATAATGATAATTTCTTTTTTTTCTATATTGTTCTATTTATCACAAGCGAGACATGAGTTACTGTCTAAACTATGTACCATTTAAGGTAATTCATTATCAATATTTTTTTTCATAATTTTTTTCTCTTTTTTTGCACGAGTATCTTAGCTTCTCCAGCTAATATCATAAAAAAGGCGAACTCCATCAATCAACATGCACATATAAGTATTCATATATAAATCATTTCAATGACATGATTCATCAAATTCCATATTTTCTATATAGTGCTTTATGCATAGCATAAAATGAATGTCTGGACGTCATAAAGATTATTATCATTCATTTTAACATGACTAATCTTTATAACAATAGAAAAATTTATTAATAAATTTGCAGTAATGATAAATTGAATAAATCTGCTTAAAGAATGATGCATTTGATTTTAAAAAATAAAATAAATTCATCACTGTAAATTAAAAATAAGAGTACCCACCTTAAAATTTAAATAACTTGCTTTTCAGCCTCCACTCTTTTAAGGTTTTGTCTTCTTAATTTGACACCTATAATATTATAAAAGGCATGTTAATTAATTTATACATATTTGTATTTAATACAAATTGATCTCTTAATTATTTTTTCTTAATATTTAATATTTTATAATATAATTATAACCCTTGTATACTTTTTAATATAAGCTACTTATGAAAACTATGCAATAGTTTCTCTTGTTATGTAATTGTATTTCCTTTCCTACAAATTTATAAATCGTATTTAATTAATTTATACCTATTTAAATGAATTTTAGAAATCTTTAATTTATAATTGCAACCCAACAAATTCCTAATATATTCCTTTTTATTATAATCAACAAATTTATCTTTAATCTCACTATAAATAATATCAATCATTAACTTTTAAATTGTTGTAATTCAAATTGTTATATTTAAAATTTATTTTCTCAATAAAATTTATTAAGTTAAATATCAAGCATCTAAAAAAAAATCAATAATTTCAACCATACATATGCATATTATATAAAATTACTCATAAACACAAACAAAAGCCCTAACCTTGCTTTACCTTGGCTACTCAATAGCTTTGCACACACACTCGCTTGATGCTTGAGCCTCGCTTGCTTTGGCCCTAGCTAATGTTACTTGCACGAGCTCGTGCTAAGATTTGGCTCGATGCTTGACTGCTTAGTCACGAGACCAATCAGCTCGCAAGAATTCTTCTCATGTTTGCTTGGCTAGTCGTTTCCACTATTATTGTCCTTCCACAGACTCGGTGCTTCGTCGCCTGGTCACCATTATTTCAAAACTTCACACAAATGCATGCTCTTGGGGTTGACTTCGCAGTTCTTGAACAAGAGTTTGCTTGTTGATCACTTAAACTTCTTATCTTCCCTGCTTGATTCTCCTTCTTGCTCGCTTTCGCTCCCTGCCTCTCTATCTCGATTTGATGGCAATCCTCCCTTATCTTCGTCTCTTTTTAATAGTGGAACCGACTAATACCTGTTCGGTTGAACCAATATTAGTTGGTTCAAATTTTTTTTTTTCAAGATTTCACATTGAACTGGTGGTATGGATAGTTACTTGGTTTATTTTAAAATTTATATAATTCTTAAAGATCAAGAGCATTCTACATTTACTTTCCTATATGACACCTTTACATTCAGAGGGTTTCCTTTTGAACTATGCAACACCCTAGCCATATGCCAGAGGTGTAATATGGCCATTTTCTATGATATGATGGAGAAATTTATGGATGATTTTTTTGTTATTTGACTCACTTGACTTATGTTTACATCTTTTAGAACTAGCGCTCTACTGATCTGATCCTTGGTTGCGTGGATGCCATTTTATGGAAGAGGAAGTACATGTATTGGGTCTTAATGTGTCTTTTGCAAGTATCAAAGTGAAATGAGCAAATGTGGAAGTGATCAAGAAACTGCATTTCCCTATGTCATGATGGGAGTTCATACTTTTCTAGGGCGTGCTAGTTTCTATAGTTGATTCATCAAGGATTTCTAAAAAAGTTACCATGTTACTATGCAATTTGCTAGCAAAAGATATGCCCTTTAAATTATCTTAGGAGTGCCATCAAGCCTTCAGGTGTTGAAGGCTGCCTTTCCTTTGCTCGTGCCTTTATTGCACCAGATTGGAGAGTTTGCAATTCGAACTGATATGCAATGTTAGTGACTATGCAATATATTGGCAAGGTATTTCACACTGTATATTTTGTAAGTCCGACTCTATTGGATGGGCAACTAAATTACACCACCATAAAAAAAGTTATTAGAGGTGATTTTGCTTTTGATAAATTCAGAGGATTCCTCATTAGCACAAAAGTAATTGTATATATAAATCAACAACAACAGCAACAACAAGCCTTAATCCTATTAGGTGGGGTCGGCTACATGAATCCTTCATCTCCATTGTGTCCTATTATGTGTCAAATTCTCATTTAATTGTATATATGAATGATGCAAAAAATAAATATTTTATCAGAAAGAAAGATGCTAAGTAAGATTAATTTGATGGGTGCTATTATTACATGAATTTGACATCAAGATCATAGAGCTATTAGAAAATGTTATAGTAGATTACCTCTCAAGATTGGACCCTCTTGAGACTGGCATCAACATGATGAAGCCTATTGTAGAGACATTTCTTAATGAATAACTATTCTCTATCAACTCAACATTGATGCCTTGATTTGCAGATTATATCAATTAATTGGAATGCAATTTTTCACCTCTAGATTGAATATATTAACATTGCAAGAGATTTCTTTTAGAGGTTAAGCACTGCTTGTGGTATGACCCTTATCTTTATAAGTTCTGTATGGACCCTATTAATTTGCAATGCATTTTAGAGGAAGAGAAGGCCAACATTCTTACATCATTACCACTCTTCTGAGTACGAAAGCCAACATTCTTTGTCATGGCCACTCATTTGAGTATGAAGGCCATTTAGGGCAGACTGTATTTCTGCAAAATTTCTTTAATCTAGTTTTTATTGACCCACACAATTTTAAGATGCCTACGAATTTGTAGCTGTGTGACAAGTGTCAGAGAGCATGAACTATCAACAGAAAAAATGAGGTGGCACTTAATAATATTTTAGAAGTGGAGTGATTTAATGTTTGGGGGATCGACTTTATATGCCAATTTCCTCTATCATTTAACAATCTCTGCATATTGGTGACTATGGATGTGTCCAAAAGGGGGTGCGCTTCTTACCAATGAAGCAAAGGTTGTGACAAAATTTATGAAGAAAAATATTTCACTAAATTTGAAACACCAAGTGTGATCATTAGAGATGAAGGTATGCACGTATGCATGCTATTGAAAAGATATGTAATCAAGCACAAGATCTCCACATCATATCACCCCTAGATGAGCAGCCATGTGCTAAACTTGATTCCAAAAAACAATCAGAAATAGTAAAAAGGAATTAGGACTAGAAGTTGGATGATGCATTATGGGCCAATTACACTGCCTAAAATATCTATATACATACCTAGTTTTTGGGAGAGCTTGCATTTATCTGTTGGGTTGGAACATGAAGTATTTTTGACCATCAAAACCTCAATTTTGACATATAAGCTACTTATGAGAAAAGATATTTGCAATTGAATGAGTTGGATTAATTCAAGAGTGCTGAATATGAGAAAGCAAAATTGTACAAAATAAAGTAAGGTTTGGCATGATTAATATATAGTGAAAAGTGAGTTTGCGCTTGGACAGAAGTTTTATTATTCAAGTCACGCTCAAAGTTGTTTTTAGGCAAGCTGAGATCAAGATGGTTAGGACCATTTGTGTTAGAAAGAGTTTGTTGGTTCCTTTATTTAAGAATAAAGGTGATGCACAAGAGTGTGCAAATTATAGAGGAATTAAGTTAATGTGCCATACATTAAAATTATGGAGAGAGTAATTGAGCATAGTTACATGTGATACGTAAGTTTTTCACAAGTTTTGGTTTCATGCCGTAGATCTACTATGGATGCTATACATTTGTTAAGAGGTTTGATGGAGAAGCATAGAGAAAGTAAGAAGGATCTACATATGATATTTGTTGATTTAGAGAAAGCTTATGATAAAGTCTCAAGAGATGTTTTTGAGAGTTCTAGAACAGAAAGGAGTTAATATTGGTTATATTCAAGTCATTAAGGATATGTATCCTATACTTGTGTCCAAACACAAGGAGGATTGACAAATATTTTCCTATTTGCTTGGATTACACCAAGGATCAACATTAAGCCCTTATCTTTTACTTTAGTTATGGATGTTCTTACGAGGCATTTACAAGATGTACCTTGGTGTATGCTTTTCTCGATGAATTCTTCTTGTTGATAAGACTAGAGAGGAGTCCAACATAAACTTGAATTATGGAGGTCAACTTAGAGTCCGAGGGTTTTCGTTTAAGTAGATCTAAACTAATATATGGTGTAATTTTAGTTGTAAGTTTTAGTGATAGTGTGACTCCAGGTGATCAAGTCATTAATAAGAGCGATTCTGATATTTAGGCTATTATTCAAAATGATGGTGAAATAGATGGAGATGTTATTAGTAGAATTCAAGTTGGATGGTTGAAGTGGAATGCATCGCCTATTATGTGATAGAAAAGTTCAATTTAAACTTAAGGAAAATTTTATAAGATTGGTAAGACGCATCCATTTATAGTAATGTTGGCCAATAAAAGAGAAGCATAAGACTAAGTTAAGTGTTACAGAGATGAGGATGCTGTGTGGATGAGTGGCTTTACTCTAGAGATAGAATGCAAAATGAGTATGTTCGGAAAAAGTTGGAGTAGCTCAGGGTAGATAAGATTAGGAGAGTCGCCAGATGGTTTGACATAAAAGACGTCCAATGATGAAAGAGTAGATGAATTAGATTTGCCTTATATTAAGAAAGGTAGAGGTAGACCTAAAAAGTCTGATTAAGAAGTATAAAAAAAGACTTTAGTATACTTGAATTAAATGAGAAATTGACATATAATAGGACACAATGGAGAGGGATTCATGTAATCCCCACCTAGTGGGATTAAGGCTTGTTGTTGTTGTTGTATGGTTGCTTGTTAAAAAAATTATTGAATGGCTAAGGTCGATCACTATTACATTTGTTTAGAATTATCAATTGTCTATAATTATTTTATTGTACAATACATTATGATTTAATCAAACTAATTTGCATTACTATGAGTTTACATTTATGTTATTTGATGGTATAATACATGTACTCTTAGTTCAAGCATGAAATATAGCTAACTTAACTGTATTCTTCCTAAATATGCTTATAAGTCAAAAATAATTTGGGCATTCATGAAGTATGAAAGGATCAAATAGTGAGTTTCAGATGATAAGATGAACTATTATGAGGCTAGCTTATCTAAGTCAAAAAAAGAAATGAGGATTCTCATATGTGATGACAAGTAGAAAAAGAGGATGCGAGTTATCCTCCTAGTAGAATATAATTTGATGTACTAATATATAATTGTTCTTCACAGTAATCAATAATTTTGTTTAAGACTTGCAATTTAAGTTAAAAAAAGACAATGAGTGAACTTTAGACATATTTAGGAGGATATATTTATTAGTAGTTTTAGTCTTGCAAAAATTTAATAATATATGGGTTATATAATTTCTATTTTAGTGTGACTTGGGTGATAATGAAATGAAAGTGATCGTATGTCAGTGTACCGAATAATAAAATTTTCATTGCACATGATAACCATAACTAGTATAAGAATTGATTGATTTTAATGTATATTATAGTTTTAGTGAATGTAGTATGTAGTATCACAGGCAAGTTGTCTTTTTGTATTTTAAAATTCCGTCTCTTTATGTTTTTTTCATTGCTCGAGGACAAATAAAGATTTAAGTGTGGAGATATTTGATAGACATTATTTTGGTGTGATTTTCCCTCTTTTAGGCATTTGATTTTTAGTTATTTTCATTCAATTTTTAGAAATCCAATGTGCTAATTCATTTAATTTTATTTATGCATGCAATCCAAGTTTTTTGGAGGATTTCACAGGCAAAATGCACGGAAAGAATGATTAGATCCAACCAAGCAATATTTTGTGCAATGAATGCAATTAGAGGCCTTGGGTGCTTAGGTTTTGAGTCCAAGCCATTAGGCACCAGAGTCGGTGCCAAGGGATTTGACTTGAATTTTTGCAGGCTAGACCTAATGTCGAGATGCCAAACACATTTTTTTTAACAAAAAAAAATTGTCCTAATTTTTTAAGACTAATTAGGTGAGCATTAGCCCAATTTTGAGAGGTCAAGGAGCTAAATATTTTAGTTTTGAGCTTAATTTTAGAAAGACATTAAAGAGCCAAACTTAGGCTTTTAGGTTTCTTTTGGGGATTTTTGGAGAGGTATTTATGGTAGAGCTTGGAGGTGGCTAGGGCAGAAGAGCTTGGATGACAACGACTATAATGGAGCGAGAGCTTATAACATTGAACTTTTTATGTCTTCCTTTATGATATTTTTGCTTAGAGTTATGTATTATGTATTTTTTTATCTTGAACTAAATTCTCACTTAGTGATTAGATATAAACATTGTGATATGTTGGTTTATTTTTTATGCAAAGTTTGTATATTCTAGTATATTTTTCAATCTATTTTTTACTATTTTCAATTGATTGACAACCAATTAAAATTGTAGGAGGTCTACTTGAAATCGAGGAGTAGAGTAAATTTTATGATTGAAGTATCATAATGGAATCATATGACAAAGATGTTTGTTAACTTGTGTAATCATTTGAAATAGAGTGAATTCAATAAAATTAGTTAATATTGAATTTATTGTAGTGATATGGATAGGTGATATTAACTTGTTAGTTACCCTATGTTTTTGAGAGAATGTAGGGTGCATCTTAAGATTTCATTATAATTTTTTTTACGGTCAGTAATTTGTATTATAAATTAACCAATAGTATCAAATTTGGTAAAATCTAATTCTTTGGTTTTCAATTTTTGAGTGACAAATCTTGACCAAGTCTATTTCCAATAGATTACTTTTTTCATTTTTGCAAATGGACATATTATTATGATCATTCAAATAAAATTAAATTCAACCTAATTTAGTTAATTGATGAAATTAATCTCCATGGGTCGATCACTTTTACTCACTTTTTATTTCTTGTAGGATTGCATATTCTTGGTGTACGTTCAGTCCATGAAGATAAGTATTAGCTGCTAGCATTAGGAAATGGTTGCTGAGAAGGTTGAGTGGTTATAAAGGTAGGCATTAGATGTCAATGGATGATGGGTTTTCGACATTAGTCATTAGTGGTTGTTGAATGATGGTAAACAAGGAATGTTGGATGTAAAGCGATGGGTTTGCTAGACATGGGGGACGTGCTTACCTCAGAGATTACTTGATGTCTCTACCTCAAGGGACTCCCACAACCTCACTTGCTACTAGGCTTTGGATCATGATAAGGATTCTTTTGGGATCAATGCCGGTGCAATGAGACACTGATCGGCCCTTGTGGGTATTTTTATACCTTTCTCGGTGTTCGCCTCACCCCTTTTTGGTTGGCCCAAGGTGTCTTCTATCAAGACCCTAAGCTTGGCGGCAATGGGCATAGGTTACTTAGATGATAGGGATGCCCTTTGCATTAAGATGGATCCTTCTAAAGACATTGCCATTTTAGGCCTTTTTGTTAGCTTTTATGACATTATATTATTTATAGTTTGCTTCTTTTGCTTTTACATATGTATAAGAGTCTTGGCTTCTACTTTTTTGCTTCTCTTTGCTTTTAGATGTAACCTGAATTTTTTATTTATTTTAATGCCAATGCAACCTTTCGGATGTAGAGCAATGTTTTAATGGTTGACTTGACTGCTCTCCTTACAAGAGGGATCAAGTAAATGAAAGCATGAGTGTAAAATGTTATTTATTATATATGCTAGAAGTTTGTTCGATGAAGAATGCCAAAAGTTGGGCAATAGTTAATGGTTGGATTTGTTGTTTTTTTTTGAAATGAATGGAGATGAAATGACTAGGAAGATGAGCATCAAATATCAATGATTGATGAATATTAGATGTTGTTTGGTTAGTCTTGAACCATGATCGAGGACGGACATCAAAAGTCAAGCTATGGTTAGCAAATGACAATCACTTTCCTACTAAAAAGGGGGATTGGGAGACTGGGAAGGCATGCGTAAAACATTGTTGAATCATGGATGGTGGACATCACTCTTTGCAAGCATCAAATAGCACATGATGGTGGAAGTTAGAAGTCATGTAGCAGTTGACAAGATCATTCTCTTTAAATGAGGGGAGATTAGGTGACTGAGAAAGTGAGTGTTAATCATTGGTGGCTGATAGGCGTTAATGATATTTATGGTTAGGCATTTGAGTGACACTTTAGGAGAAATGTTAAATGTTGAGGAGAAAGTTAGCTTTGTCGCTCTCCTTATAAGAAGAGAGACTAGGTAAAAAGAGGATGGGCTTCACACATTAATAGCTGATGGACATTAGTCTTTAATGTGTTAGGATAATGGAAGTCATAAGTCATGAAAGAGTTGAATTGGTTGTTCTTCTGATAGAAGAGGAGATTGGTATTTGGGAAAACATGCATCTTATATCAGTGTTTGGTGGATGTGAACGTCACTTTTTGACAGACAACGAGCGATAATTGATGGAGAATATTAAAATTTTAATGATGATCGGCAATTACCTCGATTGTTCTTCTAATATATGGTGAAACTAAGCAACTAAAAAGGTGAATATTAGATGTCAGTTATTGGAGATTTGGTTCTTTATCAAGTTTGATGTTAGGCAATGGTGGTTCAGCCATTCTCTTGATAGGAAAGGAGATCAGCTGATTTGAAAGATGTCAATTGGTGGCCGTCAAATGATGGATGGTGGCGATGATGGGATTTGACATTAGTAGACGGTTGGTGCCAAGCTTTGGTAAAGGTGGGTATTGATATTGGTCAATGACTGGTGTCGAGCATGGTGATGACATCAATCAATGTTGTTTGATGGATGATGCAGAAAGTGGAGGATGGAGATATTGTTGTTGGCTGATCTTGGGCAGTGGCTAGCATAACTCTAGAATTCTGGCCATATATGTATAGAAATAGAAGTTTTTTTTTATATTTCTAATAGAGATATCCTGGTCAATTATGCCTAAAATCTTGACACTCCATCAAGTGATTTGAAAAGACACCCCTCCCCTGCTTGATTATTTGTTATATATCTTGATTTGTTAATGCTTTCATAAGAGAATGATTTTGGGTTCATCATATTGTCTCTTCAAGGCATTCATTTCGAATATAACAAAATTTGGATATTGTTTTACCCTTTAAATAGCCTCAACAAATTTTCATTATACTTTTAAGTGCTTGATTAAGTCTCTTTGGACTTAGATCTAGGCAATCTTAATATTATTGTGTTTTTCTTCAAATTGTATTTCCTTGACTATAAGCTTGCTGAAAATAGAGTTTTGATGTCTTTGAAATAAATATTAAAAGTTTTTTGTTTGAATACTTGAGAGCACTTTGAGATTTAGAACTTAATTCAAAAATTCAAGCTTGATCAGATAAATTTTTTGATTACATATCAATATTGACTGGAATGTTCAAATGGTAGTGAACATTGTTAATTAATCAAATTGAGAGATAAGGATGAGACATTAAAGGTGACACGTTGAGCAATATCAATTAAATTGGCACAAACAAGAAGTCAAGGCTAATAATTGGAAGTAAGCATCTCACACCATGCCAATTTTCTTATGTTGTTAAGGACATCACTATAAATAGTTGAAATATTGTTGATGGGGAAGTAAAGGTCCTAGACTACTCTGACAAGCTATCAAAATCTATCTGTTGGAAATTCATCTCAAAAGCCAGAGGAAATAGAAAAATCTATCTTGATGTAGAGGTTAGAAACATGAAATCATCCCAAATCATCCCAAGGAGTAAAACACAAAGTGGAAGAATAAAACTATCATCAACAATATTTATAGAATTCACTTATCATGTATCCTCAAGAACAGTATCATTATGCATGTAAATGTATCTTTGGAAGTTTGAAGGTCTTTATGCATGGTAGTTGTTTGACTCGAATATATCTTTTTATTTTGCAATACTGACAACCTAAAGAAATTAAATTTTTTATTCCCTTTTCTTATTCGGATTGATAGTTAGGTTGCATAAAGCTTTCTTAATCAAGGATTTGATAATAGATGGAATTATTGGGCTTTTAGTGTTGGTAATTAGTTAGGTTGGTTTTTTTAAATAAAGTATAAGGAGTCAAATTTTACAAGGCTTTGAGGGAGTTGTGATTGTATTGCATGCAAGTAGGATTTCTCGAAGGTAAAGTTCAAGTTTCAGTTAAGGTGTTATGAATTTTGAATGGACATGCTGAGGGCATTTAGGAGTTGATAAGGATTGATACAAGATGAAGAATATGTATAGCTGGTTATAGGTGTTAATTTAAGAATGAAATAAGAAGGATTATCTGGGTTTGGTTTTGAATGCCAAGGAGAAGATAATGGAGGGTGCCTAGGAAGTGGGTTTAGATTGGTTTATCAATTTATGTCGGACTGGTTGGTCTAAAGGTATGCTGTCTTAAAGAGTAAGTGAAGATACTAAACTAAAAGAAGGATAAGTGGGAGAAAATTGTTTAAATTGTGATGCCATAAGTAGAACACGCCTTATAACTCATTCGTTTACTTGATGTTTTATGACAAATTTTGGAAAAGAATGAAACTTACCAGATCCATAATTTAGTTGAATGCTGTTAGGAGCCAATGTTGCTTTCAAACTCATCTCAAATGTAATGGTTTACATTTTCACTCAAAATATGTAAATAAAGTTATCATTTTTTAAGATATATTTCTAACTAGAAACAACCATATGAGCCCTTAATGCAAATTTCTTCATTTAGAATGCCTTTTATTTAATAAATTCAGCTCTAATATATAGTGAGTGGTTGTTGAAGCAAACATCTTATTGGATTTCTGATATCTTAATTGTTGAAAGAGGAAGAATCTTGTGTAGTTGAAGAATTCGAGAGGTAAAGAGGGTAAGGACATGAAAACAATGAGTAGAATGGAAGCCTTGATCACCAATTGATCACCATAGAGTATGTCAAAGGAAGCCATATTTATTACTTCATAATCAAACACCCTCAATTACAACTTAAGCCCCGCTATTTATTATAATAGACATAATTTTCTTGATAATTGATCATTTTACCCATAACTTAATAGTAATAACATAAACAACTATACATATCATCTTACCCATAATTTTCTTGATGATTAATAATACCTTTGAACTTACGTATAAAATCTCAAAGAATAATGGTTAAAGCTAGTCATCTGGCATTACATCAATAATTCTTTATGACCAAGGCAGTGCCTAGCTTGACAAATCATGTGTTTTTATGTAATGTGGAAAAATAACATTAATTAGGTTAGTTGATTAGTTTTCACTTAGGGGTTGTCTTGTTGATTGAATTTGAAATGTAGTATAAAAAAAATGCAATGTAAAGTGAAAGTAATATATTTAGAATATTTTTGAGTTGTTTGGATGAAGGCTTTACTAATGTATGCGTTTATTATTATTTTTGTTTGGTAAATAAAATAGTGCAAAATAAATAAATGGAAATCGATGGTGGTGGTGATGATGGTAATGTGATGGTGATGGGTGGTGGTGGTAGAATGCCCACTACTGAAAGGGAAGGTATGACTGGTGTTCAAAATTCAACAAAAATAGTGCGAATTTTGAATTCACTATAAATGAACCATAGAGTGCATTTGAAATTCTTTGAAAATTTACATTGAATTTTAAATTCTTCAAAACAAATATCAAAATTTTGAAGTGTAGTGCATTTCAAATATTTTACATCACAAATTCACCAAGCCAAACAACCCCTTAAAGATTCTAGTTTTCTTTTAAGAAGCTCTTGCACTTCAAAGGTCTTCTTGTATTTATGTCAGATGTTTAAATCATGGACATGTTTTAAAATGTCGTAACACATGTCTGACATGTTTTTGTTTTCAAAAGAGTTGGGCACAATTAGTTCACTCAATTTGGCTGGACAAACCTTAACATAGTCGAGACATGCAATAATGAGTTGTGTTTTTGCCCAGTGAGCTAGCTAGTTTTATAAATTATGTTTTTTTTAATGATGGTAAATGTGCTATTGAAGTGAGCATTGATGGTAATGGATGATGATTGTGGTGTCAACCAATTTGTTTGGTCCAACTAATGACATACCAATACCAATATGCTCATATTTTACGGCTATTTACTCTTTCTTTGATTTTTTGGTATTTTTTGTGGACAACACAATGTTAATATTAATAAAATCTTGTCTAATTATTAATGATAATGTTCTTTTGTTGTTGATAATTATGTACATTCATTGACTTATTAAAATGTTATTATAAAAATCAATGCTATTTTTACTTTTGTTGATCATTTATTTTTTATGTGATATATTTCATTGTTTGATTTTTTTATAAAATTGAAAATATTGATATTATATATTTTGATCATATATTTTATATTAATAGTTTATAAAAAAAGCATTGCATTCATGTCTTTTCCTACTTTTGACAATTTTATTGTATCCTTATATTTGTGTCATTGTGTCCATATAAGTTCCTCAGATTTTGACACAATGAAAGTTTGATGTTTATTGAACATAGGCTTATGATATGATGCGAAAATTTCTCAAAACTCAAAACTAGTTTGTATTCAAGAGTAGGTTAACTATGGATGCTATATATTATTGAGAGGTTTGATGGAGAAGTATAGAGATAGTTGTAATAACCAGAAAAAATATGCGGAACTCCCTGTTTGAGGTTGAAGTCGAGCAGTATACGTGAGGCAGATCCGCAAGCCAAAGCAGCTCGACATTTCACTGAGCTTACTGAGTTCGAGAGCCTCGTGAGAGATGAGTATGTTTTGAGCGAAGAAGTGAAGTTGGGTCGAATTGAAGCCGCGCGCCTCTCTTGTGAACGAGCGACAGCTCAAGCACGGGCACTAGCACGGTGCTGAACTGAGTAAGGCCTCATACATCTTTTATAAATTGAAATAAAATTGTATTTTGTTTGTGGTTAATGTAAAGTACAAAACCCTAATTTTAGGCTGAAAGAAAATTTCTGATTTGATTTAGGGTTATTGCAAGAGAAAGCAAATGAGCGAGGAACTCAATTTCTACATTAAGAAAGGTCTTTAATGTCCATTTCTTTCTCCAATTTAATGAAAACCATCGATATAGGATTTATTTGCAAAATTGATAAAACACTAGGTCTATATATATAAACCCTATATATATTCTGTTGGACTATTTATATTATATTAGGTAAATTTAGGAAATAGAGAGAACACTATATTTTACTTTATAAATAGATATATAAATTAGAAATTAAAAGTATGTAAGCATGAGAATCTAAATAATTATATATTATTATATTTAGGGTGAAATAAATGTTAAAGGAAATGAATTATAGAAATTCTTAAATTGAATTGAGTTGAAAAGATTAGGCTAGGATAAATAAGGAGTGTTATGTATGTTAGAATAAGCTAAATTTTAAATAAAGTAAATATGATGGTCAATGTTAAAATTAATAAATTAAATAGTTATTAAATACTAGTATAATAATTATGATAGATATTTTACAGAATAAAGTAATTGTTAAAGAAAAAGAGGTTAAAAAAAATTATGATAAAGTGAATAATTATGTTTCTTTATTATAGTGATGGACTTTTTAAAAAAAAAATTAATTGCATTTAATTATAATTGAAGTTGAGAAAGCTTGCCAGTCTGTTATAGTCACTCATGCTCTATTTACAAAGTCTTTATGCTCCATCTATGCATATAGTTTTATGTCTCTTCTAAAAATTAAATGCAATGATTTAATATCTTTATGTTTTTAAAATTTATATGACTTTCACATAAGTATATAAAGAAGTTAATATAAATATTTGAGGTAAAGGAAATAAATAAGGTATACTTATATTTATATGATTATATGTGTATGCATTGAGGATATAGTTTAGCCTCTTATGATACTAGTTGAGGAAATAATATATTCGTACACATAAATGTAAATGGAAATGAAAATATAAAAAGTTATCAACCTTTTTGGTTGGATTTGGTTGGATTTGAAGGAGGTTCTTTTTTTTAATAGTGCCTTCAATGTGTATTTTAGATAGTGACTCTGTGATGATTGTGAAATATGAAATAATAAGTTTAATATATAATTCAAGTAATTTTTACTTTACTTTGCTTTTTATGTCAAATAATTACATAAATTATTTATGCATGTTATTTCTATTTTCTTAAATTATTGTAATTTAAAAATATATTTATCCATTAGGTTATTAATTTATATATTAGTTATTGCAAAATTTTCAGTGACTCTTTAATAAACTAAATGGATAGTAGAATAGATTTCGTTTATAGATGCTGTGGAACTCTTAGAGATAAGTATTTGATAAGTTTTATTTCTTATATAATTTTAAATTTGGATGTATGCAATTTTAGATAAATTATAGATTTATTGTTGGCACTTTATGAACTTTGAAGATTTTTTGTGTTTTGTATTATTTTGGAAATATTTAGCTAAGATGTTTTTTTGTTCGATCATTTGTTCTCGTCTTGATATTCTAAACTTTCGGGCTGAGTTGTGACAAGAGGAAGGAGGATCTACATATAATATTTGTTCATTTAGAGAAAGCATATGATAAATTTTCAAGAGAAGTGTTTTGGAGAGTTTTAGAAAAGAAAGGAGTTTATATTGCTTATATTCAAGTCATTAAGGATATGTATCGAGCTGTAATTTGTGTTCAAACACTAGGAGGATAGACAAAGTATTTTTCTATTTTGATTGGATTACATCAAGGATCTTCTTTAAGCTCATATCTTTTTGTTGTAGTTATGGATGTGCTTACTACCATTGCCGGTTCCAAGTTCGGATGTGAAAAGTGGAGGGTTGCGTTAAGGTAGTCGACGTAAAACTTGTCGAAATAATCATGACATGAATCGTTTAAATCATTGTGTTATCTTTAGCCCCAGGCGGCAGACGTATGTCTAATAATAAAAAAATGTGCTAAATTAACGGATCTGTGCGTTAAATAAGCGTTCACATTATGGATGGATGCGCAAAGTTAGTCCATGAAACTAGAATTAGGTTAGGATCTTGGAATATAGTCTCGTGTAAATGGAATTAATGGGATATTATGGTTCATAGAGAAATATTTTATGTGTTCAGAAACTAAATGGGTTGGGGAGAAAGCGAGAGATTGATAGTTTAGATTTTAAACTTTGATTCGTAAAAGTCTGGTGTGATTATAGATAAAGTTTAAAGGATAATATTATAAATATTACTAGATGTATAGAATTACTTAAAGATTATCTGATACTAAGATTATCAATGTTAAGTACAAGAGTTTGGAGGTAAAAGAAAATTTTGAATGAATTAGAGGGATTAATACAAAAGATATCTCTTGAAGAAAAAATATTTATTGGAGGAGATTTAAATGGACTTTAGAGTGGTAGAAGATTTTAAAGTATTCACGGTGCATGGATTTGTTTAATGAAGAAGGTAGACTATTAAATTTTACTTTATGATTATGATTTTGTATAACACTTTATTTAAGAAAAAAGATGAACATATTATTACTTATAAAAAGATGATTATTTTCCGATAAAAAAATAGATCAGTAAAGATAAAGATTATTCCAAGTGAAAATCTAAGTCAACAACATCGATTGTTAATTTTAGATTTTAAGATGAAAGGTTGTAAGAGAAAAATAAACCAAATTATTGTCCTAGAATTAGAGGACACTTAAAGAACACAAATAAAAATATTTTTAAGAGCAAGCTACAAGATTAGAATTGGGATGTTCATGAAGCTAACATTATGGGAAAAATAAAAGTGAAATTAAATTGTTAAAGATGTGCTTGGAGAATCAAAAGGAAAGCTTCTTTTAATAAGAATAGTTGGTGGAGTCGAGTGCAAGAAAAGATAAAAAATAAGAAGATTATAAAATTTGGTTTAGATATAAAAACTGAGAATTGGGAAAGATATAAAGTGACCAGAGATTCTAAGAAAGACTATATGATGCAAAAAAATTAGCTTAGTGATTTATGATAATACATACCAAAGAAGGTGAAAGATGTATGTATAAGTTAAAGAGAGAGAAGTAAAGACATTCATAGTTTTAAGGATGAAAATAATAAAATGCTTTTTTTAGAAAAGGATATTGAAAATAGGATGATATATTTGATAAACTTTTAATGAAGGATCTGAATTGATTGATTTTAGCAACCTTAATACCTAAACAAAAATAGAATTTCATTTTATTGTCAGATTAGTAACTGGTTAGTGAAGCTTTAAAGAAAATGAAATGTGGAAAAGCAGGACCTGATAATATTCCAATAAGTGTGGAAATATTTAGAGATCAAAGAATTTCTTACAAATCTTTTAATGTCATTTTAAAGACTAAAAAGATGATGAGTGGAGAAAGAGTTTGTTGGTTCTTATTTAAGAATGAAGGTGATGCACAAAGTGTGCAAATTATAGAGGAATTAAGTTAATGTGCCATACATTATGGGAGAGTAATTGAGCATAAGTTACGATGTGATGTAGTTTCTCACAATCGCTTGGTTTCATGCCAAGATCTACTGGATGCTATACATTTGTTAAGGGTTTGATGGAGAAGCATAGAGAAAGTAAGGAAGATCTACATATGATATTTATTGATTTAGAGAAAGCTTATGATAAAATCTCAAGAAATGTTCTTTGGAGAGTTCTAGAACAGAAAGAAGTTAATATTGGTTATATTCAAATTATTAAGGATATGTATACTAGAGTTGTTACTTGTGTCCAAACACAAGGAGGATTGACAAAATATTTTCCTATTTCTTGGATTACATCAAGGATCAACATTAAGCCCTTATCTTTTTACTTTAGTTATGGATGTTCTTAGGCATTTACAAGAAGATGTACCTTGGTGTATGCTTTTGTCGATGACATTCTTCTTGTTGATAAGACTAGAGAGAGGAGTCCAAGAGAAACTTGAATTATGGAGGTCAACTTTAGAGTCTAAAGGTTTTCGCTTAAGTAGATCTAAACTGAATATATGGAGTGTAATTTTAGTTGTAGAAGTTTTAGTGGTAGTTGACTTTAGGTGATCAAGTCATTAACAAGAGTGATCTTCGTATATTTAGGCTCTATTGTTCAAAATGATGGTGAAATAGATGGAGATGTTATTAGTAGAATTCAAGTTGGATGGTTGAAGTGGAGGAATGCATCCGCCTATTATGTGATAGAAAAGTTCCACTTAAACTTAAGGAAAATTTTATAAGATGGTGGTAAGCAATGACTTATGGTGCGTAATGTTGGCCAATAAAGAGAAACATAAGACTAAGTTAAGTTACAGATGAGGATGCGTGGATGAGTGCTTTACCCTTAGAGATAGAATGCAAAATGAGTATGTTCGGGAAAAAGTTGGAGTAGCTCAGGGTAGATAAGATTAGGGAGAGTCGCCTTAGATGGTTTGGCCACATAAAGTCCACCATCCCATTAATCCGATTAGGAGAGTAGATGCATTATTTACCTTATGTTAAGAAAGGCAGACCTAAAAAAGACTTAAGATTTATAAAAAATGATCTTAGTATATGAATTAAAATGAGAATTTGACACATAAGACACAATGGAGAGGATTCATGTAGTAACCCACCTAGTGGGATTAAGGCTTGTTGTTGTTGTTGTATGGATGTGCTTCCTAGAAATTTACAAGAGGACGTACTTTGGTGTGTGCTTTTTGCTGATTATATTCTTCTTGTTAATAAAACTAGGGAGTGAGTTCAAGAGAAACTTGAATTATGGAGGTCAACCTTAAGAGTCTAAAGGCTTTCATTTGAGTAGA
Source organism: Cymbidium sinense (assembly GCA_021442155.1). Classification (NCBI taxonomy): domain Eukaryota; kingdom Viridiplantae; phylum Streptophyta; class Magnoliopsida; order Asparagales; family Orchidaceae; genus Cymbidium; species Cymbidium sinense. The sequence continues at coordinate 145,703,137 of CM038216.1, forward strand.
TCTAGAACCAAATACATGGAGTGTAATTTCAATTGTAAAAGATCTTATGTTGTACATCAAATTAATTCTTATGATGCTTGATCATAGATGATGCAATGTGAGATGCTTGCCTCTAGTTATTAGTATTTTGTCTTATTTATATTTAGGAAGATTTACATACATATCACATAATTCTTATGTATTTATATACCTAATACCTAAAATTAGATTTTTACTTATCTAATATTTTTCTATGCTAAAAAAAAGGTGCATTTCCCTTTTAAAAAGTGAGTGATGATGATATTTTTGATGTGATATCGAAGATTGGGGTGTTATATATGAAAAAAATTAAAATTTAGGTGTTAGATATGTAAATACATAAGAATTGTGTGGTATGTATGTAAATCTCCCTTATATTTAATACAATCATGCTTAGTATCTAGCGGCTTTACAATTAGAGACAATGCAAAATGAATATATATCCGTGAAAAGATTGGAGTAGCTCTAGTGATAGGTAAGATTAGAGAGAGTTGCCTTTGGATGGTTTGGTCACATAAAATATCGACCGTCTAATGATTGAATTAGGAGAGTAGGTGTGTTGGATTAAGCCTATGTTAAGAAAGGTAGATATCTAAAGTATAAAAATGATCTTATTTTATTGTAATTAAATAAGAATATGATACTTAATAAGTTACAATGGAGAAAATAATTCATGTAGTTGACCCATTTAGTAGGATAAAAGCTTGCTGTTACTGTTGTTATAAAGTCTGATGTTAAGTTGGCTGAACTGTCTTGGCTTCAGATTTGTTTTCTTTATTTCTTTGGGTCCATTTTCCTTTTAATTTATACCTAGTTTCTGACAGCCAATGCTTGCATTGATCCTGTTTTAGCTGATAAAATTGTCCATTATTGTTCATCATTCTACTTGAATGTTTTTTTTTTTGTGTGTTTTCAACTCCATGGATTACTGACTAATTTTTTTAGCATTTACATACATAGCAAACAATTCTTATTTATTTACAAATCTAGTACCACAATTTTTATATTTACATAAATAGCATTTAAATCTTTCATATTACATCAAAAATATCACTAGTGAAAAAAATCCATGAGATGAATTTTTTTAACACTTACATACATAGCAAACAATTCTTATATATTTATAAATCTAACACCTAAGTTTTCATATTTACATAAATACCATCCAAATCTTTCACATTACATAAAAAATATCACCATTATTAATATTTTAAAGTCAAATGCATCTTTTCATGCATGTGCAAAGTAGTACATTCATAAATATCAAACTTTATATATTAGATATGTAAATTATTGGTCTCATTATTGCTTCAATCAATCATGCCCCCAATGAGGAAAAAAAAAAAAAGCATTCCTGATTCTTTATTCCAAATTTTCTTCCCTTTCCCCCCTTAGATTCCACTTCTCATGTTTCAGATGTCTTTTCTTGGTAAAGTTCAGCTAAAATCCTATAAGCCATTGCTGCTCTTTAGTGGTATAGTGGCATATTTTTTTTTTTCTATGCATTTTCTGTGGAAGAGTTTTATATCCTATTGGCCCTCTTTTTCATATTCTATGCATCCATAAAGTTTAAAACTACTAACTGATCACTTTTAAAAAAATCAAATTATTTTTAAAAAACATCCAAATCAATTTTCGAATGTTTTGAATTTTTTTTTTAGTTAACTCTCAAATCATTGATATCAAACATTTTATTTCTACTCAAAAAATAAGAAAAAAATAAAATAAAATTATAGAAAAAAAAATGATCACAAGATGAGCTTTAATTAATGATTACTGTCATTTGAGATTTAATTAAGTGCAAAAAGAAGCGATTTTTGAATGATTGTTGGCTCTAAAAAAATATAAGAAGTTATTTTATTATCTAAAATTAGTTATTTGAAATTCTAGGCATCTGATATAAATATTTTTTTTTTAAAGGATTTAGGCTTAAAACTAGGCACCAAGAACCTTCTTTTATCATGAAAAAGCTTAAGAAAAATTTAGAGTTAAAGAATATGAGATTTTCTTTAGCTTGCTTGACTATGAAGATATCTATTGATACTTTTGTGATGTGTTATACTTGATGTCTTCACATAGGAGCTTCTTCATGTATATATATATATATATATATATATATATATATATATATATATATATATATATATATATATATATATGTAAATATATAAGAATTTTATTGTGTATATGTAAATGCCCCTATTTATAACATATATTTTTGATTAATTTTATATTTTATTAAAGTATTTGGAGGATAATTAAATTCCCATCACTGGGTCGTTTGCGTGCATTTCAGATTTGATTTCAATATTTCAAAGATTCGTAAAGAGAAAATTCGCCAGATTTCAAATACAAGAAACATTGTTAGATCCCCAAATCCGAATTTCAAATACTGCGCCATCAAAGTGATGCGCCATACCCTCCGCCGGGCGCCGCCGCCCGCCACCGCCGCCGCCAGCGGTCGCCACCGCCGTCACCGGCATCGCGACCACCGCCGACGCCCAAACCTTTCATTATTTTACATTACATTTCATTAACCAAACAAAAATGAAAGTCGTGAATTTATAAAGCTCTCAACCAAACAACTATAAAGTAATCCTTTAATCAGATTCCAAAATGCAGAATCAAACAGTCCCTAAGAAATTATAATTACAACTAGATTAGCTGAAAGCTTATAATTTCTCCAAGAGTCGTTGTCCTGTCCACTCCCTTTATTTTGTGCTGTTCTTTCCCCACTCCTTCCTTTCCCAACTCTATCAGGACACGCTGCTTCTCAGGTCCCAATCAGTCAAATTCAGAGCTTCTTTAGTTACTTAGTAAGTATAAGATTTACGTGCGCCAATAATACAAAGCAAAGGGCAACAATAATTACTTTCTTTAATATCATTAGAGGACGAGCCTTCTTTACTTAGAAGAAAAAGGGATATCGAATCCTCTTTTTTGTTTTGGCTGTATTTTAGGAAGAAATATATCTAATGTTTAATGGCTTTAAGTTATTTGATCAAACTGATCTATTTCTAAAGAGCTGAGCCATGGCCGCTCAGATTTTAACTGAAAAAGAAAAAAAAAAATTAGTGTAGTGATGTTTTGTCAAATAAAAATATTTGATTAAGTGTGGGGAGATATTAAATTTGGCAGCACTCAGTTGCATGGTGTATATAAATCAAGAGATAATTGAAGATGAATTTTATCAAAGGTATTTTTATACTGATTTTACAATTATTTTTTTATTTTCATGTATTATATTACATTTTTTTTCAATATAATTAAGTTGTTTGTCTGATAATTTAATTTTGTTTGTGTTTAAATTTAGTATTATCAACTATATTAAGAACAGAAATGTCCAAGAACAGTTGTGAAGGTGGGCAGTTACTTTGAAAAGGAAAGGTGGCCATTTTAGTTCACTGTAGTGTGTGGTAGGCACTTTGATAATTATGAATCATTGAGTCCATATTATTCCTGTCAAGGAAAAGGAAGAAAATATATATATTGAGTGCCAATGTGTATTTATGCACTTTACACCTAAATAATCATATAGAAAATAGGGCATATCAAATATACAAGTTATATTTTTTGAGGTACCACAGGGAAATGAAATTGTGTAAATAAGGTTCACAATTATGGACATTAAATGCATAGGTTTGTAATATGCCTATGTTATTGAGATCAATAATGTATGTTTTTCGATTAAATGTAAATATGATAACTCTAGCAAATGAAGCTAAGATGGTCGTGACTGAAGTTAGGGGAGGATTATGCCTCGCTAATTGGTTCAATGACAATGTTTCAAAATGGGGGCATGCTTCCTCTTAGGTTTAGTTAAGTATTTTCTCTTGGGTAATTTATTTGTTGGTCAAATTATGGAGATGGTGATTATAAGATGGTAAGCCAACTTTGAGAATTTATAATTGTGAGAAGAAGGATGTATTGGATCTAAATCTATCTATAGTTTTACTTAAACCCTATTGTATGATCTTACCTAGTAAGAAATAGAGAGAAGATTGAAGAAAAGGAAAAAGATAGAGAGAGAAAGAAGCTTTGGGATTATAGCGAATGTTCTAGGTGAAGGGATACATCAAACCCTATTGCATGATCTTACTATTCAACTTGTTTTTATCAAGATATCTAATGTTCTAGGTGAAGGGATACATCAAATAATCCAACAACTGTATCTTGGCTTTTGATGAGTGCACTTTAGCCTTTAATAAATACAACTTAACTCTTAATAAGTTTACCTCGCCCTTTCGCAATTCTTGCCCCTTGGTGAGTGCACCATGCCTAATGAGTACAACACGATTATAGCGACTCCACTATTTCTATGAGTTCATAGTGATTACAAGAAATTCATAGTAACCTTGGAGAGTTCATAGTGAAACCAATTAGTTTATATTTTCATTCTTTTTGTCTAAGTTGTTCTGAACTTCAAATCGAATTGAATTGAATATGGTTTTACAATATTTGAGTGTGCTTATTTATGAAATTTTTAAATTCGATATATATATATATATATATATATATATATATATATATATATATATATATATATATATATATATATATATATATATATATATATATATATAATCATATAGAATCATTACAACTAGATTAGAAGAAGCTTATAATTTCTGCCATTATTATAATCCTAAAGGCCGTGGCCATCTCCACTCCTAACCTTTTGCCGTTGATGTTCTTTCCCCTCTCCTTACTTTCCCCACTGAATTAAGACAAGACGCTCGTCAAGTCGCAATCAGTTAAATTCAGAGCACCTTAAGAGTAAGATTTATATCTAATTATCTAACATTATCATGCACCAATAATACAAAGCAGAGATCAACCACAACTAATTTTTAATACCGCAAGAGGACATCAGCCGACGTAGACACTCAGATCATGGGGATGCAAACTCTTCTAGTTTGAAGGCTAGAGATATTGAATATTCTTATTCTGTACGTTGTTCTTTTGCTTGTATTTAAGTGTGAAATATATAAGAGCGATGGTTAGTGGCAATAAATTATTAAAGCATAAGTCCAACTGTTCTATTTCTGAATATGTAATAAAATATATGGGACGCATTTAGCATAGTTACAATAAAATGAATTCAACGGAATTCCTCTCCTTCTCTTCTTGCTCAATTGAACATTAAAAATAAAGCATTTGACACCATTTGCAAAGAGTGTCTTCTTCATTGATAAGTTCTCAAAGGCTTTCATCCACTTTTTATGTGATGGATCAAGGCATGCATCAACATCTAATAAAATGACAAGTCTATGAACAATCACACTTGAAGAGTGGCCAGGCTTTTATTTATTACTCCAATGAATATAATTACATACTCTTTTAAGTAACATGATTGATTGATCAAGTTAAGTATCCATGACTATGCTGTTCACAAAGACTAGCTTAGTATCCTCCTATGAATCTCAATTAAATTCATGTGAAGTAGTGGATGGAACATGATTTTGAAGCTCACATTTAGATGTGCAAACGAGTCGAGCTTGAGTGAGTTGACTGTTTGTTCGTGTTCGGCTTGTTTGAAAATGAGTTTGTTCAAAATTGGCTTCTGTTCAAAAATCTATTGCTTGTGTTCAGTTCTTTTTGTTCATAATGAGCTTGTTTAGCTCGTTAATTCGAATTAGAATCTAAAAAAAACAAACAACAAACAGGATTTAAACTTGTACCTGCTTAGGAGCATGTCATGCTTGATAACTACTTTGTCATATGCATGTTAATGTAATAATTTCATATAATAATAATAATAATAATAATAATATACATTATATACATATATTATGTGTATATATATATTTTATTTTGAGTTAAAAGAGTCTATGATTGAACAACAGATTATTTGTTTTCAACTCATTTGTAAATCGTGCTTGAAATATTTATTTGTGTTCATCTTACTTAACGAACAAATTGAATGCAAGCTATTTAACGAGCCGAATATAAGTTGTTCATGAGCAACGAGTTTTTTGATAGCTCTACTCACATTGGGCGACTTGAACTTTCAACTCCTGATCAAGATCCTCTTCTATTTCATTTGAAACCTCAAAGGCTTTTGAAATAATATTCATCACTCAACAAATGATATTTGTTGACCTCACTTTTGGAGTGAGAATTCAAGCTTTCCATTTTAGGCTTAGGACTCTCTTAGATATTAAGACTTTCTTAGTTATAGGACACTTCTAGTGGTTAGGTGAATACTTAACCCAAACTTAGAGGCTTAGGAGGAGTTACCTTAGGATCTAAGAAAGCTTACCAATCTTATGGCCTAACTCATGACTTATGCCTATCCTATCATGCAAAATCAAACCTCAAATAAATCCAACCAAAACCCAATTGAATCCCAATTCATATCCAAGCTCCAAGCCAAATGATTAAAACTCATAACCCAAACCATCTTAGCTTAATCCAATCCTATAGACTTAACCAAAATTCCTTCAATCAAACCAAATTCAATTGATTTTCACGAAAGCACTCCAACTTTCTAAATCTTCATTCCAAACTCTTCCAAAATCTACAATCAAGCCAATTGATCAAATCAATCCAATCAACCTAAGCTAGCCCATTTAAGCCCAAAATATCCAAATGAGCCAAAATCCAATTAAACCTAAATCAACTGCAATCAAAGCCATCAATTAATCTCAAATCAATTATCAAACTCAATCTAACTCAATTCAACCCAAAACTAATTCAATTGACCCATTAGGTTCACTTGACCCAAAGTGATCTAAATGACTCATTTGAACCAAACTCTAATCCAACCCAATTTAGATTGAACCAAACCATTCAAAATCTCTTATATTGATTGTTGACCATCCTTGATTGAGCAATTGCAATCAATGAGGTTAAACCAACTCAATTTAATCACTTGACCTAAGTTAATACTATTAATCTACATGAGTCAAATTAAACCAAATTAAATTTTAATCTAAATTAATTGAAACCAATGATTCATACCAACTTCAAATTGATCCTTGAACATGACTTGACTATCAATTGAGCCAAACCAAATCCAATTGGCCTCTTGACCCAATTTGACCAAATTTGACCTAAAAGGCCAAATTGGGCCAAATCAAATCCTAATCCAAATTGATTACAACCAAAGACTCAAATCCATCACGAATTGATTATTGAACATGATCAAACCCTTGGTTGAACCCAATTTGACCAAGTAAACCCAATTGACCCATTTAGCCCAAATTGACCTAAAAGGGTCAAATTGGTCTAAATCATCCATAAATCCAAATTGATTGAAATCAAAGCCTACAATCATCTTCAAATAATCAATTGAACCTAAACCAACACTAACCCAAACCAATTTGGCCAATTTGACCAAATTGGTCAACTTAGCCCATTTGACCCATATGAACTCATATGGGTCAAATTCAAATCCAATCTAAATTAAGCCAAACCAATTGAATCAAAACATCCCAAATCATCATTTGTACTACTGTCCCAAATCATGGTTTATCCCAATTTGACCAATTGATCAACTTGATCAAACCTAGCTCAATTTGACCTACATGGGTCAAATTGAGCCAAACCCAACCAAACCAACTCCAAACCCATTCAAATTTGGCATGACCCACCCTTGGGTCACCATGGGTCAACCCAAATCAAACTCAGTCCAAACCAAACCTGAATTGGGTAAAGCCCTCCATATAGAATAAAATCTATTTTTAGGTGGTCAAACCCCCTCTTTTGCACTTGATAGCCACCCAAAGGTTGGTTTGGACCCTTGACCCTATGGCTAACCTAGCCCAAGGCTAGTTGGGTATGCCATAGTTTAAGGGAGGTGAGCTAACCCACCTCCTCCCATTGGCACACATAGGAAACTAAGGATAAGCCACCTCAGCCCTTGGCAACCCAATTATCTCACTCACCCACTCAAACTGAGCCACCTCAACACCTCCCTGCCACTCATGGCCGCCTGCACCGACTATACACCTGCAAATTTTAGAACCAATCCAAGCCGTCGGTTTGGAGGGGGAGAGGGTATACTCTCCCCATCTCGATTCAAATGCATAGAGATAACATTCTTAGAGCTTGAGAGAGTCAAAATGAACTTCCCTAAGCTTCCTTCGAGTTCCCTGAGCCTCCCTGTCTCTGGAAACACCAAACCCGAAATAGGACAGAGCATATCTCCATCCAACCCCTCTCAAACTCCACCATTCTCAAATTAACTTTACCAACACGTTCACCAAACTCCGACGAGGGGAAACGAATCGATTCCTGTTGACCTCATTTTTAGGATGAGCTCTCAAACCCTCCATCTTAGACATAAGACTTCTCTTAGACTTTAAGAGTTTCTTTGTCTTAAGACACATCTAGTGATTAGATGGACTCTCAACCTAGCCCTAGAGGCTAAGAAGAGTTAGCCATATGAATATGTCATGCCTTAGGTGTGTTAGGAAAATTTTCCTACCCTATAGCTTGAACCTGATTCCTCACTTCCTCCCGTCAAGTCAAACTCCAAATCAAACTAACTCCAAACTCCAAATCAATCAACATCAAAACTTAAATTAATTCCAAATGATTAAAGCTTATGATTGAAATTCTAAGTTCAAAAATATTTCCTAAGTTCTTTGATTCCCTCTTATGGATTTAGCCTAAACCAAATCCAAATAAATTCAAATTCAAAGAATTTTCTCATAACCCATTTATATTCTAATCTATATTCACAAATATAAATAAAAAATATAAATTCAAATATCCAAAAATAAATTCAAACAAAATTAAATTCGAATTCAACCAAAATCCAACCTAAGCCTTTCAAGTTAAATTCTTGAACTTAGCCAAATCAAATTTAAATCAAGCCAAGCCCTTGATTTTTCTTCATGATTCAATCAATCCTCAATCATGAATCAAAATATAAATACAAACTTCAATCATCAATCCAAAAATCAATTCAAAACTCAAACTCAAATTCAATCAAAATTCAACCTAAACCTTTTAAGTCAAATTCTTGAACTTAGCCAAATCAATTTCAAATCAAGCCAAACCTTTGATTTTTCTTCATGATTCAGTCAATCCTTCAAGCATGAATCCAATTATAAATACAAACTTCAATCATCAAACCAAAACTAAATTAAATAAAATCAAACCCAAGTTAAACTCATATTCACCCTTTGAGCTTGAAATTATCAAATGAATCAAAACACATTTGACTTCAAATCTCTTGCAAATGGATTTATATTTCAATCATAAGTCCATATGTGAGTTCAATCAAACTCAAATCAAACTTTGATCAAGCCATTTGACTCACTTAGGCTTACTTGACCCAAGGTGACCTAAAGTACTCTTATGAGCCAAATTATAATCCTAACCAAATTGGATTGAACTAAGCCTACCTAAGCCTCATATTATGAGCAACAATTATCATGAGATGATCAATCACTCAAATAGGGTCAAACCAAGTCAAACGTAAGGGTTGACCAAGTCAACACTTAGCCAAAATATAACCTAAACTAGCCAAAATCCACTATATGACAAATTGATTGAAACCATTGATCAAAACTTATTCATGACTAAGTCATCATTTGAGCCTAACCTAGCCCAATTGGCCACTTGACTGAAGTTGACCTAAAAAATTAAAATGTGTCAAAACTTGATCTAAGCCAAATCAATTGAAACCAATGGGTCAAATTCATTCTAAAATGAGTGTTAAACTTGACCAAAGTCTCAATTGGCCAACTATTTCCAACCTAGCCCAATTGGCCTTGAACCCAACTTGACCTAAAAGGTCAAATTGAGCCAAATCCAAATATAAACTAAATTGATTGGAAACAAAGATATCGATCCATTTCAAATGATCAACCAAATATAAACCAGCCCATGACCTAACTCAAATAGGTCAAATGGGTCAAATGGGTCAAATTGGTCAACTTGACTCATTTGACCTAAATGAAATCATGTGAACCAAATTCAAATATTAATCAAATTGAACCAAAACAATAATGTCAAAATATTTTAAATGGTCATATGAATTTGACCCAACCCTTGGTTTGACCCAATTTGACCAATTGGTCAACTTGACCCAAGTTGACCCATTTTGACTTAAATGGGTCAACATGAGCTAAATCATATCAAACTAACTCTAAATTTAATGAAACTTGGCATATCCCATTTTTCAATCATACCAAATATATTCAAACTGAAATCAAAGCCAAATGACCATTTTACCCCTAGGCCATAGGGTAACCTAAAATCAAAACCACTTGGAATTTGGTCAATTCCTTTTCATGGACACTTAACATCCTCTCAGTGGACCAAATGATCACTAATGGACATGGTGCCCATGGCCCATTAGGTTTGGGCCAGCCAAACCCAACCCAATGGGAAAACCGATCACCCACTTAAGAATTGAGCACATGGGATCCCTCCTCCACTCAATTAAAGCACATGGGAGCTTCACTACTCCACTCCACACTCAAAATCGAACCATGTGCAAGTCCTAACAGCCTAACAAACCAATTGAATAGGGTGTATTGGATCAAAATGATAAAGCTCTTCACGGTCGTCCGATTCACCTAGGGGGAGATATACTCCCTCTAATTCCACTTGAATTCAAAAAGGCACACATTTGATTGAGCTAAGGGAACTCAGAGCAAGCATTTGCAAGTCTCCCCAAGCTTCCTAGAGTGAATTCCAATTCTCCATTTTAAGTTTCTTCAAGCCGAAAATAGGGGAGCTCCACCCTTTTTCCAACTTACTCAATACTTCAAATCAAGCCAATTCCTCTTGCAAGCTTCATCAGAGGACTCAATCGAACTTGCCTAAAGCTTAATCCAAGTTCTCAAGGCAAGGGAAGTGGGCCTTCGATCAAGGTCGCAAGGATTTGAAGGTGAGCTTGGTCCATAGAGAGATCTACTCAATCCCAAGGCTTGAAAGTTTCAACAGAGCTTCGTCTCCACTAACGAAGCTACCTCATCAGATTTGAGCACCGGTGATAGCCTTCGGTGAAGTATGGATCAAAACTAAGCTTAAAGAGTGTGTGGTCTTTTGTGAAAGGAATTTTCACTTCAAGTAAAACTAGCCGTTGGATGTGTTCTCCCTTACATGATGATGGTGTGGGTTGAGTTTGGGCTCAATATAAGCTCAATCGAGCTCGGATCATGCCATGGAAGATGGACGGTGGCCATCTCCAGCAGCCGTGCTCAGGGACGGATCATGGGCCATCCATCCGTGCATTTTGGATGGAAGGCCATGATTAAGATGCGTAGGATCCCTGATTTAATCCCCAAAGAACCACGAGCTTGATCTCAGCCGTCCGATCCTTGATCAGACGGATGGGGAGAAAGCGCGTAGCGCCGCCGCTGACACGGTGCTACGATGTTACAACTTAAGTGTCCTATCCTGTCATGCCACGTGGAAAGCGCACGTCGCGTCAGCCTCCACATGGCGTCGACGGGATTAATCACTTAATTAGGATATTTAATTCATGGATAATCATGAAACTTCATAATAACATAACTAATTCTAGAAAAATCATAAAAATACAAGGTAAAATGCACTATAAAGATATTTCTTAAGAGAATAATATAAAAATGTTTCCAATGGATTTTAAATAGTATATTTTTCTCAATTAGGTTTTAATGAAAATTTAATAACCTTAATTACTCCCTAATTATTTCGTTAATTCATTTCAAATTTCTTTGGCATATTTAGTGGGATGACCTCTGCCTCTCCTAATTTTCTTGGGATTTATTGATGAGTTAATTAGGAAAATCATGTAATGAATCCTTAATCATCCTCTTTACGTAATTAATGATAATTAAGCATATGAACAGTGGTTTACTTTTTTTAAGTTAATTAAGCCTTACTTAAGTGAAGAAGAGATTTATGGAATGGATTTGGGAAATTTTCTCTAAGCCATTCCCTAAACCCCTTTCCTTAATCCAAACTTAATTAAGGGCTAACCCACTAATCATCCACTTAATTAACTTGATAAAATTTTCAAAATATTCTAGAACTTAATCATTTCATCTTAGGTAGGTGCTTAGGTGTTCAATAACCTAAGTAGATTAAGGAAATCAAAATCAAACCCACATGTGTGAGAAAGGTTATGAAAGTACTTAAATTAAACCCTTTAACTTAATTAATCACTAATTGTGAGCCAATTGCATTAGGCCCATTCTTTCCTAGGGGCATTGCTGATTTAAATTCTTTGTGTGATTTTATGTCATATCATTGGCTCATAATTATTTGATTAAGTATATTAAAGTGATATAGATAAGAGTAATTAATACACTTAATTCACACCTTAACCTAACCAATGTATAAAATTGATATAATCACCTAAAATTTAAACTAAAATATCATACACATGTGAGAATGAGTTAGGACTAGCAAACCTTCTCATATTCTTTAAATTCAAAATCAAATTCAAACAAAACAAAATTTCTTTAAAATCAAATTTAATTTGCTTTAAATAATTCTATTTCATAAGGTTGTCCTTAGGAATTGATTAGGGTGAATGAATTTACATGCTTTCATCACTGTATTTCTTTCCTAGCATGCTAAATGTGTATGCCATATGAAAATCATGCATTCAAACTTTTTGAAAATCAAATTAAAAATGAAATATTTTCTTTATGTCAAATTATATGTTTTGGCTAAAGTAAGGATATGAATGCCTATTATCATTATAAATTCTAAAAATTATTTTAAAACTTATGAATTAAACATCAAAACTAAAAGGTATGCTACTTATAAGTACTTATGAGCTTAAATGTGAATAGCATAAAATGTGTTATGTGATTTTTCCTCTCTTTCTTAGCATGGAATTGTATAGGATTTGCAAAGTGTATAGTCCATTTGAAAAGGACATAACACTTGCTTAAATCCATTCCTATACATTCCTATATCATGACTTAAGAAGGAATTATGCATCACACATATAAATTAAACAATCAAACCAAAATCAAACAAACATAACCTTTTGCATCTTTCTTTTTCAATTCATTTCTTTTGTACATGCATATGTATTTAAGGAAAGTGATATATTAGTCTGGACAACCTTGGGGTTTCAAGGCTTTAAGTAGCCATAAGTAGGTCTTGTACCTTATGTCGCTGGTGCTAATAATGATGCCATACTCACTTATGTCTTTCATACATATAAATGTGCATATGAAAAATGGATAAAAGAATTCCTCTTTTTCTACTTAATGAAAAATCATGCATCATAAAGCATCCAAATTTTTTTAAGTAACACTACTTAGCATTCATCATTAAGGTGTGCTAAACATTCCCATTTGTATGTATAGATATGCTTAGGATTCATCCATATGCATGTTACATATGCGGGAAAGAAATAAAATATTGTGTGTTTTGTGATAGTAATTCACTTTACTTAATCTTAAAATAGATTTGTTTTTGAATAGGTTTGTTTAGGGAAAAATCTAAACTTAGGGTTAATTAAAACACATAAGAAAATATTCACTAAACAAAAAAAAATTATTAATGAATCTACCTTAGAAATCACTTAAGGTAGGGAGGAAAGAAGTTTTTTTTTTTTCTCTTTTCCTCTCTTTACAACACTTAGTAATTAAGTAGGTTCATTCAAACCAAATCAAATCATCAAATAAAATTAATCCAAATCAATTAAACAACTTAAATTAAAACCATACTCTAAGTTGAACATTTTCATACTTAAAAAATCTAAACCTTAAAGTCTAGCTAAGCACACCACACAAACCTTTTAAAACACACACATTAGCTTAACTCACCACTTCTAGTCCTATGTTAGGATGGTGCATTGTTTGATGCTTGTTTTTATTTTATGATGTGATATTTTAGTCTGGATGTTAGGGTGTATGTGCATAGAATGAATGGTAGGATGATTTAGTCTAATCATTGTCTTCTATAGGGGATTGTGCTTAAGGGACACTGTAATAAAAATATAACTGCTTTTACTGTGCAGGTCGCTTATACCCCTAAGCATAATCCAAAATAGGCCAGGTGGACTTGGTTACCCATGTGTGGGGTGCTAAGTCCAATTTGTTTATATACATGCTTGGGATTGTGTGGTTTGTTTAGCTAATCTCTATTTTATAGGTTTTAGTTAGATTTACTTTTTCCTTTTCATGTACTTTTGCAATTAAGATTTTGAAATGATTGTTATGGGGGGTTATGATAAATATTGGTCATAAGATTACATCTTATGTACCATGTGAAGCCTTTGAAACATCCACATTCCAACCATCCAAAAGAAGGAACCAAAAGAAGAAAGAAAAAAGAAGAAAAGAAGAAAGAAGAAAGAAGAATGAAGACCCCATAACATGAATTTCCTTGCTTGATTGTAATTAATTCATTTGTAATACGAGTTATATAAGGATAGAGATCAGTTACCCAATTTGTTTTTGGGTTTGTGCGGTGGATCCCGACCATAAATGACATCTTATTCTTTTACGCTAGCTTTATAAATTGATTGATGTTTGTTTAGCTTGTGCATTAAAATGACATGTTTTCTTAGTTTCTTCCTTGCCTTGATGTATGGCCTGGATGACGATTAGGCTCTTAGGGAAAAATAAATTTTCTACCAAATTAATCAACTCACAATTAAAAATTAACAAGTCATAACCTCACTTAAAGCATAGGTTATAAAAATAAGATGAAAGAATTAGCAATCCCTTAGCTGGATGTTGTATTTTCTTTCTCACAGTATATTATTTCACTCTTGATTTGGAGGGCTTCCACCCATGCCAAGGAATTTGGCTTAACCTTTGAGAGCCATGGTGAAAACACACCTCCTTTCTCGTTGATTTTGGCCCATAATCTAATTTCTCATGCATTAGGCATATGAATCCTATAGCTTGAGTCAAATGAATTGTCCAAAATAAAAATATAATATATGGAAGATTTGCATTAGATTTAAGTCATTAATCATGCCCTATATGATCTAGTCTCTTAGGGAGTGTGTTTAAGGACTTAGTCTTTTTTTAAATAAATAACAGCTTAGCTATCTTGCAAAAGCATATGACTTGCCTACTTATATTTAAAACTGTAGGAGGAGTTAGTTGGAGGCCACCCCTAAGCGGTTGTAGGTCCAAACAGTCAGGTGATTTATTCTCTCTTATGGAGGTAAATCATATACCCATTTTTTGCCTTAGATTTAGGTCATGCTTTACTCCTCGCCAAAGCTCCCTAGACCATAGGATAGTTTGGGATGCTTACTAGGCTTCCTAGTATCATAAGCATCCCCTACTTATCTTCCTTTGGCTTCGATAATAACTTCCTTCTCTTGATCAATCTCACTTGATCTTCCAAAAATAAACCAATCATTGATAGTCTTATCTTTTAAAATTTTTGGATACAACAATCATTTACCTTAATTGAGAGTATTCCTAAGGAATCTTGTTCCTTAGAATGTAATTAACAATTGGAGCTTTCCTCCATAGGGAACTTATCGAACCCGATTTAAAATAAATCCTGCTTTACTTTTTCATGTAAAGTAGGGGAAGAATCTCTGGTACATATGAAGACCCATAGTCCTTGGAGTCCTTATTGTGATTGGTCATTGTAGGGTGGTGATTTCTATCTTCGAGATAGTACATATTCAATATCAGATCACTAATAAGAACATCTGCGTATCTACGTGGTATCCCAACAAAAGATATATATTTTTGTTTTCATTTATCCTTCTAAAAAGATAGATGAAGGTAGGAATATGTTCACCATAGATTTTTCTGGCGACTCTACTGGGGATAGAAAATGTGAACTCTCCACTAGGGGAGCAAGTTCAGATCATCCGCTAGAGAGAAGAGGTTGTGAAATTCGCTGAGGGATCATAATTCGTGATTCACTGGGGGAATTAAAAAGATTTCCATCTCATTGAGGAGGTATCTTTGTGAAGATATTTCTCAATGCCGTACCCGATCACCCTAATAAGAACATCTGCGGATCTGCATGGCATCCCAAAAGGCGTATATTTTTGTTTTCATTTATCCTCTTTCTAAAAAAGGATAGATGAAGGCGGGAATATTTTCACCATAGAATTTTCATTTGGCTTAGTAGGCTTCCTAGTATCTTAAGTACCCCCTCCATCTGAGGAGGTATCTTCTTTCAGCCTCTAATGCCTTAAAAAGGGGGTAAACCATTGTTCACATGCTTAATTTCCTTGATACAATTTTCAAAACATTCCAGAACTTAATCAATTCATCTTAAGTAGGTGCTTAGGTGTTCAATAACCTATGTAGCTTAAGGAAATCAAAATCCAATCCACATGTGTGGAAAAGGTTAGGAAAGTAGTTGAATTAAACCCTTTAAATTAATTAATCACTAATTATGAGCCAATTGTATTAGGCCCTTTCTTTCTTAAGTGTATTGTTGATTTAAATTCCTTGTGTGGTTTTATGTCATACATTGGCTCATAATTATGTGATTAATTACGTTAAAGTGGAGTAAGTAAGGGATAATTAACACACTTAATTCACACCTTAACCTATCCAAAGAATAAAATTGATCTAATCACCTAAAAATTAAACTAAAACATCATAGACATGTGGGAATGGGTTAGGACCAGCAAACCTTATCATATTCCTTAATTTTAAAATCAAATTCAAACAAAACAAAATTTCTTTAAAATCAAATTTGATTTGCTTTAAATAATTCTATTTCATAAGATTGTCTTTAGGAATTAATTAGGGTGAATGAATTTACATGCTTTCATCACTTTATTTCTTTCCTAGCATGCTAAATATGTGTGCCATATGAAAATAATGCATTCATACTTTTTAAAAATCAAATTAAAAATGAAATATTTTCTTTATGTCAAATTGCATGTTTTGGCTAAAGTAAGGATATGAATGAATATTATCACTATTAAATCTAAAAATTATTTTAAAACTTATGGATTAAGCATCAAAATTGAAAGGTGTGCTATTTGTAAGTACTTATGAGCTTGCATGTGAATAGCATAAAACGTGTTATGTGATTTTCCCTCTCTTTTTTAACATAGAATTGTATATGATTTGCAAAGTGTATAGTCCATTTAAAAATGACATAACACTTTCTTAAATCCATTCCTATACATTCCTATGTCATGACTTAAGAAAGAATTCTGCATCACACATATAAATTAAACAATCAAACCAAAATCAAACAAACATAAACTTTTGCATCTTTCTTTTTCTATTCATTTCTTTTGTACATGCATATGTATTTAAGGAAAGTTATATTACGGACAATCTCGGTTGTGAGGTTTTAAGTTGCCTAAGTCATCTTGTACCTTACACCCCTAGTGCTAACAATGGTACCGTAATCACTTATGCCTTACATACATATGAATGTGCATATGAAAAATGGATAAAAGAATTCCTCTTTTTCTACTTAATGAAAAATCATGCATCATAAAGCATCCAAATTTTCTTAAGTAACACTACTTAGCAATCATCATTAAGGTGTGCTAAACATTCCCATTTGCATGTATAGATATGCTTGGGATTCATCCATATGCATGTTATACATATTGAGAAAGAAATGAAATGATGTGTGTTTTGTGATATTAATTCACTTTACTTAATCCTAAAATGCTTTTCTTTTTGAATAGGTTTGTTTAGGAAAAAAAAAATTCTAAACTTAGGATTAATTAAAACACATAATAAAACATTCACTAAATAAAAATCAAATATGAATCCACCTTAAAAATTACTTAAGGTAGGGAGGAAAGAGAAGTTCTCTTCTCTTTTCCTTTCTTTATGACTTAGTAATTAATTGTAGGATTCACTCAAACCTAATCAAAAAAAAAAAAAAAAAAAACCCAAAATAACTAAACAACTTAAATTGAAATCATCTTTTAAGTTGAACATTTCCATACTTAGAAAACTTTAACCTTAAAGCCTAGCTAAGCATACCACCCAAATCTTAAATGACACACATATTAGGTTAAGTCACCACTTCTAGCTTTAGGTTAGGGGGTCAATTATTTGATGTTTGCTTTTTTTTGTTTATATTATTATGTTAGGTGTCAAAATGATGAATGATAGGATGATTTAGTCTAATCATTGTCTTATGTAGAGGATTATGCTTAAGGGGCGCTGTAATAAAAATATAAAATTATTTTTTATGTGCAGGTGCTTATACCCCTAAGCATAATTCAAAATAGGCCAGGTGGACTTGGTTACCCATGCATGAGATGCTAAGTCCAATATATATATATATATATATATATATATATATATATATATATATATATATCTGTGTGTGTGTGTATACAAGACGCTAGATTGTATGAATTGTTTAGCTAATCTCTATTTTGCAAGTGTTAGTTAGATTTCCTTTTCCCATTTTCATGTAATTTTGCAATTAGGATTTTAGAATGATTGTTATGGGGGATTAGGAAGAGCATTGGTTATAAGATTGCATCTTATGTACAATGTAAAGCCTTTGGAGCAACCATATTCCAACCATCCAAAAGAAAGAACCAAAAGGAGAAAGAAGAAATGAAGAAAGAATAAATGAAGAATGAAGACCCCCATAACATGAATTCCTTGCTTAATTGTAATTAATTCATTTGTAATCTGGGTTTTATAAAGGTAGAGCTCGGCTACCCAATTTGTTTTTGGGTTTGTGCGGTGGAGCCCAACCATAAATGACATTTTATTCTTTTACACTAGTTTTATAAATTGATTGATGTTTGTTTAACTTGCGCATTAAGATGACATCTTTTCCTAGTTTCTTCCTTGCTTTGATGTATGGCCTAGATGATGATTAGGATCTTAGAAAAATAAATTTTCTATCCAATTAAATAACTCAAATTAAAAATAAATAACTCATAACCTCACCTAAAGCTTAGATTATAAAACAAGATAAAAGAATTAGCAACTCCTCAACTGGATGTTGTCTTACTTTTCTAACATCATGTATAAAAAAGTATATTATTTCACTCTTGATTGGAGGGCTTTTACCTTTGACAGAGAACTTGACTTGACCTGTGAGAGCCATGGTAGAGACACACCTCCTTATCTTATTGATTTTGGCCTGTAATCTAATTTCTCATGCATTAGGCATATAAATCCTAAAGCCTGTGTCAAATTGATTGTCTAAAATAAAAATAAAAATGTAACAAAATTTGCATTAGATTTATGTCATTAAAACATGTCCTACATAATTTAGTCTCTTAGGGAGTGTGTTTAAGGACCTAGTCTCTTTTTAAATAAATAACAGCTTAGCTATCTTGCAAAAATATATGACTTGCCTACATATTTTAAAACCGTAGGAGGAGTTAGTTGGCCACCCTCATTGTAAGTCTGAATAGTGGTTTATCCTCTCTTGTGGAGGTAAACCAAATACCCATTTTTGCCTTAGATTTAGGTCGTACTGTTGGCCCTTGCCAAAGCTCTCTAGATTTAGGTTCAGAGGTTGTTACTTCCTTTTGAGGGTTACGAGCATAAATCATCACTCTTAGGCTTTTTCATAACCTTGTATTATGGAATTGTAAGCCCTGCATTTCTAATAAAAATTTAACTCAAATAAATTAATTCAATTTAAAAAATATAAAACCCCACCATATGATAGTTTGGAGTGCTTACTAGGTTTCCTAGTATCTTAAGCACCCATATATTTCATTTGACTTCGATAAGAACTCCTTTATCTTAATCGATCCCACTTGACTTTCTAAAAATAAAATAATTGATTGATAGTCCTACCTTTCAAAATCTTTGGAGACAACGATAATTTACCTTAATCGAGAGTATTCCTAATCGCTTTCTTGGATATAATTAACTATGGCTTGCCAGAGGAACTTAACTAACTTTAAAATAATCCCTGCTTTACTTTTTATGTAAAGTTGGGGAAGAATCTTTGATACATTATGAAGACCCATAGTTCTTAGAAGTCCTTATTGAGGTGATTAGGTCCATTGTAGGGTGGTGACTTTTATCTATCGAGATAGTACACCTTTTCTCAATGCCGTACCCGATCACTCTAATAAGAATATTTACAGATTTGCGTGGTGTTCCAAAAGGCATATATTTTTGTTTTCATTTATCCTCTTTATAAAAAAAGGATAGATGAAGGCGAGAATATTTTCACCATAATTTTTGATCGATTTGAGCACTAGAGACCACTCCTAGACCAACTCTAGCGAGGATTTTGGCGGCGTTTGAACAACAGAGCCATCGGCAAGGACACAAGACACGAGCTTCTTAGAAGGGCTTCATCTCTTCAAGACGAAGCTACCTCAGTCGATAGATCACTGTTCTTGAGCTCTGATAAGGTAAATTCTGGCAAACGGTGAAAGTTTTAATTTTTATTTGGCCTTTGTGAAAGAAATATTGATTTCATATGATTTCCACTATTAGATCTCTTTAGATCTCTTCCCTAAAGCTTTTGGAGTCGGTCCCAACACCTCATGAGCTCTAGCGAGCTCGGATTGAGTGGAGGAGGGTGGACGGTGTCCATCTTCCATCACTCAGGGGGCGAAGGATCATTCATCGTCCATTCCACGTGATTGAAATAGACGTCTGTGATTTAATTCGCTCGATTCAATTGATTTAATCCTATATGAACCATGAGATTAATCCCCATCATCCGATCTTAGATCAGACGATGAGGACAAAAGCGCGTCTGTCGCCATGTTGGACAATTTAAGTGGCCAATCCCACAGTGCCATGTGGAAAGCGCTGCCACGTCAGCCGCCCACATGGCATCGACAGGATTAGGGATTAATTAGTGTTGAAAATGCAATTAATTGCTCAGAACTTCATAATTTCATAACTAATTATAGAAAAATCCAAAAAATATAAATAAATACATTTGAAAAGGTTTCTAAATAATTTCATTTAATTTTGAACAGTGATTAGAGCTTAATTAGGATTTTAATTTTTTCTTAATTAGTTTAATTAAGCCCAATTAATCTCAAATTTGGCATGTTGATTTAATGAGATGACCTCTGCCTTCCATGATTTTCTTGGGATTTATTGGCCATGTGATAAAGGGAATTTAAAATTTAAATCTTAATTACCCTCTTAATTAATTTAATGATTATTTAAAATCTTAAATGGTAAAAATTAATTAACTAAAGTACATTAATCACTGATTAACATTGAAATGGTGAGGGTGAGTGGTTATGACCTCTTTCCTAATTACTTTTCGAAATTCACTTCATTAAAAGAGAGTTAATTATAATATGACTTGATTAAGGAATTAATTAATTGATTAATGACCAATTAAAATCAATTTGAAAATGTTAATCACTTCAGATAATCAACATTGAAATTAAGGGTTCCTCTTTATGTGTTCAACAACATAAATACTCTTAAGGAAATTATTGTTAGCCCATAAATGTGAGAAAATTATAAAAGTACTTAATTAGATTCTTTAATCTAATTAATCTCTAATCATGAGCCAATTGCATTAGGTCTTTTAGGAGCATTGCAAGTTTATTTTTCTTATGTGCATGTCATTTGTGGCTCATGATTAAATGGTCAATTAAGTTAAAGAAGCATAGGAAAGGATAATTAAATGGATTGTTTAATTATTCAACCTAATTAAATTATAAAATCACTTAATTATCTTTCTTTAAATAAATTAAAATCACCAACATGGGAATGGGATAAAAACATCAAATGATCTCTCATCTTTAAGTTCCATCAAAAGTTCAAAATCAAATTAATAAGAAACTTTGATTTTCTTTAAATGATTTTATTTAATATGATTGTCCTTATGAATTAGTGTAACTGAATGAATTATGTGGAGATGTTTAGCTATTCCTTGTCAATCACTATAAATATTGTATATTATGTGATATCATGCATTCATATCTTCAAAATTAAAAGAAACTTACTTATGGAAAATTGGATGTGTTGGCTTAATCTTATTATATGTATAGCTATTATCACTAATAAATTCAAAATTATTTTTTTCAAAAATTATAAATTATTAATAACATTTGGTGTGATGTATATATATATATATATATATATATATATATATTTGTATATATATATATATATATATATATATATATATATATATATATATATATATATATATATATATATATATAGGATTTGCATGTGTTCATAACTTAAGCATGTGAAAGTAATACTTTCCTTCCTATATTCATATATCGATTTACATGTGTTTGAATGATACTAAGTACATAGTCTAGACATCACGGGAACACGAGAATTTAAGTAGCCCCAAGGAGGTCATTTGATTATCTCACTTCTCTGATTAACAAAGGCACGCACTTAATTAATTTCTTTTCTATGTATCTTTGTATTAGAATTTGGATAGAGCTTTATACTTTACATGTATAAATCATTCAATCAAAAATGCAATCTTTTACATGATTTTCACTCATATAGTTGTATATACGTCCATATGTATTTAAGATAGAAAGTATATAGTCTGGACATCTCAGGAATACAAGGCTTTAAGTAGCCCCAATGAGGTCATTTGATTATCTCACTTCCTTGGTTTAAGCAAAGGCACATACTTGCTTACATCTTTTATACATGTGTGTGTGCATTTGATTAAAGAATGAGAATCCTCTTTTCTACTAAATGTATGCATCTATAATCATTTAAGTATGCCAAAGTATGTTGCATGTATAGATATACTAAGTGCAAAATCATATGCATGTTATGGGTGATGAAATGGAATGGTTCAACATATTCTATGTGGTGGTAATTCAATCACATTAATCTTAAGATGCCTTTCATGTTGAATATGATTCTTTAAGGTTAGCCTAAACTTAGGATTTAATAAAATATTTAATAAATCATTCACTTAAAGAAACTAAATTATAAGAACATGCTTTTAGGAAATGACTTAGGGTAGGGATGAAGGAGGTTAAGCCCCTTTCTTCTCTTTATAATATTTCGATGCTAAGTGTAAATCAAACAAAATGAAATAAAATATAAATTAAAATTTACAAGTTTTTAAACAACTTAAAATGAAAACATTCCTCATGTTAACTTAAATAATTTCAAAACCTAAAAAATTATAATTCAAAAGCCTAGCTGAGACATACCACATAAAGCCTAATCACACACACTAGAATGCTAAGTCACCACTTCTAGCTTTAGGTTATGACGGTATATGTAATGATGATATATTTCATTTAGTGATGTAATGTTTTAGACTGGATGTTAGGAATGTGGATCGTAGACTGGATGTTAGGCCCTTTGTAGCCTAATATTATTTTCTATAAGAGATTGTGCTTAAGGAGCCGCTCAAAAAATAAATATAAATATTCTATTTGCAGGTTGCCTATGCCCCTAAGCATAATCTATTTTATAGGACAGGTGGGCTTGGTTACCCATGTGAAGGGCATGCTAACCTCACTTTTGGAGTGAGCTCTCAACTTCCTTATTATAGATCTAGGACTCTTATAGACACTAAGAGCTCCTTAGTCTTAAGAAACTCCTAGTAATTAGGTGAACATTTAACCTAAGCCTAGAGACTTAGAAGGATTAGCTATGGGAAAAGGTCATGCCTTAGAGATTTAGGAAAATCTGGCTACCCTATAGCCTTAAACCAATCCATGCTTCCTTCTTCAAACCAAACTTCCAAATCAAATTTCAAATCAATTCCAAATCAAATGATTGAAACCCATGATCAAATTCAAATTCTAAAACCCTTCCTAAGCCCTGATTTTATCTTATAGACTTAGCCTTAACCAAATTGAAATCAACCCCAATTCAATTG
Organism: Cymbidium sinense; assembly: GCA_021442155.1. Lineage (NCBI taxonomy): Eukaryota > Viridiplantae > Streptophyta > Magnoliopsida > Asparagales > Orchidaceae > Cymbidium > Cymbidium sinense. The sequence continues at coordinate 145,726,816 of CM038216.1, forward strand.
ATTTTCTCAAATATACATTCAATCTCAAATCAAATTCCAAATAAAATCTAACTCCAAATGATTGAAACTCAAAATCAAATTCAAATTCCAAAATCCCTTCCTAAGCCATATGAACCACCTTCATATGCTTAGCCAAAACCCTCTTTAAAGAAAATCAAACTTGATTTATTTCTTTATAAATCAATCATTCCTTTATTTATATTCACAAATATAAATAAAATTTAAATTCAAACTATTCAAATCAAATCAAACTAAATCAAACCAAATCCTGACATTTCTTAAGCCATATGGATCTACCTCCATAAGTTTAATCAAATCTCAACCCAAATTAGCCCAAACTCAATTGATTTCTTTATAAATCAATCATTCCTTCATTTATATTCACAAATATAAATGAAACCCTCCCTCTAATGACCAAAAACAAATCAAACTAAATCAATTCCCTACGTAAGCCCTTTTGACCGACATCCTTAAATTTTGTCAAATTTACTTCCAAATCACTCCAAAGTCAAGTGACTTTCTCATGAATCATTTATATCTTCTTTTATATTCACAAATATAAATGGAATATAAATCCAAATAGCCAAAACCAAACCCAAATCAAATCAAATTTCCAATTTTAGCCTTTTTAGTCAATTTCTTGAACTTGGCTAAATGATACCCAACTCAATCCAAAACCCATGAATTTCTTTTGATTCAATCATTCCTTCAATCATCGCTCCAAATATAAGCATAAACTATAATTATGAAATCAAATCTAAGTCAACTCAAGTCAAGCCCATGTTGAGCCCCTTTTGACTTGAAATTATCATATGAACCAAAATCCATTTGACTCCAAACCAATTGCAATTGGATTTATATTTCAATCCTAGGCTCATATTGAGTTCAACTAAACTTGAATCAAGCTAAAATCAAACCAATTGACTCATTAGGTCCACTTGACCCAAAGTGACCTAAAGACCCTTTTTGAGCCAAGTTCTAATCCAACTCAAATTGGATTGAACTAAGCCCATCCAGACCTCATATCATGATAAACAATCATCCTAGGGTGATCAACTACCTTGAATTAGGTCAAACCAAGTCAACTTGGTCCTTTGACAAAGTTAACCTTTAGCCCAAATGAAACCCAAACTAACCGAAACCCACCATATACCAAATTGATTGAAACAATCGATTCAAACTAATTCATAATCAATGATTGAACATGACCAAACTCTCAATTGAGCCAAACCAAGTCCAATTGGCCATTTGACCTAAGTTGACCCAAATTGGCCTAAAAAGCCAAAATGGGTTAAATCATGATTTGATCCAAATTGATTGCAATGAATGGCTCAAGTTCATTCCAAATCACTTATTGAACTTGACCAAAGCCATGGTTGAGCCCAATTTGACCAATTGGTCAACTTGACCCAACTTAGCTCAAATTGACCTAAAAGGTCAAATTGGCCAAAATCCAAATTAAACCCAAATCAAACCAAACCAAAGCCTACAATCATTTTCAATTAACCAATTGAACATGAACCATCACCTAACCCAGCCCAATTTGGTCAAATTGGCCAAATTGGTTAACTTAGCCCATTTGACATATTTGAATCCAAATGAGCCAAAATCAAACCTAAGCCAAATTAATCAAAACCACTTGAACCAAAACTCTTCAGAACATTATTTGAACCTAACACAAGCCTTGGTTTGACTCAATTTGACCAATTGGTCAATCTAACTCAAGTTAGCCCATTTAAACCCATTTGATCATATGAAGCCAAACCACCCCAAACCAACCCATGGGACTCTAGGAGCTGGGCTAAACCCGACTCAAACCAGCCCAAATCCAAGTGGGACCAAATCCAAGGGGATTAACCATTGGAAAAGCCTCCCCATATTAGATTCTTTTCATAAAAAGGCAAGTCCACTTTCCCATCACTTGGGCAGCCATCCAAGTGCCAAATGGGGTGCACCTAAGCTTCATAGCCCACCCTAGAACAATTACTATCAGCCATGGACCAAGGGGAGTTCACCTCCTCCCCTCTCAAACCAGATCGAGCACCCAAAGGACCAAGCTAATGCAATCTCCCCATATCTTTCCTTGAGCTCCCTGCCATAGCTTCCTCCACTCCTAGCAAGCCACGTGGAGCTGACGACGACCCCTCCGACACCTCAATGGGGGAAAATTAGCAAAATTTCAGGGACGGATCCTGTCTGTCCATCACAATCAATTTTGGGGTATACTCCCTCAATTTGAGTGATAGTTGTGACAATTCACATTCTCTGAGTCCCTTGAGTGTTTTTGAAATCCCTCAGAGCCTTCTAGAGCACCCCAAGCCTTCTTCGATCGGCCATTGTTCTCTGTGTGTGAAGTTACAATAGGGGAGACTTCTATTGATTCAAACCCACCCATTTCTCAACCAAACTCCAATTAAACTTGCACACACCTTCACCACACCTAATCAAAGGAAAGAAAATCATCCCTTGAGCTTCTAAGCCACCGGAGGTCCAAGTTCGATCGAAGCCAAAGCTCTTACATGCATGGATTGGTCGTCCGAGTGGCTCACTTCAAATTGAGGTCCAAGCTTCTGTGGCTTGCTTTCTACCAAACAAAGAACTTAGTCAATCCCACCACGACATTAGCGTGAGGTAATTCCTCAAAATCATCAATTTAGGAAAAGTGTTGGTCATTTTCGAAGGAAATTTGTATGTCATGCTTTTTTAGCCATTGGATGTGTTCGTCTCCTCTTCTTGATGGTGTGGGATCAATTTGATTCCAACTGAAGCTGAGCTGATCAATGGAGAAAGATGACATATCCTTTTTCACCTTTCAAAGGAGACAGATCATGGGTTGTCCGCTGTGATCAAATGAATCGATGATCGCTAGATCCTCTATTTTCTTCTTAATCGCGAGATCTAATCATGGTCATCCGATCTTAGATCGGACAGTGCACGGGAAAGCGTGTCCGCCATAATCCAAGTAAACTTTTCAATTTGACAATTTAAATAGCCTATCCCGTTGCGCCATATGGAAAGTTCATGTCGCATTAGCAGCCACACGACGTTGACAGGATTAAGGGTTAATTAGGGCTATTTTAATTAATTTTTAAAGCTGAAACTTCCTAAAATATAACTAATCTTAGAAAAATTAAAAAATATAAATGAGAGCTCATTTTAAAGGTATTTTAGAGGAGAATCCAAGAAAATTATTATTAATTAATTTTGAATAGTAATTTCTACTTAATTAAGGTTTAATTAAAAATTTAATTAGCCTACCTATGCTTTGATTAATTATCTAATTTATTTCAAACTTTCTAGAGATATTTAGGGGATGACCTCTGCCTCCCCTATTTTTCTTGGAATTTATTGGATAGTTAATTAAGGAAATTGATTGATTAAGCCTTAATTAGTCTCTAAGCTTATTTAGTGATAATTAATCAAATGAATAATTGATTAATCAATTAAGTTCATTATCCTTTGTTAATAGTGGAGAACCTTAGGAAAATGGGTTGAAACTCTTCTTCCGTTCTTTTCCTTAAGTCTTCTTCATTCTCTCTTTAAAATTAATTAATTAGGACTCATTAATTAATTAATTAATTAAATTAATCAAAAACCCAAATTATATGTGAACTTTAATTAACTAATTGAAAAACTTTAAGGATTGAGACTTAGGCTTCTTTCTTTGTCTCTTCCCCTTAGTCCATTTTATATTATTGATTAAGGGTAATTAGGATTTAATTAGATAATTAATAAACTTAATTAACTTGATTAAATCTACTTTCCTTAATTAACTCATGGGTAGCTCTTTAGGTGTTCAATAACCTAAAGAGAGAGCTAATAAAATTATGATTAGCTCACATGTGTGAGAAAACTATTAAAATAAATAAGTGAGTCCCTTAAGCTTAATTAACTATTAATTATGAGTCAATTGCATTAGGCCCCTTTCATTTCTTAGGAGCATTGCTAATTTAATTTTCATGTGGTTGCATCTCTTGTTGGCTCATCATTATTTAGTTAATTAGCTTAAGGTGATGTAGGCAAGGGTTTAATTAATTGATTTAATTCATACCTCAACCTAATTAAGCCATAAAATCAATCTAATTGCTTTTCATTAAATCAAATTAACCCACATATATGGGGAATGAGATTAGTATTAGCAAACTTCTTTCACATTTCTTAAATCAAATCAAACATAAAGATAAAAAATGGCTTTAAGAAACTTTGGTTTATTTTAAATGAGTTTGTTTAATATGATTGTCCTTAGGACTTAGTTAGATTAAATAAAATTACATGCTTGTGTTTCTTTATTTCTTTCCAATCATGTTAAAATATTGTATGTCACTTATACTCATGCATTCATTTCTTTCAAATTAATCAAATGAAAATGATTTCCTTTATGTCAATTTGCATGTGTTGACTTAATTATAAATATGTGTGGCTATTATCACTATTAAATCTCAAATGTATTTTCAAAAGCTTATTAATGAAGAATAATATGTATATTGTGACTTTAGTTACACATACATAGGAGATGCATTTGAATATAAGCTTAATGTATAAAGTGAAGCCTCTTTCTTACATTCATACGTTGACTTGCATAAGTTTGAATTTTAATGGGTATATTAGTTTGGATATTTCGGGGATGCACAGCTTTAAATATCCCCAAGGAGGTTCCTACCTCACTTCCTTAGTGTAAAATAATGGCGACGTACTCGTTTGATTTCATTCTTATGCATCTTAACAATGGAATTTAAATGGAGCTTTAATTCATTTACACAAATAAATCAATTCAATTAAATTCTAGTTTTGCATGATTTTCATTCTTATAATTGTTTATATATCCATATGTATTTAAGAGTAGCAGGTATATTAGTCTGGACATTTCGGGGATGCAAGACTTTAAGTCGCCCTAAGGAGGTTCCTACCTCACTCCCCTAGTGCAGAACAATGGTGCTATACTTGCTTAAAATTTTTATACATTTGAATGTGTATTTAGCTAATGAATGAAAATCATTTTTTCTATTAAAAAGATATACATTCATATTTTTGTTCAAGTGGTTGGGTTGATTAGTCATATGATTTAGAGTTCTTTTCTATGCTTTTATATAAGAATTTAGATAAAACTTTAAATTAATATGACAAAATGATTCAACCAAATGGAGCATCAATTCCAAGTACACTTGCTTACATTCATCATTTATGTATGTTAAAATACAAATTGCATGTATAGGTATGCTTAGAACTTAAATCATATGCATGGCATATATATGATGGAAAGAAATGAACACATATGTGTTATGTGATAGTAATTAATTCCAATTAATCTTAAGATGCCTTTCTTATTGAGGTTACTTAAAGTGAACCTAAGTCTAGGATTAATTAAAATATGTAATAAGCCATTCACTAAAGGGAATTGGTTAATTAATTTTATTTAGATGTGGCTTAGGGTAGGGATGAAAGATAGTGATCCTCTTTTTCCCTCTCTTTATAACACTTAGTTGTTAGGTGTAAGCCAAAAGAAACAAAACAAAATACTAAGTAAAAATTTACAAATCAATTAAACCATTTAAATTATAATCACCCTTCATAATTAAATCTTTTTATACTTAGAAAATGATAACTCTAAAGCTTAGTTAGGATATACCACATGAGCTTTAACACACACATTAGATTAAGTCACCACAGCTGCTGGTTTGATGTATGCTTTATTTTGTGATGTATTATTATAGACTTGATGTTAGGGTGTATACTTCATAGACTGGATGATAGGCCTTGATTAGTCTAATCATATTTTTTGCAAGAGATTGTACTTAAGGGGTGCTTAAAATAAATATAAATGCTCTCTTTTTCAGGTTTCTTAACCCCTAAGCATAATCTAAATTAGGATAGGTGGACTTGGTTACCCATGTGTATGGTGCTAAGTCCAAAATTTTCATATAACTGCTTAGGTTGTATGGTGTGTTTAACTAACACTTGTTTTGCAGGTGTAATTAGATTTACTTTTCCTATTTTTGATGTAATCTTACATGAGGAATTAGGATTAGTGTTATGGGGGATTAGGATGAGCGGAGGCTAGAAGACATTGTCCTAGGAGGCCCCTTGATGACTTTGAAGCAAGTAAATCCAAAAAAAAAAAGGAGCAAAGACATGAAGACATGAAGATATAAAGATATGAAGACATGAAGACCCCCCATAACATTTATTCATTTATAATTGTAATTATTTATTCATATACTGGGATGTATAAGGGTAGAGCTCGGCTACTCATTCTTCTTTTCGGGTTGTACGTCAGTACTTGACCGCACCGGCTTGTTATTCTTTCACGTTGAGTTTATAAACTGTTTGATGATTTGTTTATATTATGTAATAGAAATGACATATATTTTCTTAGTTTCTTCATATACGATGATTTAATGTGTGGCCTAGATTTGCTTAGGATCTTAGAAATAAATAATCTTTTTACCCCAATCATAACTCATAATTAAATTTTTAAATAACTCATAATCTCATTTAAAACCTAAGTATTAAATCAGGATAATTAAAAGATTTAGCAACCCCTTAGTTGAATGTTGTATGTTTAACATCATGCATATCATCTTGTTTCATTCTTATTAAGAGAGGGTTTCCATCCTTGCATGATAGGGGAAGACTTGACCTTTGAGGGTCTTTCTTATGGTGGAAAACACCTCCTTCTCTGTGATTTAGCCTATAACTCTATTTCATTATGCATTTAGACATATAAAATCTTATGGTCTGTGTCAAAATAAAAAGTCCAAAATCAAATAAAATTTGATAAAATTTATATTAAACTAAGTCATTATTTATATTGCTTGTGCTCTAGTCTCTTAGGGAATAGGTTTAAGGACTTTAGTTTCTTTCTAAATAATAACAACCCAATCATTTTGCAAAATATATGACTTGACCACATGGTTTTAAAATGTATGAGTTAGTGCCACCCGTGCTATAAGTCCAAATGGATGATTTACTCTCTCTTATGGAGGTAAATAATATATCCATTTTTGTCTTAGGTTTAGTATGTACTTTGGCCCTCGCTAAAGCTCCATAGATTTAGAATCTGAGGTTGTTGTTTCCCCTCGGGTTACAAGCATAAAACCTCACCTCTTAGGAATTTGTATAATCTTGTATTGAGGGATTATAAGCCCTAGCTTTCTAATAAAATTTCAATACAAACATATAATTCTCCTCAATTTCAAATATATAAAGCCTAACCATGGGATAATTTGGGAAGCTCATTAGGTTTTCTAGTATCATGAGCATCCCCTACTCATTTCCTTTAGCTTTGATAATAAGTCTCTCTTTTTGATCTTCCTCACTTGATTTTCTAAACATAACAAATTTATTGGTAGTCCTATATTTGAGTTATTTGGAGACAACAATTGCCGACTTTAATTGAGAGTATTCCTAAAGAACTGACCTACCTTAGGATGTAATTAACTATGGGGGGCTTGCCCCCATAGGGAACTTTAGTACCCGATTTAAATAAACCCTACTTTATTCATCCATATAAAGTAGGGGAAAAAATCTCTGGTTCATTTGAAGACCCATCATGGAGTCCTTATTAGGTGATTAGGTCCATTGTAGGGTATTGATTTCTATTTTTTGAGATAGTGCACTATTCCTTGATGTCGTACTTGATCACCTCAATAAGTACACTCTTAGATCTGCATGATGTCCCCCCATACACACAAACATAGACAAATCAATCCAAAAATAAACACCATAGGGTGCTTAGTCCAAATTATGAAGTATAACTACTTGAGATTGTATGTATGTTTAGCTAATATCTATTTTGCAGGCGTAGTTAGATTTACTTTTTTCATGAAATATAATTTTGCAATATGAATTAGGATTAGGGCTATGAGGATTAGGATGAGCAGTGGCTAGAAGACTTTGTCTTGGGGTGCCCTATGATGGCTTAGAGCAAATCAAATCAAGAGAAAGAAGGAAGAAGAATTGAAGAAGTGAAGATCCCCATAGCATGTATTAAATTTTAATTATAATTATTCTTTTGTAATTTTGGGTTGTATAAGGGTAGAGCTCGGCTACCTAATTTTCTCTTTTTCATGGTGTACGGCGGTACCCGGCCACATCAACCTCTTATTCTTTTATGGTAGTCTATAAAATGATTGTTGTTGTGTTTAGTTTGCGCACTAAAATAATATGATTTTCATAATTTCTTAATGATTGATGTTTGAATGTGTGGCCTGAATGTGATAGACTCTTATGATAAAATTAATTTTTCTACCCAATTAATAACTCATAACTAAATTTTAAAGCAACTCATAACCTCATTTCAAAGCTTAGGTTGTAATCAAGATATCTAAAAGATTTAGCAACCCCTTAGCTGAATGTTGTATGCCTCACATCATGCATGACATCTTCTACCACTCTTGCAAAAATGAGGGCCTCAATTTTAGCACTTTAGGAATGATTTATGAGAGCAACCCCTTATGACAAAGTTTCACCCTCTTTTTCTCTTGATTTGGCCAATAATCAAATTTTATCATTCATTTAGGCATAAATTATCCCAAGCCTTTGTCCAAATATTGCATTAAGTTAATATAAAAGTTGAAAAAAATTGCATTTATATTAAGTCATATGCTCATACCAAATATGATCTAGTCTCTTAGGGAGTGAGTTTAGGGCTCTAGTCTTTTTCAAATTAAATGATAGCTTAAACCATCTTGCAATTACATAAGACTGGCCTACATGGTTTTAAAGCGTAAGAGGTGTCAACTGGCGGCCACTCTATGAGGTTGTAAGTCCAGAAGAGTCAGACGATTTATCCTCTATTATGGAGGTAAACCTTTATGTCCCCTTTCTGCTCAGATTTAGGTGGCTATCTAGCTTGTGCTAAAGCTATCTAGATTTAGGATCTGAGGTTGCATGTTTCCTTCGAGCTATAAGCATAAATCCTCACCTCTTAAGCTTTTTCATAATCTTGTGTTGATGTATTATAAGCCCTAACAATCTAATAAAATTTTAACTCAAACTTAATAAATTCTCTTACTTTCAAACATGTAAAGCCTCATCATAGGGTGGATTGGAGTGCTCACTAGGCTTCTTAATATCACGAGCATTTCCTATATATTCTCCATTGGATTCTAAGACAAGTCTTTTTAATTGAACAATCTAGTTTGATTTTTCCAAAATATCTAATTTATTGATAGTTTTAACCTCGAAATCTTTGGAGACAATAATTGACTACATTAATCGAGAGTTTTCTTAGAAAATCCTATTTCCTAAGATGTGATTAACTATGGAGGCTTTCCTCCATAGAGAACTAAAGAACCCGGCTTAAAAAACCATGGTTTACTTTTTTATGTAAAGAAGGGGAAGAATCTCTAGTATATACGAAGACCCATCATGCCTTAGGAGTCCTTATTAAGTGATTAGGTCTATTGTAGGGTGATGTTTCCATCTTTCGAGATAGTACATCATATCTCAATATTGTACCTGATCACTTCAATAAGTACCCCTTATGATCTGCATGGTGTCCACATGAACCATCCGAAAATAAACACTACAATATTATTTAGAACTTAGTATTGTCCTCCATTCCTATACTATTCCTATAACTCCTTTCTCCCAAAAATCTTTAGAGGAGACCTGCTATAAGCATAAGTCAATCTTGAACTCGCCAAGTTCATTTTATTAAATATAAACTTGAATATGATATCAATTGAGCTCCCCATGTCAATCAAAATGCTTTCAAGATGACTACCGTGTCATTGTAGGGATTGTCGATTGTTGGTCAAATTTTCTTAACAAAGCTAATTGGGATAATCTTTATACTTGGTGCTTGCATCATGACTGTTGAGTTTTCTTTGCCTATCTGGACTCACTTAAGACTTGTTTACCATGATGACTTCTCATTGTGGGCACTAGTATGATGATGTGGATCATGCAAGCCGGTGTAGGCTCATTCCTCAGCTTTGCAACTTCTTTTTTCATTATCCTCATAAATTTTTTTAACTTTTCTATCTTAGTGAGCTCCTCAAGTGTGGACACTCTTCTGTGTCATGACCATGGCCGTGATAGTATGCATAATACCTTGATTGGTCTCATACTCCATCAACTTTCATGGTAGCCACTTAAAGTATTCTTTGTTTTAGATGGCCTCAACTAATTTATCCATAGATACCTACAACAGTGTTACTATGGGTGGTTGTTGGTACTTGCCCTATATGAGATAAGCAGTGAGTTTTATTTATACTCATTCCTCTGTATTAACACTCTTTTTATTTAAGTGTGCTATCTTCTTCTATTATCCTACCTTTGGACTCAAATCATCTCCTTTAAGAATTGCTTTAAGGTTGATCTCTTTTTTGAGTCTCTTCTATGAGTTTCCTTCGACGATTGGGCAAATATTTCTACAAGTGGGTGAGTGATCATATCTTCCATGTCTTTCCAGTATTATTATGGGACAAATTGTTATATTCTTTACCCCATAATGGTTAAGTTGTCCCATGTTGACAGGCCTACTTATTAGGCACATGGATTCTTATCCTGACCATCTACCACACTCTTCATAGTAAAGAGAATGTTGAATCAAAATTTATCTATGGAGTGATTCAAGACCTTACTTAGACATATGAGAAGTAGGGTAAAATGTAACAAGATTAAATAGATAAAAAGAATAAAAAAATCTAAGAATTTTTATTATGTTAGAATATTTGTAAAAGTGGGGAATCAGAGTAATGCTGTCACCTATCATCTTGCAACTAAAACTCATTCATATCCATAGGGAAGGTAACACTATTGCCAATTATCTTGCAAAAGTGGGAGCTTGGAATCAAATAACTTTTACCTCTTTTGTTGCTTGTATCCACATCAATCTTATAGTGAAAAGAGATAATTTTGGTCATCCCTTGATAAGAGGCAATCTTATGTAATCATTATTTCATCAATGATCTTTTATGAAAAGAATGTGGAGGATTAGAGTAAAAGAATTAGTCCCCCCCTCTTAGGAATGCTAAAAAAGCTTGAACAAAGTCCCCGACCTCTCCAGGGGTGGTTACAAAAGGAAACTACATGATAGTTCCTATAAACTATATGTTTGTTACAATATAGAGAGACTCGTCCATGCTCTAGAGGTTGGGTGAATGCTGCATGTTGAGTGATGAGTCCTTTGATGAAAATTTTCATGTGAATCAGCAAGTTTGACATTGACTACTTGTTTGAGGTGAGTTCCATCTAGTACTCATCCGTGAGGAGGCGAGCTCTCTTGGATCCCCAACAAGAAAGATCTTGCTACTAAGTAGTTGTAGTGGCTAGTCGTCTAATGTGATCACTTGTGGTGAGTTCTTCCATTGTCATTCATGTGCGGTAAATCTTGGGACATTAGTTGCCCAGCTAAGGTGAGTCTTAATTGGTCATCCATGTGATGTGAGTTCTCTTGAGAGGCTGAGAAGTTCTCCATGTGATCACCTGCATGAGGTGGGTTTTTTTGGATGACAAGTGAGCTGTTCTCTTGATTTTTCTACTCATCACCAAGTGCCTTTTTGGCTAGCCCATCTCTGTATTCATATATTTGGGGGTATAAGTAGCTTTTTGATCGAGACTGGATGGAGAACCTAAACACTAATTTTCTATCTTCATATATATTATATCATTAATTACAAATGGATACATATCTTATTGAATGCAACACTTCTTACTACTATTATGATACTTTATACTTTGGATACTTTGGCAAAGTGTGAAAGGAACCTTCTTATATTGATGTATCTAAAATTTTATTATAAGGCAATTATAGGAAGTATTTGCATAAATGATATAGAATTAGGCCTTAATTTTAGAATCCTCAAATTATAATGGCAAAATAATTAACTAATGCCTTTTGATTGTTTATATAAATCTTTATGCATTAGCTTGTTTAATTTCAAGATAACCATATTAAAAGATAAATAAGTCAATATTTTATCATTTATTATATTTATTCAAACTCATGTGTCTGCAAAAATATGATTTATCAAATATCCACTAACAAAATATGTTACATACATAGGTATATTATGGTATATAATATAAATCAATATATTATTATTAGAGAATAATTACATCAAAATTTTCTTTAAGAGTAAAGTTTTCTTCTAACTCTTTCTTTATAGGCTTTAAAAAGCCTTAAGTTATATTTGTGATTTAATTAGTATATCTCCTAGTTTATACATTAATATTAGAACATCATAAATAGTTAAGAAAGCTATTAATTTTCTTAAGTTGGTGTGGATATTATAATATGCTTATTGATCTCATTTTTGGAGTTAGGTTGATCATCTTCTTCTTAGACTTATGACTCATCTAGCTTAGGACTAGGACATTTCTAGTGGTTAGGAGAACACTAATCCTAAGCCTAGAGACTTATAGGGTTCAACCCTAGGATTAGATCCCAACTTAGGATAAATATGGCCCATCTACCCTAAACCTAATTTAGCCATATGGCAAGCTAACTCTTCAAACCCAAACCAATCGATCACAAACCTAACCTTAGCCAAAATCAATTGATTCTAAACCTAACTTGACCTATTGGGATTCAATTTGGCTTAATGGTTAAGTTGACCAACTTGACCCATTTGAGTTTAAAAGGGCTAAATTTAAAGTTAATCCAATCCATTTGAAATTGAACTCACCTAAACTCATTAGAACCTTGATTTCCATTTAATTGAATCAATTTGAACCCATTTAGCCTTTAACCTAAGTTGACTTATTGAACCATTTATGAACAAATTTTAGTTCAGTTTGATTTAGGCCAAATTGAATCAATCCAAATCTCTTGATCATTCCAATCATTAAATTGGACATTTTAATCCATTTTATTCATTCAATTCTACGAATTGATCCAACTAACCCAACTTGACCCATTTGGCTTAAAAGGCCCAATTAAGGCAAAACTCAATCTAACCCAAATTGATTGAAACTAAAATCACCAATCAACTCTAAATTTATTATTGAACTTGTTTCAACATCAATCAAACCCAATTGAATCCAATCAAGCCAATTGATTCACTTAACCTTATGTGGCATAAAACAACAAATTGAGTCAAATCCTAATTCAACTCAAATTCAACCAAACCATCAATCTCTTCCTAAATGATTATTGATTATGATCAATCATTTAATTGTAATTAATTGCATCCACTTGAGCCAATTTGACCACTTGACCCAATTTGACCTAAAGGGCCAAATTGGGCAAAAATTCATTCTAGTCTAAATCGATTGCAACCAATGCCTACAATTAATTATAAATTATTTATGGAATACTTTTCAACTATCAATTGAAGCTAATTTGATTAAACCAACTCAATTGACCCAATTAGCCCAATTTGGCCTAAAGGACCAATTTAAACTGAAATAAAATCTAAACAAAATCAATTCAAATCAAAAGCTCCAACTAATGTCAAATGATCAATCAAACATAACTCAACCCCTCATTCAATCCAATTTTGCCTACTTGATCTGCCTAAGTGGACTTAACCTATGGTGAATCCAATTCAGCTCAAACCAAGTGAACCAAGGGTTCCAAATAAGACAAAATCCCCATTTGAAAGATCTAACAACCCCCTTTGACCATGGCAGTCCTCTTTAGCACTCTTTGAATATAAACCCATTGACCTAACCTAACCTAAAATTGTTGGGCTCAGCCATTGACCAATGTGAGGTTGCTCTCACCTTAGCCGACCTTTGGTTCACTATCCATGGGATGTCTACTTTATGATAGGCTACCAAACTCCATGAGCCACTATAGGACCTCCACCTCATTAACCCTTGCCATTTTCAACCACCCTTGCTGGTCGGACGGTTGCCACGACCTAAACCAACTTTTTTGGTTGGTTCACATGGGGAGGAGGGCATATACTTCTCCCCAATTTAAACTCAACACACATGTTCACTAGAGCATCCTCCTAAGTCCCCAAGCTTTCCTAGAACTCCCCATGTAGCCGTCGACGAGACCAAGCCTTACCTTAATGCGAGCACCCTTTCAGTCCAACCTCACACAAACTACACCAAATTCAAATTAACTCTTCCCACACCTTCCCCTCTCTACGACAAACCAAAATGAATAGATTCCCACTAAATTCGAGCACCTAAAGGCACTCCAAGACCAATTCTGACGAGCTTCGCAGTGGCATTTGGTCTAGAGGATGATCGGTGGGGGAGGCAGCTCAAGATTTCTTCAACAATGCTTCGACTCTTCAAGGTGAAGCTACCTCAGTCATTGGGTTGTTGGTCTATAACTCCAATGAGATAAATTATGGAAAACCCTAGAAAATGCCCTAGGCGTTGGTCTTTTGTGAAGGATTTTTGCACATGGTGTCAATCGGGCCATGGGATCCCTTTAGGTTGTCCCTTTGATCAATTTGAAATCGATTCTGCCATTAAATGAGCTCTAATGAGCTCAAATCGAGTGGGGAAAGGTGGGTGATGCCCATCTTTCGCCTGAGGTTGACGATGGATCATCTATCATCCATTCAAAGTGATTAAAACAGATGATTGTGATTAAACACATTGGATTTTCTTAGTTAAATCCTTTTAATCTGTGTGATTAATCTCGATTTTTTTATACGAGATCGAATGATTGAGATGAAAGCGTGTTTGTCGCCATTGAGTCAACAGCTATGTGAGACATTTTAAATAGCCAATCCCTTGATGCCACGTGGAAAGAGTTGTCTCATCAGAGCTGATGTCGGACTGATTGTGTAAATGAATTAATTAGGGTTTAAAATGTGTTTTAATTAGCCAAAATTTTGAAAAAAAATCAATTGTAGAAAAGTAAAAAAAATACACCAATTTTAGAAAGCTTAGATAGGGGAGAATCTAAGCAAAATAAAATTCTTAATTTTTATTGAGTGAACATTGATTAATTAAGGTTTGAAGTTTTACTTAATTAGCTCAATTAAGCCTTAATTACTTTGATAATTGGCTTGAAATTTGGTGTGTATGTCCCTTGGGATAACTTCTGCCTCTCATAAATTTCTCAAGGTAATTTGTCAAGCAATTTTGAAAATTCAAAATTTTAAATCATAATTAGTCATTTGTGCATTTAATAATTATCTAAAATTAAGAAAATTATGAAATTAATTATTGAAGACTAATTATTTATTAAAACAATAAGGGGATCAAAGAAATTAATTAGGATCATAGGTTCTAATTATTTCTCAAAATCACTCTAAAGGACTTTATTTAATTAATTAAATCATTAATTATTTTAGAGCTTAGAAAAACCATAGTAATTAGTGTAGGTTACTAAAAATTTTGACTAAGCCCTTTTTGTGCTCAGCTAACAAATAGATTTCCAATTGGTTTGACATATTTGAGTGTAATTGATGATTTTGAGTTTTTTCTTATTTAATTAATTAACCCTTACTTATAAGCCCAATTGTTGAGAGAGAGAGAGAGAGGGGGGGGTAGAGAAATAAAACATCAATCAACAATAGTATAGAAAAGTAAAGTGCAGAAAACACAGATTTTTAAGTGGTTCGGCCAAACCCCAAAAATTGGCCTATGTCCACGCTTAACCATCCAGGCTAGGAATTTTGTAAATTAAAATTGAGATTATAACAAATCTCTTGTACACTCCTTCATGGGCAAGTATAACATAACATTGCACTTTCCTTAATGGGCAAGTACAACCCAACAAGAAAATAAGAAAGAAGAATATGAAAGTATCTAACTCTCAATTTAAAATTATTTTGATCTCATAACCTAACTACAATAATATTAAGGCAATTGAAATTAAATGAAAGAAAGAAAGCTCACTTTAATTGATATTTAAATATGCAAGCAATGATTAAACTTGAAGTATGTAAATGATGCACATGAAACTTTAAAATATTTGATGTGAATATGATAACTTGAAATCAAGGTGATTTAATTTATGATTTGAAATATAGCACAATAATGATTTGAAACTTGAATCAATAACTTGTTAGAAAGAGACTTAGAATTTTCCAAAAGATCAAATTAAAATGAAAACTTAAATCACATAAACTCAAATAAAATCTCTTTTTAAAGAAATTATTATTTATGCAAAAGATGAGATGATTTAGAAGTAATAAAACTTGTTACTCATAAGTATTTTATATGAAATAATTACAAAGACAACAATCTCTCTTTAGAACATATAGGAATAATGAAGAGAAAATAACATGCGATAATACACTTTAATTCATCAACCACAAAGCTTTCAGCCAACTCGAGAAAGTATAGAGATATATAAGTTAATCACAAAATATATTGACCAAATGCATAAGAAACTCAAGACAAGAAGGAGAACAAGGTCACTTAGCATGTAAAATCACAAACTAGAATGAAAGCACCTTGTTAAGCTTTCGACCACATGGAAATCCACCATTCCTCTAAGTTCTTTTGTGCAACCCTCAAGGCAATCACTTGTAGGTTGGAGGATGGAAAAAGGATGAAGAAATTAACACTTGATTCGCCAGGAAGAGATCTCCAAAGGTTTTGCAAAAAATCAATCAAGAGAGATTTTTCCAAGAGAAGTTAACCTAGTCTAAAGAATATTATTTATAAGACAAGGGGTCATGATGTTCAACCAAGAAAAGGAAAAATAGGAGGGAAACTGATTTGAAATTAATTTAAATATAAACCAATCAAAATAAAAATAAATGGCATGTAAAAAATCGGCCAAAGAGAAATATGAGAGAATTTAATATGGAAGGTTGGTTTAATTAAACATTAATTTAAAATTTAAATTATATAAGAGGAATTTTGTCCAAGGCAAGGAAGAGGGAAAGTTTAATTAGTAAGTGATTCGATTTGAATCAATTAAGTTAAATTAATTTAGCATGGTGAAGAAAATCGACAAAAAAAAGGAGATATGGAGAGAAAATTAATTTGGAAAGAGATTCAAATTGAATCAATTCATCATATGAAATAATTTCTAATGTAATTAAGAAGTCAATGCTTATGTGGTTCGGCCAAGAGAGAGAGAGAGAGAGAGAGAGAGAGAGAGATAGGAGAGAAGAGTTTGAATTATTACCAAACAAGTCATGACACAATTAATTGTCCAAGTGAAAAAGGGAATAATTCAAATTTTAATTAATTTAAATTAAGCATGATATATGGTCGGCCAAAAGGAAGTTTCCATGATGAGATTAAATTAATATTTAATGCAATATCATAGAATATTCAGTCAGTTTATCTTGATTGAATGAAGGAGGGAAATATATAATTCTAGAACATTTTAAATTAAATCCAAGGACTTATTAAAGTTCGGCCAAGTTACTTTTCTAAAATAGATTAGATTTATTTTAATGTCCTTAATTCAATTAAATGATGATGGAACAGATCTTAGAAGAATTTAAATCAATTTTCATTAAGAGATTAATTTGAATTTGAATAAAGATATAGTTGGCCAAAGGAGGTTTCCAAAAATAGAAATTAGATAAAAGGAAAGAAGACAATTCCATGGATTATTTGAATTAAATTTGAATTAACTCAAATAAATTAAAATTAATTCAAAGTAAATCAACTAGATTAGCATATGATTAGCCACATATCATTCTATAAAGAGGAGAGTTCAAATTTGCATATATAATCAAAGGAATATTCAATTTGAATTAAAAATAATTTAAATTGAAGATTCAAATAAATAAAATTTTTAATTTAGAAAAAAATATGAGATAATTATGGAAATAATTTGAATAACTCTCACACAATTTATTTATAAAATAATCATGAAAAAAATTCGGCCAAAAAAGCTTTGGATGAAATATAGGATATGAGAGAGAAAACTAGGATAATATGAGAGAGAAAATTAATACATTGAATACCTTTTGGATAATTTAGATTCATGCATTGAATAAATGGATATTGAACATGACTAAGCATGAAAATAATTTAAGGAAATGTAAACATAATTTAACTTGCATGGAAGCACAATAAATAGAACAAAGTTTATGCATTTAACTCACATTTTCCAAAATGAATAATTGTAAATATGAAATATAGGATTTATGAATAATTCTAAAATAAATTATTTTGAAATGCATGAAAGATTTATTTTATTTTAGTGAGCTTTTCATTTGCCTTAATATAGTTAATCTTAGAAAAATTCCCACCTAATTGGAGTCCAATAGCTTTAGCATTCTGAATTGACCGAAGAACCTAGACTTGAAGAATTTTCCTGCACACTTGAATTTAACTTGATTAGTAGCATAAAAAAAATATATTTATCATCAATATAAACCTAAATTAAGAATGACATTCATCACGATTAATGTGAATAATTTATTTTGTAAATGAATAATTAGTTTTTATTACACAAGGTTTGTTATCATCAAATCAAATAGTGAGATACACAAGATGTATAGTCAACACCAAATTACATTAGAATTTTTTAAGGCATGTTTTACTTTATGTTCATGCATTTTTAGTAATTTTCTCATAATTCATTTTGGGCTAATATTTAAGCTTTAATTGAATTTATGGGCCTCTTTGGGCTTAATTTAATTAAATATTTAATTAACCATAATTAAATCATAAAAATCACCTAAACTACTTCCAAACCACTAAATGAACAAAGATGGGCAAATGAATAACTTTAACTATTTTTTCTCCTCTTTGGGACTAAATGATTCAAAATCTAAGAGTTAATCTTTAATGAATTCGATTAGGCTTAAGGATCTTTATTTAATGTGAATGTCCTTAGGAATTAATGAAGCTAAATAAATTATTTAGTAATGTTTAATTGCTTTATTTCAATTGTTCATAAATTTGTACTTCATTTGTTTCATGCACTTATATTCTAAATTTATAATTGAAAGATTATATTGATTGTATGGCTTTGAATTAAATAGTGTGTCTATTATCACTAGTAAATTTTAAATTATTTTTTTAATTAAAAAAGATATCTATTAATCTAATTATAAATAAATATGAATAATTAAAGGCTAAATTTAATTCTTATATGTATAAACCTTAATTTGAAAGGTATATAGCTTGGAAACTCGAGGTCGTAGGACTACTGATCCAAAGTAAGACTTGATACCTCTTACATTTGGTATAACCCATCACATATCTTGAAATTTATAGTGAAATACATATTGAGGTTAAATTAATTTCACTCATATGTATTTGAAATATCTTAAAAAATTCATAATTTGGTCCTTATGTCAATATATGTATGCATATGTATATGAATTAACAAGTATATAGTCTTGTTATCTCGGGAGTGTGAGACTTTAAGTAGTCTCAATGAGGTCTCTGATTAATTCACTTTACTGGTTCAACAATGGTACATACTTGTATAAATTTAATATACTCATGTATATGTATATGGATAAGGTATGGTTAAATTAAATTCTTTTATAAGAATTCATGCATCATATTCCATATGCAGGTTGATGTAAACTATATGCATAAATTCATTCAAACAAGTTAAGATATCGTAAATAGTGTAAGGATGTTGACATCATAAGCACAAATACCTAATAGAGTTATTAGCTTGAAATTGCTTGTAACTTATAGGGAAAGAGCTAGTCATATGACATAGGAGGTGGTGTAGAGATTGAAAAAAATATGAAGGTGGCATTAGGAGTAGATCTAGTGTAGGGTGATATTAAGGGGGGATTTGGTGTGAGGCTTATTTGGATTATGTTGGTGCAGAATATTGAGATATGTAAAGAACACTGCTTTTTAGTTAGGGCCAACATGACATTAGAAACAATATTTGAATGGTGAGGAAAGCAGAGATGCTATTATTTCATTAATTATCATAATGATAAATATTCATGTAAATTAAATGTAGAGTCTTGTAATATGTCTATGTTATCAAAATCATTTCTATAAAATGTTATAAAATGTGTCCTTTAATTAGATGTAGTTATGAACTCTTTAGAAAATGCAGTTAGGATAGTCATTATTAAGGGTCAATAATACTTAAAGCACAGTACTTCTACATATTATGAAAATTTATTGAATCAACTAAGTCATTCTAAGTTTTATCTTTTATTAAATCAATTTGAAATATTTTTGATAGTTGACTTACTGTATTATCAAATAACCTTTTTCTTGTTCGGCCAATAGGTATCTAAAAGGACTACTCTATTGGTTTTGTTGGAACAAAGAAGGGCTTGGTAGGAGCAACAAGGGATTGTTATTATCTTTTACTCTTAGAGGAGAAATATTGGGATCATAAAGAAAATCAAAAAGAGGATAATAGGGACATAAAGGAGTTAGTTAACCATTTAAGGATGGAGAAAATCATTACAAGAGTTATTTAATATATGTTTTCTTGCCTTTGGGCAAGTCTCATCTTGGGATAGATGTATTGTCCTAATCTAATTTGTAGCCTTTTTCTACAAGTTGTATTTTTTATTAGGTCTCTTTTTTGCTATCCATTCCTTTTTATTTTTATTATGTTATGATGGCTTTACTTATTTTGTGGGATTGTCCTTTCTTTCATTGATGCTTCAAATGTATTGGAGTCTTTGGACTTTGTATTTTCCTTGAGCTTTTAATTGAAATCTTATTTATGCTTTTAAAAAAGATGAACTTTGCATTGCCCATTCATTGGACCTTAATGTTTTGGAATAGTGTTTATGATTCCCATCAAGGTTTAGTTACTTCACTTGTTTTTATCATTTGATATGATCTAATATGAGTAAATAAGATCATTTGTTGTTATATGAATTTTAAATACTCAAAACCTTAGGCCCAACAAAATAAAGAGAATCATTTATGTCTAGAACTAATGATTAGATGATTTCCCCAAAAGCATTTCTAAGGAGAATTAATTCTAGTACCTTAAACTTTAATGTTTATCCAATAAACTTAAGTGAGTTGAGTGTGGCTTATTAATGATTTGATGATATTAGATTTTATATAGTGTTATCTAATGATTTTCTATATTTTCTCATATGTAATTCAATTCTTAGTTGAGCCATAAAGCCAATGATAATATGTTCCTAAGTTAGCTTGAAGTACTTTTTTTAACCTAGTGAAATCTTATGCTACTAATTATTAACTAGTCATTTAAGTGCTATTATAAGAGTTATAAAATATTATTATTATTATTTTTATCCTACATTTTAATGAGATTTCTAATTGATAAATATAGCTTTATTATAATAGGAAAACTTCAATGGATGACTGATCCAAAGAGATATCATTAAGGGCTATTTGGTTAGCGGTAAATGAAGGGCATCACTTTTTCTCTTTTTTTGTTGCTTGGAACAAATCAAAATAAATACAATGTAAATTTTATGGTATTTCCAATCCCACGGATAACTTATTTTGGGCGACTTCTAAATTTGCTCCAATCAAGCATATTTTAAATATAAATAGTGTAAAGCAGGAGAGATTATTACGTGCAGAGTTAAGATGTAAAGTTATGTCTAGATTTTCACTGTATATTAGTGTACATAAGCTTTTTTTCTTAATATTTAGGAGGGTATTTTAAATACTTTGAACTTCTATATATATATATATATATATATATATATATATATATATATATAAATAAAAGTATTTTAAGTGCAATAAAAAAAAAAGCTTAAAACAGGTAATTTTTTGGCTATTTTTTTATCTTTTTTAATTGTGTATAAAATATTTATGTACAGAGATTCAAAGTATTTAAAATATTTCTAAACTTTAAGAAAAAAAGAAAAATTGATGTACACATATTGTGTACATCAGTATACAGTAAAAATTCGAATTTGGCTCACTTCGCATACAATAATTTCTTGTAAAGCAGAGACTAGGTTGTTTTCAGGGTTGGATACGATGGTGAAGTGGAGGCACGAGGAGACGAGATCACAGAAGTCAAAGACAAGGTCGTCATCATCATCCCCTGCTGTAGCGTTATCGAA
This sequence comes from Cymbidium sinense, assembly GCA_021442155.1. Lineage (NCBI taxonomy): Eukaryota > Viridiplantae > Streptophyta > Magnoliopsida > Asparagales > Orchidaceae > Cymbidium > Cymbidium sinense. The sequence continues at coordinate 145,748,652 of CM038216.1, forward strand.
CCTGTTCGTTGTCGAAGCTTGCGGTTTCAAAGGCTATTTGGTAGAAAGATTTGACTAAATCCTGCTAAACAGCAAAAATGACAACTTTAAATCCCATAGAATTTTAAATTCCATTTCTCCTCCATTCTGCCGTAAGTCCTGGCTTCTGTAAATCCCGTTGGCAATGGCAGGTGGTTTTACGGGATTTAAACAAACTGTAGCGTGCAAAGGGAGGTGGGAGAAAAGTCAAGGGTTGCCATCACGATGCCTCCCTTCGCTTCTTCAATGGTTTCACATAGGCTCCCTAGCGGAAGGGGGAGAAAGATGATGATTTTGGACGCTGAAATCCAGTCGAAGCCATTGCCATAATTCTACAATTTTATGTTTTTTTGTCAAGTTCCTTAAGCCATTGCCAGTCGAAGCCATCACCATAAGAAAAATTAAAAAAGGTTCTAAAGCACCAATATATTTAGTACAAGAAGAGAAGAATGGAAAAGAAGCCTTTTCACCCCCACACCATCATTCCAAGTCACTCATCAAGATTTGGATAGTAGGTTGATGTGCATAGGTAAACTTTATCATTCAAATAGCAAGATTCAAATAAGAGCAAAGTATCTTTATCAGAAAATGAAGAATGAAGAAATTGATTTTTAGACACGTTGCTTTTGAAAAAATTTGAGAAGAGAAGGAAGGCAATCTAAATAATTTGAAAGATTAGTTAAAGTATAGTTTTATAGGTAAAAAGATAAAAAGGATGCTCAGACACGTAACAATAGAAGCCATGTCACTTTTAATATGAAAGACAATTGAATAAAAATGGAAAGAAGGAAGGAAACTTCAACAAGAAAGGAAAATAAGATGATGTGCATCACTAAGCATGTTCTTTAATCTATTAGATCCCTATCTATAGGTATGCTAGAATAATTATTAAAAATTGGTTGAAATGAGTTACATTATAAGAATTAAACTTGTAATCTAAAATATTACTGTGTTATAATATTTCTATGTGTTACATAAGAAATTAGAGTATATATATATATATATATTAATGCTTACATATTATGTCTAACAAAAAAACTAATTAATAACACATTAATTTATATGTGAATATTCATATTACTTAATGACTATCGATTATAATAAACAAAATTTCATAATAATCACTATAGAAAAACTGTAGCTTTTCGACGGAATTTCCGACGACATTTTTTATTAGAAATTACTGGCTGAATAATCGACAAAATTGTTAACCAGAAATATTTCCGATGGAAGTTTCGACTGAGGAGGATGTCAGGATCAAATCACTTTAACTCGACTGAATTTTCGACGGATTACATTGTTGTAATGATTTCGGGCCTATTTTTTTGATGAAAACCGTCATTATAGGGCCGATGAAACCCGCCTACCCAAGTCATTTATACCTCGTTCTCTTCCTTCTATTACAATTTTTTCATGATTTAATCTATTGATTTGTGAGAAATAGGGATTTAAAGTTTTGAGGTATTTTATTAGATTTTAAGTTAAATCTTCTCTAAATTTATTTAAATTTGTTAAATAGTACATTGAAATTCTATCAATGTATAATATATCTTTAGTTACACATGTTAGTTTTTGTATATTTTGTAAAATTATGATTTATAAATTTAGGCCTACTTAATCATCTAAGTCGTTTAATGTGTAAAATTGTTAATTATATGATTTACAATTTTTTTGATGCTTTTATTTAAATTTTACAACATGCGCTGGTTTTAGCTTTATAGAAAAAAGTATTTGGTGATTATGGGCTACAACAGTTTCAATTGTAAAAAATTTCATTCATTGCGAATGACTTAGACATTTAGGGTGTCACATAAAATTAACTATTTATTATGCAATAAATATTACTTATGTTCTTGAGATAAAATCTTAATTGAATTCTCATTTTTTTAAATTTATCAAGATTATGGATATTCGTAGTGAGCGGTCATGGATGTACAATAAATTGCATACCTACAGGAAAAGATTATCTAATGAATTCTTAAGTGGTGGTGAGCACTTCATACACATGACATCTCAATTTCTTTCTTACATTTTTGAAGGAAAGTTTTGATGTCCATGTGCGAGGGACAAGAATCAGGCTTTCTTAATGTCAGATGAAGTCAAGTCAAAGTAACCTTGTATCGTATGGGCTTCCAACCAAATTTTTGGATATGGACTTCACATGGTGAGTTCAAGTGACATATTGATGCTAATAGTGGTGCCTCAATGAGTAATGCATGCCCCTCAGGAGAATATGATTATAGCTGAACTTATGAAGAAATTATTTATGTTGCTGTTAGAGCAGAATACCTTACAAAGGATGAGCCACCTAATAAAAAAGCTCAAAAGTTCTATGATCTACTAAAGGCAACACAATGACTATTATGGGAAGGATGCACGAACCACACTAAGTCATCTGTGACCATAAGAATGCTAAGTATTAATTGAATTTAATATGCCACATGAATGCTTTAACCAATTTATAGAGCTACTAAAAGAAATAAACCCACAGAAAAACATAGTTCTTGAATATCTGTATAAAACAAAGAAGTTGGTGTCAAAGTTAAGACTAAGCTTAGAAAAAATTGATTGTAGTGTGAATGATTATATACTATATTACAAGAACAACGCATAGAATATTGAATGCAAATTTGCAGAGCACTGATGATCAAGTCACACAGTAGAAAATAAAGTAGGCAGAAAGATGTACCACACAAGAGTTTGTTCTACTTGTCGCTAGCTCCTCGTTTATAGAGATTGTATGCTTCCATGTGTTCAGCCTAGCACATGCAATGCCATCATAATTGAGCAAATGCATCACATACCTTGAGTCATCCATCAGATGGAGAAGAGTGGAAGCATTTTAATTGCACTTATCTAGATTTTGCAATTAAGCCACGAAATGCTAGACTTGGCCTTTGCATTGGTGTTTCACCATTTAGTCAGTCCGTTGTGGGCTCCAAAAATTCTCCATTGACCTCTCGACAATTTGAATTGAAGAGAGTTTGATTTAAGTGTGTTGGTGTAATTTTCAGATGGTAGATGAGATAGTAGATAAGACACTACCCAGAGATTTCATCCACATTTGGTGAGGACTTTAGATCTGATTCCAGGTTTTTTATAGGCTCAAGCCCCTATAGTTAATTACCCCTCCTAATAAGTGAGAGAGAACTTTCGATTAAGGCTAGTCGTTAGGTCGCTTAATGCGTAGCATATAGTAGCAGAATATGGAGTTTTAAGAATTTTAGATTTATGAAATTCATCATTTCAGCTTAAACCGGATAATTGGGGGAATGATGACGTGCCCGATCTAGATCCCATGGTTCTGTCATCCCGGGTCGTCGTGGTCCCTAGTCTACTTAGTCAGAGGAGGTAGTCAACCCAACCTGACAGAAGGATCCTTATCAACAACACATGGGTTATGTCGTCCAATAAATTCTTATAGACCTGGGGTGGTGTTTGTCTAAGGAGATAATCTTAAGTCTATCTTAGTTGATAGATGGGTATTTGCCTTATCAAGTATACCCTATGATTCACAACTCAAAGGGCAGAGCCATTGGGGAGCATATGGGCTACGTGATGACATAATGGAGCCCGATTAAACCACCCGTCGAGAACTCGATCATAATCGCTTCATCTATAGAGCCTACCAAGCCAATGCAAATAAGACACGGCCACGCCCCATGGCAAGAGATTGATTGAGAGTGAACATAGTAGAACACTTGATTTGACATTAGCTCTTTTATGAGCTAAAATTATCTTAATTTATCTCCCCCAACAAATAATTTTGGAAGGTAGTTAGATTGAGTTTTACTTTAAGCTTTTAATGATTGAGTTTCATTTAAACAATTTTTAGATTGACACTCAATTTGAGTTAATTTGATTTGAAATTAGAATCACAATTTGATGGAAGTATCCCCTCTGGTTGAAATCACCATTCAACACAGCCATCATCGAGATAGCTAATTGATTGATTAAATCATATATATTTGAGAACTTTATATCTTGTCAATTCTGTTTAGCTCCTAACAGAGGATCAAATTTACTATCACATGACAGAATTAGCTTCTCAAAAATTTTAATAAGTTGAAATTTTTATAATAGATTTGTAGGTTTTGTTAACCCGGATCCAGTCCTAAGACCAAACTGGGATGCAACCCACGTAACATCCTCAGACACTTGAATTTAAGCACTCAACGTAGTGTCGGGGCCCATGCGGGTGTATTTAAGAATGCCTTAATTATCACCTTTTATTGGCTTGTACGATGGGTTGCGAATCCAGTGGCGTAGAAGACGTTGTAAATTGATCTAGTATCTTATTATATTTTTTTTCATATCAATATTTAATTGATTCCAATTTAGCCTGTGCAGCCTTTTCATACATTAAAAGTTACACTTTAAATCTCTATGTTCGAGCACATATAGGTATTTATAGCTTAAATAATTTTATCTAATTAATGAAATCACTGATATTAAAAATCATAATTATAATGAAATTTCTTTTATTTTTGGATTGAAGAAAAGTTCATGCATTCATGCAACATTTAATTTAGTGACGCCTTCTATCTGCTTGTACTAAGAATTGCAGATCCGGTGGCGATTATATCGCAGAAATATGTTTGTATCTGCACTTAAAAGATTGTATATTTACTTGCATTTTATTTATTCATAGAACTTCTAAACTTCAATGATTGACTTATGCTCATTAAAGACCAATTATATCTTTCAAATTCAACATTCAAATTTGATACTCTCTCATACAAGCTGTTATACTTTCTTTAAGCGTGCTTATTTGAATTCAAGCTTCTTTTGAATACAAGTTGATTATTTAGTAAGAAGTATTGCCTATACTTGCTAATATGCCATTTGGTTATAGTGAAAACCTCTTATGAATTTTATTTGATTTTCACTTTAGTTTGAAAGTAGCACTCAACCAATCTCTTATGCTTCAAACTCGACTTCAAGCGCAAGATCCAAATGATCCTTTCAAAGGCTACATTCATGAATGATCATGAGTTACCTAGTTGATCTTGTGCTTATCAGAAAGCTACCAAATTACTTGTGCACCTTTGTTCTCAATTTGGAATTGGATATTTAGACTTACCACCAATCATTTGTTATTTAATATTCAATTAAGATCTTTGCTTCATTTGATATTAAATATGATTTGTTCACATGAAAAGGATTTCAGATGTAATATGAATTTATCCTCAACTCTATATCAAGTTTCATATTTATTTAGGAACTAAACTTCAAATTTAACTTAAAATTCATGTGAGTTCTGGTTCATGTATATCAAAGAAATTCAAGTTTATTTGTTTTATAGCTTCACTTGAGTTTGGTCTCTACTTTCTTATTTAAAATATGATTTTCAATTTTATTTGTACTAAGTCACTTTCAAATTCATTTCAAATTTATTTATATTTAATTTCCAATTCATTTCTTTAAGGCTCTATATTTTTATTTTAACTTAATGTTAAATCATATTTTTGTTAAGTCCCAAAAATTTGACGAAATTTTGGCAGCACTTCAGCAGTTCCGGCGTCATCCCCGCATAGGAGGCTACATCGAAATTGTTTTGGTTTACTCGATACGTCCTGATGAGCATAGCGAGCGGTGTCTTGCAACATCACGTCCATCTCTTCGCACCCACTACACCCTAATGGGTATTAGCGTGGTCATGAAACCTGCAAGTAGAAAACATATATAACTTTTACATATTTAAGCTTCCTCTTTTTTTATGTCCAAGATTTTGACAAAATTTTAGTAACACTTCGACAAGATTCGACGCTCTTCTCGCGTAGGCTACATCAAACTATTTTACCTTCGACACACTAATGAGTGTAAATAGCGATATCTTGACACCATACCGTCTCGACTCCACTATGCCCTAATGGGCATTAGCAAGGTCTTGAAATCTACAGAAAGAGACACAAGCCTATATATATACCATTCCCCACATTTACATTTCCTCGCTCCCGCTACGCCCTATGGGGCATTAGTGAGGCCTTGGAACCTGCACAAAGAGGCGCAAGCATATATATTCCCATACATTCACATTTTCATACACACTCAAACTCATTTTGCTGCACATTTGTAATGCTCGGCAAGAAAATGAAAGGATTAATTGCTATTTTGGATTTTTGATTATCAGAATAATTCGAAAAAAGTGATAAGCTGTAACTGTATTGGATTCCCTCAAGTAAAGAGCAGATAGAAGGAAATAAGAAAGCTCATGCTTGCAGGTGGTGGTGGCGGAGGGAGAGATCAGGGATATTATGGTGGATTCCGCTACTCAAAAGCTCAGGTTGTTTCTAATGGGAACTGGAGAAACTAAAGAACAACCAATTTGATCTGCTGTTAGGAAGGCTTATGTGGGGAGATAGATCGGGCAGCGATAGCATCGAGCTAGCTTCCAAGAAAACTCTTTGAACTTGCATTATATGTTTGATCTAAGTATCACTACTTCTCAAATATGTTGAAATCAAGCATCAAAGAACAGGAATGATGGCGGATAAGCTTATGAAGAAGGGATGTGAGATTCAGAAGAAGAGGGATAAGAGGTGGATGAGGCCACCGATGTAGTTTTTTTTGAGGCATTCGCTTGGTAGGAACAAGCATATTTTCATAGTCTTCTTCATTAAAGACAGTACATCTTCATAGTCGGAGGGCCAAAACCTAGTTAAATGCAAAAACTGTATCCAGGAAAGTAAACAAGAGTATGGAATCAAAATTCGTAGTCCCATTTTTTCCCAGTGTGCTCTTGGTTGCAATTACATAGATGATGAAAAGGGAAGCAGGAATTTCAATACGGTAGTATGATGTTTCGCACTCGCCGCGGACGAGGCACCACACGCGGCTCATGGAAAAGCTACAGAATGCGCCACCAGAAGCAAAAGCTATCGCCTGAGGAGATTAAACGGAGGAAACACTAACATTCCAAACTCTGGTTGGACTTCTTCTTCTTCTTGGTTAGCGTTTCGCCATCATCCATACCACCAGAACCTTCCACCTCCTTTCTCTTCCTCTCCTTGGGTGACTTCACCATGACTAGGGCTCTGAAACATGTACAGATACACGAAACACCCAAATTTTAGTTTAGTGGTTTATTTACAGTTGAGGGAGTATGCCAGAGAGGGAAGAGAGGTGAATGCCTAGCTTGTGCCTCCTCAACTGAACGAAAAAGGGGAGAAAAGCGGGATCAGTTGCTTGGTTTTGAAAAAAAATGAATTGGAGAGGGAGGGAACGGTTGAGAGGAGGGACGGGCTCATGCGTGAAAGGCGAAGCCGAGGGAGAGCTCGCGTGTGGTTTGAATAATTTGCCAACGAATCGAGCTGAGCGAAGGGATTTAGGTTAGTTTTTGGATTAGATTAGGATTTTTAATAACATCTTTTTATTGCTTAATTGATTTTAATATGAACTTTATGCCAACCTCAATATAGAGTTGATATATATATATATATATATATATATATATATATATATATATATAAGGTTATTTTGATGTTCTAAATGCAACGACGTAGTTTGTTTCACAATTGGAGGCCGTTTGGTTCAAGTCGACGTCAATTTGGGTCAATTTCAGCTCAAAATATGCATTATCACTTCCGACCACTTGATTTTTGCACAAACTTGTTTCAATTGACTGCGAATAATCTTATTTGATAGATTTCAACATTTTGAAACTAACGGGACAATCAATTTCATGAACGGAGGTTGTTTGGTTTGCATCGATACCTCTTAACCTCGATATGCATGTAGGCGCGTTGACGACCCAATCGCTTGATCGGTTAATCATTGTGATGTGCAATATTTATATTATGACTAATTTTGATGTTCTAAACATGATGATGAAGCACTTTCATCGATCAGAGGTCATTTGAGTTAATTTTGATGAAGTCCAGTGTACTTCAACCTTGATTTGCGTACTATCACTTCTGATCATTCGACATTTGCACAAACTCATCCGAATTGAGTGTTGATAGTCTCATTTGATAATTTTTGGTATTTTGAAGCTAACAGAGTGATCAATTTTATGAATAGAGGTCGTTCGGACATCGTAGCAGCTTTCTGACTTTGATATGCGTATTGATACATTGATAGCTCGATTGATCTTTAGATTATGCAATATTTATATTTTGACCAAATTCGATATTCTGAGCGTGATGATGAAGTACGTTCGTCGATCGAAGATCATTTCAACTATTTTCGGTGACGTCCTGTGCATTTTGAGCCTTAATTTGCGCACTATCACTTTCGAAGTCCGTCGAATTTGACTTATGGGCTTGACTCGCCTTATGACACATATATGAAGGTCAACAAATGCCCCCCAATAAATATGATTCACGCATGGAGCGAGTCACGTTTGTTGAAAACTAATTGACCCTTTGGGCTCTCCACAGAACTTGGATCATTTTAGCTTCGATTGCAATATCTTACAGAGCTTTGATAGGATTTATCATTAGTATGATACCTTATTTAGGACATGCTAAATGATGGGATTGACCGATTTATCAGAATTGACTTGTCGAATAGATAAGAGTTCTTACACTATCTACTCTGTGTTTCAATGACTTTGCTGAAGATCTCTTTCTTTTATGTCCTTGCAGATTTGAGCTTCCTCCAATCCTAGTTTCGTGCTTGATAATGTTTATTGGAGGAATTGGTTTATTGTTTTGATGAAGGACTCTACTAGGGAGTTGGTTTATCCGTGCTTGGTCAGATTTGAAATTCGTTCTATCCTAGCTTTAAGCTTGACGGACTTGATGAAGGACTGACCTAATTTGTCCATATTGACTTGTCAGAAAATGTATGTACGCCATGAATCATGTGCTTGCTGCTTTGACGGATTCATTGAAGGGTGCATACAGATGACCCAGCCTTTCGGCTTATATTGGGTCAATGTTGAGTTAACAGTCTAGAAATGTGTGCTTCAATAGACTGAATAATCACAAAATCTCTTTAGTTTGGTCATCAGCTTTGTATGAACTATGGAATTGCTTTCTCGGTTTCATACTTTCTGCTTTGATAGAATTGATGAGGAGATTGGCTTTGATCTGTGCTTTGAGCTTGATCAGATCATTTGAGAATAGATTGAAATATCACCCTACAGGCAATATAAAGATTGACTTGGTACCCTGAATTGAAAGTTTTTTCAGATTGTCTTGATCTATCGATCAAGTAGAAAGAACTCTTAGATCCTGGTTGCTTGTAATCACTAAGCCGGATCTGGTTTGAGATTGAACATCTATCATCATTTAACTGACGAGCAAGGGCTTTTTCACTGTGGCATTTTCTTATGGCTTGTTGAGTGAGGAGAGCGTCAGCAACTCAATCACATTTGGGTTTGTTGAGTTTGACCTTTATAACCTACTCGAGTCTTTGACTTAAGCTGTGAGGGGTTGGTGATTTATCATCATACTAACGAACATGGGCTCTTTCACTGTGGAATTTTCTTACGGCTTGTTGGGTGAAGAGAGCATCAACAACTTGATCATTTGTAGGCTTGTTGAGTTCGACCTTTAGAACCCATCTGTGTCTTAGATTTAGGGATGTAAAGGTTGATGTTTTTCCAACTTAGTTGATTGAAGCTTCCAAAATTGAGAGTTCTTCTAACTTGATCTTCAAAATTTGGCAAATCTGGGAGATAAACTTTTGATATTTAAGGCTGTCTTTTCATACGTCGAAATAGATTCTTTTTGTTCCTTGCAAGAGCCTGCAACTTGATCATAAAAATTATGGATATATTCAGGGATCAAGGCATACAACCAGATGTCAATCTGAATATGTATACAAGAAGACCCCCTATTTCACAGAAGAGAATTGAACAACCTTGATCATAAAAAGGGGATCCTGTCTAACAGGAGGATTGCAGATTAGCTCAAAAATGTATCACAGAGTTTGAACTACTTTATAAACGTAACTCATTTTGATCATCATGTATATTTATCTAAGGATCTCAGCTTGAAGCACGGTGTCAATTCAAAAAAATATATAAAAATGTCCTTTGTCTTACAGGAAAAATTCTAAAGCACTTTGGAAGAGCTCTAAACTAATTTAAGAAAATATATCAATATTTGAGTTGGCATATTTGATCTTAAGAAGGTTTTAACATGAAACATTGATTTCATCTATGTATAGAGATCTAAAAAAAAATGCTCCTTGAGTAATAGGGAAATTTTCAGGGAATTTTTTTTTTATCTTGAGTAAGTATATTTATTTAAGGATCTCGGTATGAAGCACGATGTCGACCTACATAGATAAACTTAAAAAAATGTCCCCTGTATTGCAAGGGAATTTTTATTGTACCTCGAGAATGTATTTATCATGTATAATACTTTTTCAAGTATCGACCATTAATAGGTATCATTGGTCTTTTGCCATTTAAGTCAATGCGTTGGTACTTCCCTCCTTGATACACTTTTTCAATGATAAAAGGGCCCTCCCAATTAGGCTCAAATTTACCACTGAATTTTTGATTAGGAATAATCGGTCTTCTCAGTACTAAGACTAATTCTCCTTCTTAAAAAGCTCGAGGACGCACCATATGATTGAATGCTTTGGACATCCTTGCCAGGTAAACTTTTAAATTTTGTTGAGCTTGGAGCCTGACTTCATCAAGCACATCAAGCTCTTCCATTCGTAGACGAACATTCTCATATTGAGTATGATCATGTTGAATGACTACTCGGAGTGATAGTAGTTCAACTTCAAGTGACAAGATTGCTTTAACTCCAAATACTAGTGTATAAGGAGTGGATTTTGGGGAGTACAATCCAGATGTCATGTCATTGTCTTTCTTTAAAGTAGTTTCACTTCGAGGCTCTAGCCTTTGAATTTTCTTACCTTTTTCTCGGAACCTTTTGACGGTGGATTCTTTGACTTGTGGTCTAAGTGTCCTGCCTCAATGCTCATTGTGTGGGACTTGAATTAATAGACATCTTGTCGGGACTATAGGAGGAGGTCTCCTTGGAAGAGTAACTTTAGCCTCCATGATGGCATGACTTTGATATTTTCTTTTCATCAGTCATTTCTCCTTAGTAATTTTGAGAACCCGATGCACTCTTGCATATTTATTTTCAAGTTTTCTCACTGAAGAAGCTGGAATCTGACATTATCGGGTCCAGAATGATCGTATGATTTGACCAATAGAGCTGTTCTACTTTGCCTATCCTAGGCTGTCAAACTTATTATGGGTTGGAGCGCTCGCTTCTGGTTCCACAGTTGGTTGTACAATTTTTTGCTTGAACAATGACTATTAAGCACGCAATTTAGCATTTCTTTTTCTCCCCTATCTCTAGTTAGCTTGCTTCTAGATGAAGAAATGTTTGTGCCGCTACTTCTTCTCAAGGACTTCAACCTCCATATTTATTTATTTTTTCTTTCTACCGGGACCTTTCAGAAGTGAATTCTTGAACATGCGGTTCAGGTGTCACACCCCAATGTTCACCATGCAGGGCTCGCTTAGAACGATCATGAGTTCTTACTACCACTGATGGTAGCTTTTGTAATGAAGCATTCTCAGCTTATCTGATAATTGGCCTTTGATATCTTTTATTTATAAGACTTTTTCTTTTACAACCTTTAGGACTCTATATACTTGAATAGATTGAGTTTCATGTTGTTTCTTTTGAAGGGTTGGAGCTGATTGTCGCTTTTGGTTGTGTAATAGATGACCCAGGCGAGAGCTAATAAGCTCCAACTCAACATTCGTTCTTTCTCTACTACCTCTGAGTTAGTTTTTCTCTAGAAGAGGAGGCTTCAGCATCATGCCTTCCTAGTGTGAAAGGTTCAACTGGCAGAGTTATCACATTCACAAGTATGACTGAAACTTTCTGCCCAACGACGGTTCTTTTCATGACTAACACCTCAGAATGACCCAATCTTTCGAACACTTAGTTTCTCTTTTAAGAAATCTTAGTAGTAATAGCGGCCATTCCAGTTGTCCTCCTCCCTTGCACAGGTTGGTGTGTACAGTAAGCAAGTGCTTTAGGTAGACGATTATTTGCAGCAGTAATGGCTAAGAAGTCTACACTACTAAGGCTTCGTTTGGCTAAGCTTTTCGGATTCCTCAAAAACTGCTTTAAAAGTATTTTCTGAAAAACTATTTGTCTTTTACTTTTTGAAAAGGGGCTAAAACGGAGCTTTCAGTGAGATGGAGCTAAAACACAGTTTAAAAAAGCATACTATTCAAACGAGTATCAAAATCAGAAATTCACGTTTTCAAATGCAAAACGCACTAAAAAAGCCCTCCTAAACGAAGCCTAAATTGAATAGTAGCTCTAACATCCCCAGTATTGATAACAGCATTAGCTAGATGGATTTTGGCTCCGTGACCTAACTTCATGATGAACTATGTGCTCTGAAGATCCATTTAATATAGAGAGCAAACAGATTAATCATAAAGACATGATTAGCTTAGATTTAAATTTAATTTCATTGATAATTGATTTTATATTTCAATTTTTATTATGCTTTACTGTTACTATAGCTCAAATTTGACTAGCCAAAGATGGAAAGAGAATCTTATCCCCAGCGAAATTGCCAGAAATCTGTAGGCTCCGAAATTCATCACCGACCTCTTGATAATTTGAATTGAAGAGAGTTTGATTTAAGTGTGTAGGTGTAATTTTCAGAATGCAGATGAGACAGTAAATAAGACACTACCCAAAGATTTCATTCTCATTTGGTGAGGACTTTAGATATGGTTCCAGGTTTCCTATAGGCGCAAGCCCCTATAGTTAATTACCCCTCCTAATAGGTGAGAGAGAACTTTCGATTAAGGCTAGTCATTAGGTCGCTTAATGCATAGCGTATAGTAGTAGCATATAGAGTTTTAAGAATTTTAGATTGGTGAAATTCATCATTTCAGCTTAAACTGGATGGTTGGAGAAATGATGATGTGCCCGATCTAGATCCCATGGTTCCGTCATTCCATGCCGTCGTGATTCCTAGTCTACTTAGTCAGAGGAGGTAGTCGACCCAACCTGACCGAAGGATCCTTATCAGCAACACATGGGTTACGCCGTCTAAGAAATCCTTGTAGACCTGGGGTGGTGTTTATCTAAGGAGACAATCTTAAATCTATCTTAGCTGGTAAAGGGTTATTTGCTCTATCAAGTATACTCTATGATTCACAACTCAAAGGGCAGAGTCATTTGGGAGCATCTGGGCTACGATCGTGATCATAATATAATGGAGTCTGATTGGCCAAACCACTCGATTATAAGACTCTGGTCATAACTGCTTCATCGGTGGAGCCTACTGGCCAAGCAATACAGTCACTTTCAAATTCATTTCATATTTATTTATATTTAATTTCCAATTCATTTCTTTAAGACTCTATATTTTATATTTTAACTTAATGTTAAATCATATTTTTGTTAAGCCCAAACAATTTGATGAAATTTTGGCAACACTTCGACAGTATTTCGACGTCATCCCCGCGTACGGGGCTATATCGGAACTATTTTGGCTTACTCGGTACGCCCTAATGAGCGTAGCAAGCGATTTCTTTCGACACCACAACCATCTCTTCGCACTCACTACGCCCTAATGGGCATTAGCGGGGTCTTGAAACCTGCATGTAGTAAACATATATAATTTTCACATATTTAAACTTCATCTTTTTTTTTTAAGTCCCAGATTTTAATTAAATTTCGGCAGCACTTCGACAGCATTCCAGCATCATCCTCGCGTAGGGGGGCTACATCAAAATTATTTTAGCTTACTCGATATGCCCTAATGAGCGTAGCGAGTGATATTTTGCGATACACAGCCATCTTTTAGCACCCACTATGCCCTAATGGGCATTAGCAGGGTCTTGAAACTTGCAGAAAGAGATGCAAACATATATATGTACCATTCCCCACATTTATATTTTCTCGCACCCGCTATGCCCTATCGGGCATTAGCGGAGCCTTGGAACCTGCACAAAGAGACACAAGCACACACACACACACACACACATATATATATATATATATATACATATATATATATATATATATATACATATATATATATATATATATACATATATATATACATATATATATATTCTCCTACATTCGCATTTTCATACACACTCAAACTCATTTTGCTTATCAGAATACTGTGGGAAGCGTGATAAGCTGTAAGTGCATTGGATTCCCTCAAGTGGAGAGTAGATATAAGGAAGGAAATAAGAAAGCTCATGCTTGCATGGTCGGTAGAAGCGGCGGGGTCTCAAAGCGAGGGGCTGCTGTTACGAAGGCTTATGTGGAGAGATAGATCGGGCGGCGAAGGCATCAAGCTAGCTTCCAAGAGAACTCTTTGAACTTGCATTATACGTTTGATCTAAGTATCGCTACTTCTCTAACGTGTTGAAATCAAGCATCAAAGAACAGGAATGATGGAGAATAAGCTTATGAAGAAGGGATGTGAGATTCAGAAGAAGAGGGAGAAGATGTTGATGAGGCTGTCGGCACAGTTTTTCGAGACATTCTCTTGGTAGGAACAAGCATATTTTCATAGTCTTCTTCATTAAAGACATACATCTTCATAGTCTTCAACCTCCTTGAATACTGGTTGGACGTAAGCATTTAGAAGATAGCCTTTCAAGTCTAGGTTAGGTTCTCTTGTGCGTTCTAGTATATCTTTCTTCGCTTCCTTTAATGAGTATTTCAAATGTGGTTGTACGAGATATAATTTTTTTTGTTCCTTCTTAACAAAGGCATGAGCATCCTCCGTTAACCGCTCCAAGAACATCTCCTGCCCCACCAGAGAAACAAATTTATCTATGGATATCACAATAATCTGCTTCAAAAAGTTACAAGCTCAAAGTTTCTTGAGAATAAAGAAGCTATAGAAGAGGACCAAAATCCAGTTAAATGCAGAAACTATAACCAGGAAAGTAAACAAAAGAATGGAATCACAATTCGTAGTCCCATTTTCTCCTAGTAAGCTCTTGGTTTCAATTAATAGTTCCCAACATGGTTTGTGTTAAAGATGATTAATGAAGGAAAAGAAAAGGAAAGCAGAAACCACATACAGACGCCTTATTGATTATCAAATGGCATCAGCAGTAGTGTGAATTTCCACAGCAGTGATGCCTCCGCACTCGCCACGGATGAGGCACCACACGCGGCTCATGGGAAAGCTACAGAATGCACCACCAGAAGCAAAAGCTGTTGCCTGAGGAGAGGAAATGAAGGAACCACTAGCATCCAACCTCTGGTTGGACTTCTTCTTCTTCTTGGTCGGCATTTCGCCATTGCCCATACCACCAGAACCTTCCACCTCCTTTCTCTTCCTCTCCTTGGGTGACTTCGCCATGACTAGGGCTCTGAAACATGCACAGATGCGCCGAACACCCGAATGTTAATTTAGTGGTTTGTTTGCAGTTGAGGGAGTTGTGCCGAAGAGGGAAGAGGGGCGAATGCCTAGCTTGTGCCTCCTCAACCGAACGAAAAAGGGGAGAAAAGTGGGATCAGTTGCTTGGTTTTGAAAAAAAAGAATTGGAGAGGGAGGGAACAGTTGAGAGGAGGGGCGGGCTCATGCGTGAAAGGCGAAGCTGAGGGAGAGCTCGCGTGCGGTTTGGACTATTTGCTTACGAACTGAGCTGAGCGAAGGGATTTAGGGATTTAAGTTAGTTTTAGGATTAGATTAGGGCTTTTAATAGTATCTTTTTGTTGGTTAATTGAATTTAATATGAAATTTATGTCGACTTTAATATATATATATATATATATATATATATATATATATATATATATATATATATATATATATATATATATATATATATATATTAATTCGATGTTTTGAATAACAAATGCGGTGCAATCGGAGGTTTGTCGGCCAAATTGGTTCAATTTTTAGCTCAAAATGCATTATCACATCCCAATTATTCGATTTTTTATGCGACTTGTCTCGAATTAAATGCTTACTGATATTTGACATTTCAAAATTAACAACTTAATCAATTTCACGAACGGAGGTCGTTTCGTTTGCATCGGTGCCTCCTAACCTCGATATGTATGCAGATACGTTGATGACTCAATTGCTTGATCAGTTAATTATCGAGTTGTACAATATTTATATTATGACCAATTTTGACATTTTGAATGTGATGGCGAAGTCCTTTCATCGATCGGAGGTCATTTGGATTGATTTTGACAAAGTCCAGTGTACTTCAGTCTCGATTTGCGCATTTTCACTTCTGATCTTTCTACATTTGCACATACTCATCTGAATTGAGTGTGGACAATCTCATTTGGTAGTTTTTATTCTTTCAAAGCTAACAACATGATCAATTTCATGAACGGAGGTCATTCGGACATCATCGCAGGTTCTCGACTTTGATATGCGTGTCGACACTTTGATAACTCGATTGTTTGATCGATTGATCTTTAGATTATGAAATATTTATATTTTGACCAATTTCGATGTTCTAAACGTGATGGTGAAGTCCGTTCATCGATCGGAGGTCATTTTGACTATTTTTAGTGACGTCGAGTGTATTTTGAGTCTCGATTTGCGCACTGTCACTTCCGAAGTCTGTTGAATTCGACTTGTGGGATTGACTCGCCTTATGATACATATATGGAGGTCAACATCTGTATCACCCTAGTCATGTTGGTTAGTGATGGATACACCATGTAATTTACCACCACAGATGTACATGATAACTTCTTATATGTCCCTAACTTTGATCATTCTTGAACCGCTTAATCCTAAGGCAAAGATTGATGTTTACTTGCAACCATTGATAGATGAGCTTAAAATTTTATAGGACATTAGTGTACTGACATATGGTATAGCTACAAAAGAAAAATTTTAGCTGAAAGCAGCACTTATGTGGACTATCAATGACTTTCCCGCATATGAATTGCTGTCATGGTGGAACATTGTTTAAAAATTAGCTTGTCCATACTACATAGATCTATCAAAGACATTCACTCTTAAAATTAACCAAAATTTTTTTTGGTTTGACTGTCATCGTATGTTCCTCTCTATTAATCATCCATTCAGAAGAAATAAGAATATATTCATAAAAAAATGTGTTCAGAAGGCTAAGCCACCTCCAAGATTGAGTAGGGATGATTTATGATATATTATTAGTTCTATCTCAACTATATTTGATTCTCCTATTTTAATTGACAGTCATGTACCGGGTTACAGTGTGACAAATAACTCGACAAAGATGAATATTTTCTGAGATCTACTCTACTGGAAGTCAAATTTGATAAAGCATAATATTGAGGGATGCACATAGAGAAATTTTTTTTGTCAATGTTTCAACATAGTGATGAATATTAAGAGCAAAACTAAAGATAATGTTAATGCCAGATTAAACTTAAAATAATATTATCGTAGAAGAGAGTTAAAGTTGAGAGAGACTACAACTAGTACATTTCAGAAGCTTAAACCCAAATATTGTCTCACATTGGAACAATGAAGAACAATATGCGAGTGTAATTAAAGTTACCATATGTGTATGCATCTAACTTGAGAAAATGTGTTAATTTGAGAATCAAAAAAATTATTTGGAATGAAGAATCATAACTGTCATATTTTTTTGCATTGCTTGCTTCTAGTTGCATTTAGTGGTTTACTAGAACAAATACTAAATCCTTTGATCGAACTCAATCTCTTCTTTAAGAAACTATCCTTAGCTTGGTTAAATGTGAAAACTGTAAAACAAAAGTTCTTCTCATACCCCAAAACATACCCCAAAAGTTCAATATGTGAAGATTACAAATTTCTTCTCATACTATTTTGAGCAACATGCATATTTAGATAATACCGTCAGTATTGAAACTTCACAAAATGTTTTATCTAATTTTGAATAATATGAATAAGTATTGGGTAGAAGCACATTATCTGAATGATAAGATAAACTATGATGAGGTTCAACTTTTTTCTTTTTTTTTGAAAGTGCGTTAATGACACAATATTTCATTTTGATTTATAATCGAACATAGTACTTACCTAATTATGTCAATTTAATTTTTGAATTCAGATTATTCATAAACTCATTAAGCTTGGATGACATTATAAATATTAATAAGAAAGTTGAAGATCAATTTCCATCATGATTCAGATTACATGTGAGCAATTATCACTAACACTTTAATATATTTTTTATGTTAATTGCACGGATTAGTCTCTTCTTCTGAATGTGCTAGGTACACAATTGAAGAAATGGAGTGTAGAATCAGAACCTTTACGACCTAGTTTGGGGTTCAAAGCGAATCGTAAATACATGACAGATTTATGATGTTATAAATTTGTTGACCTCATTTTTAGAATGAGTTCTCAACCCCTCCATCTTAGACATGAGACTCCTCTTAGACTTTAAGAGTTCCTTCGTCTTAAGACACATCTAGTGATTAGGTGGATACTCAAGCTAACCCTAGTGACTTAGAAGAGTTAGCCATAGGAATAGGTCATGCCTTAGGGGTGTTAGGAAAATTTGCCTACCCTTAGCTTGAACCACTCCTCGCCTTCCTTCCTTCAAGTTAAACTCCAAATCAATCTTATTTGATTTCTCTAAACTCAAATCAATGCCACATGATTGAAATCCATGATTTAAACCCATGAATGAAATTTCAAATTCCAAGTTTTTTTAAGTCCTTAATCCTCTCTTAAGGACTTAACCAAAATCATCTTCAAATCAAATCAAATCCTTAAAATTTTCTCATAACTTATTTATATTCTCATTTATATTCATATATATAAATGAAATATAAATTCAAACTAATCAAATTAAATTAAAAAAAAATCAAATTCTTAATTCAAACTTTCTAAGTCTTTAATTTCCTCTTAAGGACTTAGCCTAGATCATGATCAAATCACTTCAAATTCATGAAATTTTCTCATGACCCATTTATATTATCATTTATATTCACATATATAAATAAAATATAAATTCAAACTACCAAAACCAATTCCAAAAATCAAAATTATAAATATAAACCTATTCAAAATCCAACCTAAGCCTTTCAAGTCAAAATATTGAACTTAGCCAAATCAACTTCAAATCAAGCCAAACTCTTGATTTGTTCCTTCATGATTCAATCAGCCCTACAATCATGAATCCAATTATAAATATAAACCTCAATCATCAAATCAAAACTCAATTCAAAAGTCAAGCCAAAATCCATTTCATGTTCACCCTTTGAACTTGAAATTTTCAAATGAATCAAAACCCATTTGAGTTCAAACCACTTGCAAATAAATTTATATTTCAATCATAAGTCCATATACAAGTCCAATCAAACTCAAATCAAGCTTTGACCAAGCCATTTGACTCACTTAGGCTCACTTGACCCAAAGCGACTAAAGTACCCTTATGAGCCAAATTCTAATTCTAACCAAATTGGATTGAATCAAACTCACTTATGCCTCTCATCATGATCAACAATCATCATGAGATGATCAATAAATCAAATTGGGTCAAACCAAGTCAAACCTAAGAGTTGATCAAGTCAACAATTAGCCAAAATGAAACCTAACATAGCCAAAATCCACCATAAGCCAAATTGATTGAAACCAATGATCTAAGTTCATTCATGAACAATGTTTGAACTTGACCAAGTCAACATTTGAGCCTAATCTAGCCCAATTGGACACTTGACCCAAGTTGACCTAACTTGACCTAAAAAGTCAAAATATGTCAAAACTTGATCTAAGCCAAATTGATTGAAAGTAATGGGTCAAGTTCATTCCAAATCACTTGTTGAACTTGATCAAAGCCTCAATTGGCCAACTAAACCTAACCTAGCCCAATTGACCTTGAACCCAACTTGACCTAAAGGGTCATGTTGAGCCAAATTCAAACTTAACCAAAATTGATTGGAAACACAGATACCAATCCACTTCATATGACTAACCAAACCTAAACCAACCCATAACCTAGCTCAAATAGGTCAAATGCATCAACTTGACTCATTTGACCTAAATGAAGCCATATGAACCAAATTCAAATCTAAAATAAATGGAATCAAACCAAAATCAATAAAACATTTCAAATGGTCATATGAACCCAATTTGACAAATTGGTCAACTTGACACAATGGCAACATGAGCCAAACCATACCAAATGAACTCCAAATCCAATGAAGCTTGGCCAAACCTATTTTCTCAACATACCTAATATATTCAAATTAAAAAACTAGCCAAATGACCATTATACCCTTAGGCCATAGAATAAATTTTGGTCAAATCCATGGGAAATTTGGTCAATTCCTCTTCATACCTACTTGATACTTTTCTAATATGTCAAGTAAACTCTATGGTGGGTGGTGAACCCAACCCAATGGGTTTGGGTCAGCCCAACTTGACCTAAGGCCAAAACTAAGCACATGGCTCAAATTGGCCATATGGGAATCATGCTCCAACTCAATTTGAGCACATGGGGAGTTACCATTCCACTCCTCTGGCCAAATCAACAATGTGCAAGCCTCTAACAGATCAAACAGTCCACTGCCTAAGGTCAATTGGATCAAAATGGTAAGTGAAGCTTCGACCGTTCGATTGCCAAAGGGGGAGATATACTCTCCCTAATTCAATTCAATTCACACGCACACTCTGTCGATTGAAGCATAAGAAGCTAGAGAAGCCATTGAAGAGCCTTCCCAAGCTTCTTAGAGAGAGTTAGAAGTTGCCATTTCTCATTTTTTCTTAAGCAAAAAATAGGGGTGCTCCAAGGATTTGCCAACTTTCTCCACACACCAAACCAAGTCAATTCCCTTTGCACATTCCCTAAAAGGACCAAGTCGAGCTTGCCCAACCTTTTTCCCAAGCTCCAAAGGCAAGGGAAGATCCACTTCAATCAAAATCGAGCTCACTAGGAGGAGGTGTTGGTCCATAGAGCTATCCACTCAACCTCAAGAGCTAAAACTTTCACCAAAGCTTCGTCTCAACTAGACGAAGCTCCTCCAAGGGAATTAAGCATCGATGATAATCTCCGATGAGGTATGACATTTTTCAACCATTAAAATCAATATGGTGTGGAGCTTTATGAAAGAAATTTTAATCCCATGGAATTTTGACCGTTAGATATGCTTTCCATTAGGTTTAGATGGAGTGGGTTGAGTTTCAATCCAATCTGAGCTCGATCAAGCTCAAATCTTCCCTTTGAAAGTGGACGGTCTCCATTGTTCCTCAGGAAAGAATATGGATGATCTCTGGCCATCCGTCCACAAATTTTGGATGGATGGTCGAGATTAAATCACATTTTATATCCTATTTTATGCCCTCTAAACTGTAGATTAAATCTTAGCTGTTTGATCCTTGATCGAATGAGGGAAGCAAAAGTGTGTAACGCCGCCACCACGTGGCACTACGATGCAATGTTTAAGTGGCCACTCAGAGGATGATGCTTTTAAAGCGCATCCGAGTCAACAACATGCATGGTGCGCCGTAGGATTAGGGAAGTAATTAAGATTTAAATAATTCTAATTAATCCTCTAAACTTCTAAAATTCATATCTCTCTAAAGAAAAATCAGAAGAATATGAGGTAAATTGCCACTGAAAGATAATTTAATCTAGAATATTCTAAAATTAGTTTTAATAGATTTTGAATAATATCTTTCTCTGATTTTGGGTTTTATTGGAGATCTTAATTGGTTAATTACCCTTTAATTAGTCCACTAATTATTTCAAAACTTCTTGAGTATATTTTAGGGGATGACTTCTACCTCCTCTAATTTTTTTGGGATTTATTAGGGGCTTAGTTGGGGAAATTACTAATTCATTTATTAATTACCTACTTAATGTAATTAAGGATAATTAAGGGTTTTATTAGTGGCTTATCTCTTTATTGAAGTTGATTAATGTCTATTTCAGTGGATAGAAGGTTTAGGAAATAATTTTTGGGGAATTTCCCTTAAGATATTTCTTAAACCCCTTTTCTTTCTTAATCCTATCTTAATTAAGGGTTAATTCACTAATTACCATCTTAATTAATTTCTTAAAATTCTAAAACTCTCCAGAACTTAATTAATCTACTTTGGGTAGATGCTTAGGTGTTCAAGAGCCTAAGTTCAATAAAGAAAATTAAAACTCAACTCATATGTGTGAGGGGTGTTTTGAAATAACTTAAGTTAAATCCCTTAGCTTAATTAATCATTAATCATGAGCCAAATTACATTAGCCCCCTTTCTTCCTAGGTGCATTGCAAATTTAAATTCCTTGTGAGGTTTTATGCCATCTCATTGGCTCTTAATTATTTAATTAACTATGCTAAGGTGGTGTAGCTATGGGATAATTAACATGCTTAATTCATACCTTAACCTAGTCAAAATATAAAATGAATCTAATCATTTAAAAATTGAACAAAAATATCAAACACATGTGGGAATGGGTTAGGAATAGAAAACTTAATTCACATTTTCAAAATTAGATCAAATTCAAAATCAAAGAAAAAATCATATTAAATAAACTTTGATTTACTTTTAGCTTTCTTATTTCATAAGATTATCTTTAGAATTAATTGAAGTGAATGTATTTACATGCTTTCATTGCTTTAGTGCTTCCCCAACATGCTAAATATGTGTGTCATATGGTTTCATGCATCCATGCTTTTCAAAAATCAAATTTAAAATGAAAATATTTCCTTTATGTCAAATTGCATGTGTTGGTTAAAGTAAGAATAAGAGTGGCTATTATAACTATTAAATTCAAATTATTTTCTAAATATATGAATCAATTATCAAAACTAAAATTCTGTTACTTATATCTTATTTATAAGTTTGCATGTGAGTAAAATATAAGGATGTGCTTAGTGTAGGCTCTCCTTCTCTTCTCTTTTAGTATAGTTTTGAATAGGATTTGGCAAGGTGTATGGTTCATTTGAAAAGAACCTAACACTTACTTAATTTCATATAATATTAATTTATATAATATCAGTTAAGAAGGACACCTATGCTTCACATATAAATTATATAAACAAAAATAAACCAACCGACATCAACTTTTGCGTTCTTTCTTTTCCATTCATTTCTTTTGTACACATGCTTATATTTAAGGAAAGTGATATATTAGTCTGGATAACTCCGAGGTTTTGAAGCTTTATGTAGCCCTAAGTAGGTCTTGTACCTTACACCTCTAGTTAACAATGGTGTCGTACTCACTTATGCCTTTCATACATTCATATGTGCCTGTGAAAGTTGTATAAGAAATCCCTTTGTTACTTAGTGAAAATCATGCATCATAAACTTTCAAATTTTCTTAAAAGAATTACTTAGCATGCATCATAAAGTGTATTAAACATTCCCATTTGCATGTATAGATATAGGACTCATTCATATGCATGTTATACATGATGGGAAAAAAATGAAGTGATGTATGTTTTGTGAATTTAGTTCATTTTACTTAATCTTAAAATGCCTTTCTTTTGAATAGGTTTGTTTAGAGTTCATCTAAACTTAGGATTAATTAAAAAACTTAATTAAAATATTCACTAAGAAAAACTAAAACATGAATACACTTTAGAAATTACTTAGGTTAAGGAAGGAAAGAGAAGTTCTCTTCTCTTTTCCTCTCTTTACAACTTAGTAATTAATTGTAGGATTCACTTGAACCAAGTCAAAAATATAAAAAAATCAATCCAAAATAATTAAATCAGTTAAATGAATCCCTCCTCTAAGTTGAACATGCTTCACACATAGAAAATTTTAACTTAAATCCATAGCTAAGCATACCACACAAACCTCCAAAGCACACATATTAAACTAAGTCACCACTTCTAGCTTTAAGTTAGGGTGGTGCATGGTTTGATACTTGCTTCTATTTTTTTATATATGTTTTAGTCTAGATGTTAGGATGTATATACGTAGAATGAATGGTAGAGCGATCTTAGTCTAACCATTGTCTTCCGTAGAAGATTGTGCTTAATGGGCACTGTAATAAATAAATATATAAATATTTTTGTGGAGGTGCATATACCCCTAAGCATAATCCAATAGGCCAGGTGGACTTAGTCACCCATGTGTGGGGTGATAAGTCCAATATACATTCTTAGAATTTGGTGGTTTATTTAGCTAATCTCTGTTTTGTAAGTGTCAACTAGATTTACTTTTCCTTTTCATGTAATTTTTGCAAGTAGGATTTTGGAATGATTGTTATGGGGATTAGGATGAGCATTGGTCATAAGATCTTATCTTATTGACCATGTGAAGCCTTTGGAGCATCCACCTTCCAACCATCTAAAAGAAGAAACCAAAGAAGAAAGAAGAAAAGAAGAATGATGAAATGAAGGTTGAAGACCCCCATAACAATGAATTCCTTACTTAATTATTTTTAATTCATTTGTAATCCGGGTTGTATAAGGGTAGAGCTAGGCTACCCAATCTATTTTTGGGCTTGTGCGGTGGTACCTGATCGCGATGGCCTCTTATTATTTTACAATTAGCTTTATAAATTATTTGATGATTTATTTAGCTAGTGCATTAAGTGACATCTTTTTCCTAGTTTCTTTCTTACTTTATGCATGTTCTGGATGTGGATTAGGCTCTTAGGGAAAAAAAATCTTCTACCAAATTTAAAAATTCAAAACTAAAAAAAAAGAACTCATAACCTCACTTAAAGCTTAGGCTAAAAATTAAGATAAAAGAATTTACAATGCCTTAGCTGGATGAGTACTTCTTTTATAATATCATGAACAAATACATATTTTTTTCACTCTTGATTGGGGGGCTTCCACCTTTACCAGAGAAACTTGGCTTGACCTTTAAGAGCTATAGTGAAAACACACTTCCTCCATTCTCGCTGATTTTGGCTAATAATCTTTTCTCATGCATTAGACATATGAATCCTATTAGCCTGAGTCAAAATAATTGTCAAAAATAAAAATAAAATGAAATGTGAATTGCATTAGATTTTTGTCATTTGAAGCATGCCCTTACATGATCTAGTCTCTTTAGGGAGTGAGTTTAAGGACTTAGTCTCTTTCTAAATAAATAACAACCTAGCTATCTTGCATAAAGCATATGATTTGCATGAATTTAAAAGCGTAGGAGGAGTTAGTTGGTGGCCAGAGGTTGTAAGTAGAAATGGGGGGTTTGTCCTCTCTTGTGTAGGCAAACCAAATACCAATTTTTACCTTAGATTTAGGTTGTGGTTTCGGCCCTCGTCAAAGCTCCCTAGATTTAGGTTCTGAGGTTGCTTCTCCCCTTTATGAGCCATAAGCATAAATTCTCACCTCTTAGGCATTTCCATAATCTTGTGTTGTGGAATCATAAGTCCTAAATTTTTAATGAAAAATTTAACTCAAACAAATTAAATCAATTTTTAAAATGTAAAGCCCAACTACAGGATAGTTGGAGATGCTTGCTAGGTTTCCTAGCATCGTGAGTATCTCCTACTTATCTTCTTTTTGGCTTCGATAATAACTCCCTCTCTTTGATCAATCCCATTTGACCTTCCAAAATGAACTAATCGATTGATAGTCCTACCTATTGAAATCATTAGAGATAACAATCATTTACCTTAATCGAGAGTATTTTTAAGGGATATCATTCCTTAGGATGTAATTAACTATGGGGGCTTGCCCCTGTAGGGAACTTAACTAACCCGATTTAAAATAAATCATACTTTATTTTTTCATATAAAATAGGGGAAGAATCATTGGTACATATGCAGACCCATTGTCCTTAGGAGTCCTTATTGAGGTGATTAGGTCCTTTGTAGGGTGGTGACTTCTATCTTTTGAGATAGTACATCTCTCCTCAATGTCATATCCGATCACCCTCAATAAGAACATATGCAGATCTACGTGATGTTAGAATGCATAAAAAGAAGTAGATGTATATTTCCATCCTCATTTTATTCTATATAGAGTGAAGATGGAAGTATATATCTTATTCTCTAAAAAGAAAATTGATAATGAAAATTTTCACCATAGATTTTTCTGGCGACTCCGCTGGGGATGGTTCCTCTCTCCATCTTTGGTAAATGATCATTGTCTTTGAGTATCAATAGTGGGTTTAGACTTTGGTATGAATCCGAGACTATCTTTCTTTCCGTTAGCACTTAGCTTATTTCATCCTTAAGTTGAGTTTGCCAACATCTTTAGGTTTTAGGATCTCACCCCATGTTGGTCTTAAAACCCCCGTTGGGTTCCCCAATGGGTAAAAAAATAAAATGATCTTAATGAAAGGAAAAGATTTAAAGACTTCCTACTTATCATTTTTATGATAAGGAAAGGTTCATTCTAAAATACTAAAGACAAAAATAAATTTTTCATAAGAATCTTACTTTTCAAAAAGCACTCTTTCAAAAAATGCACATAATAAAATATTTTCCACGAATTTTTCTTAAATCACCCTTATTTAACAATTCTCATAATTGTTATGTGTAGGAATTTTCAAAAAGATAAAATTAACAATCTTTTCCAAAAGCACAAATGAACATCTTCTTTCAATTTATCTTGATGAAGATTTCATTCTCAAAATAAAATGAACAATCATCTTCCCAAAAGTCAAAATCAAAATCACAAATAAGATTTTCAAAAAGCACATATGAACCTTTCCATTCAATACACTCACACCTATTGAATGGAAGTTTCATTTTCAAACAAGACTAAATTTTTCAAAAGCACATATGAACATCTTCGCTTAATATACTCAAATTTATTGAATGAAGATTCCATTCCTAAATAAAAATGACATCATTTGGAAATCCCACTTAAACATATCCCACATATGATTAAGTTGGAATTCCCTCTTTCAAAAAGTAATAATCACATACAAAATAAAATTTTTACATTTCGAATGGAAGTCTTCTTTTCAAAAATCAATCTTCAAATAGGCAAGGGTCTTTAGACTCATAATGTTCTTGATGCACAATCCATGAGAACCTGGCGGTTTGAACTATCCATGTATCCTTGTGATGTATAGGGGACGGTTGTACTCCAAGTCTCCCATTAGAAGGTATTCATCAGTGAAGGTGATCCCTTGGGCTTATTTTGCATAATGTGTTTCCTCACCTATAGTGGTTAGCTGAGCTAAGCATATTTCAGGATCAAGGAGGGCCTTGATTTGTGACTCCCTCATATC
The DNA here is from genome assembly GCA_021442155.1 of Cymbidium sinense. NCBI lineage: Eukaryota > Viridiplantae > Streptophyta > Magnoliopsida > Asparagales > Orchidaceae > Cymbidium > Cymbidium sinense. The sequence continues at coordinate 145,775,694 of CM038216.1, forward strand.
TTTGGATAAGACAAGGGCATCATATATGCTTAGCTTAGATGAAAACTTTCTTAGATGAGAAAGGACATTATAGTCCACCTTCGGCTAATCTTCCACAAGCATATCCAAGGGTGGAGCATCTTGTAGAAGGGTTTCTCGATCTTTAGTACCAATGACTTGTTTCCCTCTATCTAGAGGTGTTGTCCTAGGAGGTAGAGTCTTGCCACTACGGAGGTTGACTTTGGTAATCTCTGACGATAAAGTGGTGGTAAGTTCTACTTGCACTTCAGGCTCACCTACAGCTTCTCCTATGGAACCCTCAGAATAAGATGATTCCAAGTCTATCTCAATAGGTGAACCCGTAGTATTCAGAGTTGGAAAGTCAAACTCTGAATCAGAAAGAGGAAAATCAAAATTATTATAGTTGATTAGACTTGAAGAGTTATCGTTACGAATAGAAGAAGATAACTCATCAGAGGAGACACAGATGTAATTCAAATCAACTTTATCTGGACATTATTGGGCGTACTAAGGGGTTATCACCACACATGATGCTACTCTTGAGCTCCCACTTTCAGAGTTGGCATTGGTAACTGCAAACCTTCCCTGTTGGAGGTTTGAGTGACTTGGGCTGAGGAAAGTTTCTTGATCTTAATTATTTTCTTAAAGATTTTAGACAAAGATATGTCCCAACCTTCTTTGGTTTTGGTAGGATCACTTGTATCCCCAAGGATTACCCTAATGGAACTGGTTATTCCATAAGGTATTCTTGGATAACGATAACAAGATCTTGGCGTGTTCAAGCTAATCCTTAAATATAAAGCAATCCTCCAAAATGTGGCTAGCATACCGGTGGTAAGGGAAAAGTTTGGATCATGAATTTTTCAACTTCCTCGTCTCCAAGGCTGGGTAGCTAAAATCGGGTTTCTTTAAGAGATTCTTAAAGATCTTCTTGATTACCTCCCTCTTAAAGAATAAGATTTGTTTCACTTATCTATAGAGTAGCACCATAACTCGATGGGATAAGCATGCTTCTTTAGTATGGTTGAGATGGTTGTGCATGGAGGCTACGGTGGAGGCTGGTATGGCTGCCTTGATGGTGGCAAAGGAGGTGGAGGCTTCTAAGGTCGTGGTCTCTGGTGATCTTTAGGCCCCTTCCATCAATCGTTCTACTCAGGTTTCTTTTCATAGACCTTTGGGATTTTTTGCTTGCAAGCGATCAGAAAAGGCAACTATTTGGCCTCTCCTTGTAGGCTAGCTGTCTTGTTGATTAGCTTCTCAAATGTCTTTATGGTGAAGCCCTTAAGCATGAAGGTGACCTGGCCATGGATATTTTTTAAGAGAATCTCAATGGCATTTTGTTCAGACAGCTATAGTTCACACTTCATACTCAGGTTATGCCATCGAAGAATATAATCAACAAGTGACTCAGAGTCTTGTTGTACAATGAGATCACCTACTGACCCTTTTTAGAGCTCAAAACCTCTTAATGAAGAGTTAACACTGACAAATGTCTTCTGACGTTGGGTAGTTGATATCAAAATGATACTAGAATCTTGTAAGAGTCTAAAGAGTAAAGCGTCGTTGCCACCTACGTTGCAATAACTGGCCTTGAAGTGAGCTATATGCTACCTCAGATTTCCACTATCATCAAAGCTCTTGAAGGAAGGAGGCACGAAACCCTTGGGATACTGGATGACATTGAATTCCTCTGGGTAGGGTCTACCCTTTGGAACCGATGAACCTCCTCGGGCTTGAGCTAAGGCTACCTTCATCTTCTACTCAACCATGGATTTTAGATATTTTTCATGTATGGAGGTACTTTTCACTACCTTCCTATATAGACTAGTGCTACTTTGCTCAATGGGAGGTAGAGTCTTAACTAGGTCTAAGACATACACTAGCTCAGGATGACTGACATCAACTGTACTAGGATGAACTGGAAGGGCTTGCTTCTAGAGCACTGACACTACTACGAACAAGTCCTGCAACTGCTATGCCATCCTATCAATCTGTTCATCTTTCTTCCTTAACTGTAATCAAAGGTGATGGGCTAATTCTGTGGTGTCTCCTTGATCAACCTCATCACCTTCCATGTCCTGCTGCTTCCTAAGAAGATAACCTCTAGTCTCGACCATGCGGATTCCAGCTGAATCCCACATCAAGTCATCTTCGTTCGGATCAAAGCTGACTCTTTCTTCATCAGACCATGCGTACCCTAAGATCTCCTTTTTCTCCATAAAATAGTGTGCAACTATCTCATCTAAGGATCGATCCTTTCGTAGGTACACAGCTTGGTGAATGTTCTCTTATCATGAACTAAGAGGCAGGACCTCATTTGTAATTGAGAGTCAATCCTATGCGGGGTTGTACTTGCTAGAAGAATAATCTAGCTACTGTATAACCAAGGTAACAATCACAGATGATCTACCTCTTGCCCTTTGAGCGTCATCCCGGAATATCCATGACAATTGTAACCATCTCCGCATTCGACGGTATGGGTGGAGTTGGTGAAAGAATGACCACGATGCTTCAGGGTCGCCACTCCTACCGCACCACCACTGGGGTAGAAAGATGAGAAAAAGAGCTCAGCCCTACCACAATGGGTGGTGTAGGATGGGTAGTGTCCCGGTAGGATCACCAAGGTATGTTTTTTTTCGGATGTGGCCTTGGCCTTGGATGGAATGGCGTCTTTGAAACCTGCAGTGGAGATGGTGAACGTGGGGAAGAGCGGTGGGGTGGAGACTCCACCGACTCTCTGTGTACAGGAGCTAGCCTCCTATGATGGATGGTCCCCGTGAGGAGAATACTATCAGTATGATCAGCACTAGTAGCGTGCCAAGCTGGAAAGTCAACCAAAGCAGAAGTGGATGATTAATGGCTGAACCTCCGTCACTCTCTGCTAGTAATGTATGATGTATGGGTCTCACAGGCTCTCTCCTGATGGATCTGCCTCCCTATGCTACGGGGGATAATAAATCATAAATCAGGAACTCACGAGCATCCGTGCTCCACTACGGCATAGAACAAAGTAAAGGCGGTGTACAACCTTACTCCTAAGCGTGGTCCTGGAGGAGGTGACAAATGGATCCTCTAGCATCCTCTTTATCGATCTGAGGATGAGGCGGTTTTCCTAGTGGTGAAGTGATCATGGGAGACTCATCCATGGCTGATCTGACAGCTGCCTCAAGCTCTCTGGCTATCCGAGTATAGAACCATTTGACCATATGGTTCTTGTTCCTATGTTGAGTGCAAGTAGGATGAGAGAAGTGTGAGCTAGACCTGTACTCAAATGTTAGGGAGGAAAACCAACACTATAAGCACTCTTGGAGTAGATGATAGCCGCATGCACATGTGTTCAACAAGAACTACTGAGCTGAAGGCCTCAAATTGAAATAGTCTTGATGCTTCTTTCCTCTTGATAAAATCTGGAAGTCTACGATGATCCCACTGACCACCTTCCTCAGGTGGGGAATGCCCTCACAAGTGATCCTCAAATCCATGGGATCTAGTGGGTATGATCCAACAAGTCAGCTGATCATCCATGTTGTGAAGGAAAGTAAAGGCAAATTTCTAGGAACCTACCATTGCACTAACTGAAATTATACATGCACTGAAAAGAAGCTACAATGAGAAATGAACTTACATCAATTTTCTATCTCCATAGATTTTGAATTTTTGAATTTTGAAAATTTGAACCAACATCCAACAACTTGGAAGTGTTAAGTGGGGTTCAAATAGATTTGGATAGAATTGATTTAAAGAGGAATTTGAATATGAATCCAAATTTCAACAAATTTAGGTATGTTGAAATATGGATTCAAAATTTTGATAGGATGCTTCCATATGTTCATTTGAATTTTTGTTTTGAATTTGAATTTGTGATTTTGCTGACCCTTTCCTTAAACAAATTTGGGTATGTTAAAGCAAGGGTCACATGATGTTGTGTTGTTTGAATGTTTTGGAAATTTTACTTACTTAGCAAATATAGGTATGCTAAGTGAAGTAAAAGTGATTTTGTTTCTTTTAAAAATTTTCTTTTATTTAGATTTTTGGAAAACTTTGGGATCCTTACTTAGCAAATTTAGGTATGCAAAGTGAAGAACCTAAGTGTATTTTAATTAATTTTTGAAAATAGGATCCTTAGCAAATTTAGGTATGCTAAAAAAATCCTTAAGTGTTTATTTATTTGGAATGTTTTGATTTTTTGTAAAACTATGGGATTCTTACTTAGCAAATTTGGGTATGCAAAGTGAAGAACCCAAGTGTATTTTTGTTTAATTTTTGAAAATAGTATCCTTAGCAAATTTAGGTATGCTAAGAAAATCCTAAGTGTTTCATTTGTTTGGAATGTTTTGATTTTTAAAAAGGGTAGGATCCTTTAGCAAATTTGGTATGCTAAGGGGATCCTAAGTGTTTTGTTTTGTTTTTGAAATGATTAAAAGTGGAGATTCAACTTTAGAAAATTTGGTATGCTAAAGTTGAAATCACACTTGATTTTGTAATATGGAAATTTCACTTATCAAATTTGAGTATGCTAAATGAAATTCCAAATTGTGTGTTTAAAATTTTGATTTCATTTTTGGTTTTGAAAAAATGGAAATTTCTCCTTAGCAAATTTGGTATGCTAAGGGAAGAAGTTCCAAAAGTGTTTAATAAATTTTTGGTTTTGACTTTGGAAACTTCACTTAGCAAATTTGAGTATGCTAGGTGAAGTTCCAAAATATGCTTAGAATATGATTGATTTTGGGATTTGGAAACTTCACTTAGCAAATTTGAGTATTCTAAATGAAGTTCCAAAAAGTTGTTTGAAAATTTTTTGGATTTTGAATTTGGAGACTTCACTTAACAAATTTGGGTATGTTAAGTGAGGTTCCAAAATGTGTTTTAGAAATTTTAGAAATTTTTGGATTTGGAGACTTCATTTAATAAATTTGAGTATGTTAAGTGAGGTTCCAAAATGTGTTTTAGAAATTTTTGAACTATGATTGTTGATTTTGATTTTGGATTTGGAAACTTCACTTAGCAAATTTGGGTATGTTAAGTGAGGTTCCAAAATGATGTTTGAAAATTTTGTTGATTTTGAATTTGGAAACTTCACTTAACAAATTTGGATATGTTAAATGAAGTTCAAAAACAAAATGCATTTGAATTTTGAAAATTTTTTTTTCTAGATTTTGGAAACTTCACTTAACAAATTTGTGTTTGTTAAATGAAGTTCCAAAATGTGCTTAAAATTTTGAAAATTTTATTTTGGATTTTGGAAACTTTACTTAACGAATTTGTGTATGTTAAATGAAGTTCCAAAATGTCTTTAGAATTTTGAAAATTTTTTGGATTTTTGATTTTGGAAACTTTACTTAACAATTTTTTGTATGTTGAATGAAGTTCCAAAATGTATTTACAAAAATTTTGATTTGGAGACATCACTTAACAAGTTTGGGTATGTTAAATGAAGTTCCAAATATTGTTTGATGATTTTTGAATTATGATTGTTGATTTGATTTTGGATTTTGAAACTTTACTTACAAATTTGTGTATGCTAAATGAAGTTTCAAAATGTGTTTTGAAAATTTTTGAAATATGATTGTTGATTTTGATTTGAAAAGGGAACCTCCATTCAACAAATTTAAGTATGTAAAATGGAGATCAATTTTATTTTTGAAGTATGAAATTTTTGTGTGTGGTTATTGCTTTTTTTTTTTTGAAAGAGAGGAATTCCAATTTGAAACATATGTGAGATATGCTCGAGTGGGATTTCCTAAATGATTCTTATTATTATTTAGGGTTTAGGAATTCCAATTCCAATTTGAAACAATCTTCATTTAATAAATTTAAGTATATTAAATGAAGGTATTCATATGTGCTTTCTTTGAAAATTTTAATTTTGTTTACAAATGACTTTCTATTCAATAAGTGTGAGTGTATTGAATAGAAAAATTCATGTGTACTTTTTGAAAACTTTATGATTTATAATTGTGATTTTTGGAAAGGTATGATTGTTCATTTTATTTTGAAAATGACATCTTCATCAAAGTTAATTTGAAAGGAGATGTACATTTGTGCTTTTCAAAAAAATTTTATTGGTTTTATTTTTTTTGAAAATCCCTACATGTAACAATTATGGGAATTGTTAAATGAAGGTGACAAAATTTTTGTGGAAAATATTTTATTAAGTGCATTTTTGAAAAATGTGCTTTTGAAAAAGCAAAGTTCTTTATGGGAGATTAATTATTTTAGGATGAACCTTTCCTTATCATGAAAATGATAGGGAGGAAGTCTTAAAGATGTTTCTTTTTTTTTAAGATCTTTTAATTTTACCCATTAGAGAAACCAACGGGGGTTTTAAGACCAACAAAGAATGCAATCCTAAAACATAAATATGTTGGCTAACTCAACTCAAGGATGAAATGAGCTAAGTGCCAATGGAAAGAAGGATAGTCTTGGATTCATACCAAAGTACAAACCAACTATCAATACTCACAGACAACGATTATTTACCAAAGATGGAGAGAGGAACCTTCTCTAACAAAGTCACCAGAAAAATTTGTGGAGAAAAATTCCCACACACATATAGATAGAGAGTCGCCTTCAAATCTATTGGTGAGAAGGAGAGGAAACATTTTATATGTGTGGAAATTCATCTTGGTAAGATGTCACACAGATCCACAGATGTACTTATTGAAGTGATTGGGTACATCATCAAGATATAGTGTACTGTCTCGAAAGACAAAAGTCACAACCCTTTAATGGAACCAATCACCTCAATAAGGACTCCTAAGGATGATGGATCTGCATATGTACCAGAGATTCTTCCCCTACTTTACATGGAAAAGTAAAGCAGGGTTTATTTAAATCGTTGTTAAGTTCCTATAGGCAAGCCCATAGTTAATTACATCTGGGGATGGGATCCCTTAGAAAAACTCTCGATTAAGGGAAATGATCGTTATCTCTGAAGATTTCAATAGGGAAGGACTATCAATCGATTGGTTTGTGTTTGAAGATCCAATATGATTGATCAAAAGAGGGAGTTATTATCGAAGCTAAAATGAAAAATAAGTAGGAGATGCTCACGATGCTAGAAACCTAGCGAGCATCTCAAACTATCCTAAAATTAGGCTTTACATTTTAGAAATTGATTTAGTTTGTTTGAGTTGTATTTTTCATTAGAAATTTAGGGCTTAAGATTCCTTAACACAAGATTAAGGAAGTGCCTAAGAGGCGAGGAATTATGCTTATGGCCCACAAAGGGGAAAAGCAACCTCAGAACCTAAATCTAGGGAGCTTAGGCAGGAACCTAAATCTAAGAAGAAAATGGGTATTGGTTTGCCTCCTGAGAGGACAAACCACTTGGACTTACACTTGGGGTGGCAGCCAACTAACTCCTCTACGATTTTAAATACATGTAGGCAAGTCTTTATGCTTATGCAAGATAGTTAAATTTATTTTTATTTAGAAAGAGACTAAGTCCTTAAACTCACTCCCTAAAGAGACTAGATCATATAAAGGGACACGCTTCAAATGACCTAAAATCTAATGCATTTCAAATTTCATATTATTATTATTATTTTTGGACAATTATTTTTGACTCAGGCTAATAGGATTTTTTATGACTAATGCAAGAGAAATCAGATTATTGGCCAAAATGAGTGAGAAGTTTAGGAGGTGAGTTTCCATCAGAGCCCTCAAAGGTCAAGTCGGGTTCTCTGGCAAAGATGGAAGCCCTCCAATCAAGAGTGAAATAAGATGCATTTGTGCATGATATTATAAAGAAATGCTCATCTAGTTAAGGGGTTGCTAATTCTTTTATCTTGATTAAAATGCTAAGCATTAAGTGAGGTTATGAGTTATTTATTTTTAATTTAAATTTTTAAGTTGGGTAAAAGATTTATTTTTCTCTGAACAGTCTAATCCTCATCCAGGTCATACATAAAGCAAGGAAGAAATTAGGAAAAGCATGCCACTTAATGAAAAAGCTAAATAAACCATCAAATAATTTATAAAACTAATCGTAAAAAGAATAAATGGTCATTTATGGTCGGGCACCATCGCACTAACCCGAAAATATCAAATTGGATAGCCGAGCTCTATCCTTATACAACATGGATTACAAATGAATTAAATTATAATTTAAGCAAAGGAATTCATTGGTATGGGGATCTTCAAGCTTTATTCTTCTTTCTTCTTTCTTTCTTCTTTCTTTACTTCTTCTTTTGGTTCCTTATTTTAGATGGTTGGATGGTAGGTGCTCCAAGGCTTCACATGGTGCATAAGATGGGATCTTATGACCAATTTTCATTCTAATTCTCCATAACAAATCATTCCAAAATCCTAATTATACAAATTTTTACATGAAAAAGGAAAAGGGAAATCTAACTAACATCTGCAAAATAAAGGTTAGTTAAATCACACCACATAAATCCCAATCATGTATATTAGACTTATCACCTAACACATTGGTGAATAACTCCACCTAGCCTATGGATTATGCAAAGGGGTATAAGCACCTGTAACCAAGAAGTAGTTATACTTTTATTTATGATAGCGCCCCTTTAACAATCCACGAGAAAAGAATAGTTAAAGCATTCTACCATTCATTCTGAGCATACACCACAACATCGTCTAAACATTCATCACAAAATAAAATAAATATCAAACCATGCACCGACCTAACCTAAGGCTAGAAGTCTTGACTTAGGCTAATGTGTGTACTTTGAAAGCTTGTGTGGTATGCTTAGCATATGACTTTGGGTTCAAATTTTTTAAGTGTGAAGAACATGTTCAACTTAGAGGAGGGTTTCATTTAAGTTATTTAAGTGTTTTGAGATTATTTTATTTCATGTTTTAATTTTTTTTTGAGTGAAACCTATAATTAATTACTAAGTTATGAAGAGAGGGAAAGAGAAGATAACTTTTCTTTCCTTCCCAAATCCTTCAGTAATTTCTAAGATAAGTTCACATTTTAATTTCATTTAGGTGAATGTTTTGATTACATCTTTTAATCAATCCTAAGTTTAGACAAACTCTAAATAAACTTATTCAAATAGAAAGGCATTCTAAGATTAAATATGATGAATCAAAATTCACATAACACACATTACTTCAATTCTTTTCCAACATATATAACATGCATATGGATGGACACTAAGCATATCTATACATGCAAATGAGAGTAATTAACACACTTTATGATGCATGCTAAGTAATTTATTTAAGAAAATTTAGAAGTTAAACATGTATGATTTTCTTAAGTAGAAAGGGTTTTCTTTATCCAAAATTTCACATACATGCGTGAAAGTAAAAAAGGCATAAGTGAGTATAGTGCCATTATTAACCAGAGGTGTAAGGTACAAGACCTACTTAGAGCTAATTAAAGCCTCACAACCTTGGGGTTGTCCAAATTAATATACCACTTTCCTTTAGTACAAACATGCATATAAAAGAAATGAAATGGAAAAGGAATATGCAAAAGTTGTTTAATATATTTATTTTGTTTATGAAATTTATTCATGCAAGTGTAGGCAATCCTTCTAAGACGACAACATAGGGATGAATGGGGTATAGAATTAAGTAAGTGTTGGGTTCTTTTCAAATGAACCCTACATCTTATTAACTCCTATTCAAAACTATGCTAACATAAGAAAGAAAGAAATGCTACACTAAACATGACTTTATAATTTATCACATGAAAGCTTATAATTAAGATATAAATAGCACACTTTTAGATTTGATATTTCATTTATAAGTTTTGAAAATATTTTAGATTTAATAGTGATAATAGCCATTCATATTTTACTTTTTCCAACACATGCACATTTGATATAAAGTAAACAATTTTCATTTTAAAATTTTGAAACATGAAATTATGAATGCATGAATCACATGGCATACAACTTAACATGTTGGTAAAGATTCAAAGCAATGAAATCATATGAATAAACTCACTTTACTTAAATCCTAAATACATTCTTAAGGGATCATAAATTTAGAACAAATCAAAGTGAATTTCAAAATGATCTTTGTTTGATTTGAAGTTTGATTTAATTTTTAAAAGGTGAGATGAGTTTGTTGTTCCTAACCCATTATAACATATGTTTTGTATTTTTGTTTAATTTTTAGAAAATTAAATCTATTTTAAAGCATTGATTAGGTTAGGGTATGAATTAAGTGGCTTAATTAACCCTTACCTACACCACCTTAGAAAAATTAACTAAGTAATTATGAGCCAATGAGATGACATAAAACCCACAAGGTATTTAAATTTGCAATGCACTTAATAATGAAAAGGCTAATGCAATTTGGCTCACAATTAAAAGTTAATTAAGCTAAGGGGTTTAGCTTAAGTACTTTTAAAACACCCCTTTATACTTATGAAAGGGGTTTTAATTTTCTTAATTGAACTTAGGCTATTAAACACCTAAGCATCTACCCAAGGTAGATTAATTAAGTTATGGAAACTTTTTAGAATTTTTGAAAATTATTTTAAGAGATAATTAATGAATTAACCCTTAATTAAGGAGGGATTACAGAAAGAAAAAGGGGGTTTAGGGAATAGCTTAGGGGAAATGCTCAAAATTTATTCCATAAAACCCCTACTCACTGGATCTAACCTTAATCAAACTTAATCAAAGGGTAGATCCACTAATCACACCTTAATTATCCTTAATTACATGAAAGGGGGTAATTAGGGAATGAGCCAGCAATTTCCCCAATTAAGGCCTCAATAAATCTCAAGAAAATTAGGGGAGGTAGAAGTCAGCCCTAAAATGAACCCTAAAAATTTGAGATTAATTGGTGACTTAATTAAGGAATAATTAACTAATTAACATTCCCAAAGAAACCCAAATTCAGAAAAGGGGAATTCAAAATCAATTGAAATATTTTTAAAATATTCTAGATGAAATTATCTATCCATAGCATTTTTCCTTATATTTTTCTGATTTTTCTTGAAGGAGTTATGAATTTTTGAAGTTCTCTAAGTAAATTAGGAATTAATTAAATATTTTATTAATCCCTAATTAATCTCTAGCTCACGGCACGATGCGTGGAGGTGGCGGTCAACATGCTTTACATGCGTTGTGTGGTGAGCCCTTTACTTAAGTTGTCAAATCACAAGGGGCGGCAGCGGCGCACGCGCTTTTATCCTTAGTTGTCCGATCAAAGATTGGACAGTTGAGCATACACCCGCAGTTTATTAATCAGATAATGGATATATAAACATGGGAATAATCTTGATTGTCCATCCAAATGATGGATGGATGAGATTCATCTGCAAAGCTTAGGAAGAATGAGATCATCCACCTTCTAAGCTTTGATCTCAATTGAGCTCGATTACTAAAATTTAGCCACACCTTCATCATGCAATTACCAACACATCCAATGGCTAAGATCCTATGAGATTAAAGTTCACTTCACAAAGGACCAACACCTGAGAATTAGCTAAAATCACTAACCTCACCGAGGTGATCACACGATTCCTTGGAAGCTTCATCTGGTTGAGATGAAGCTTTGTTGAAGCTTTGAGCACTTGAGGTTGAGTGTAGAGCTCTATGGACCAACTCCTCTTCACTCTCTTTGCGACTTTGATTGAATTAAACTTCCCTTGCCTCTAGAACTTCAGAGAAAGCTTAGACCAATTCGACTTAGCTCTTAGATCAGGTGTGCAAGAGGAATTGGAAGGAGATTAAGTGTGGAGAAAAATCACTATTGTGGATGAGCTCCCTATTTTTACCTTTGTGCAAAAATAAGAGTAAAACCTCTAGGACCTTGGGGAAAGCTTTGAGGTGGTTGCTAAGAGTTCTTAGGCTCCAATAGAGTATGAGTGAATTAAAATTTTAGTGAATTAGGGGGAGATACTCCCCCTATGGTAATCGGATGACCAACAATAAGAGTGTCATTTTGATCCAATTGACCTTATGGAGTGGGCTGTTTAGGCTGTTAGATCAATGCACATGGTCGGTTTGGCCAAAGGAGTGGAATGATAACTCCCCATGTGGAGTTTGAAATTTTAATTTCAAAGCTAAGGGTCGAGTTTGGTCCATGGGTCAAATGGGTTGACCCAAACTCATTGGATTGGATGCACCACTCATCATTAAGTCCCCTTGAGCTTTTAGGAAAGCCTCAAGTGTTTGTGAAGAGTGTATGACCAAAATACTCATGGGCTAGGCCAAAATTTATTCTATGGCCTAGGGGTAAAATGATCATTTTGCTATTTGTTTCACTTTGTGTATGTTTGGTATGTTAAGAAAATAGGTTTGGCAAAGTTTTAATAGATTTGGAATCCATTTGATAGGGTTTGGCTCAAGTTGACCAATTTTTCAAGTTGGCTCGAACTAAGGGTTGGGTCAAGTTCATATGACCATTTGAAATATTTTGGTTCTTTGGTTTGGTTCAATTTGGATTAGATTTGGTTTTGGCTCAATTGACTCATTTCGATCAAATGGGTCAAGTTGACCTATTTGAGGTAGGTCAAGGGTAGGTTTAGGTTAGGTTAGTCATATGGAGTGGATTGGTATCTTTGTTTTTAATTAATTTTGGTTAAAGTCAATATTGGCTCAACATGACCCCTTTAGGTCATGTTGGGTCTAAGGTCAATTGGGCTAGGTTGGGTCTAGTTGTCAATTGAGGCTGTCGTCAAGTTTCACAACTAATTTGGAATGGACTTAACCCATTGGTTTGGATCAATTTGGCTTAGATATAGTTTTTACACATTTTGACCCTTTAGGTCAAAATGGGTGGTCAACTTGGATCAAGTGGGCCAATTGGGCTAGGTTAGGCTCAAATATTGGGTTGGTCAAGTTCAAACATAGGTCATGAGTGAACTTAGATCACTGGTTTCAATCAATTTGGCCTATGATAGAATTTGGCTATGTTTGGTTTCATTTTGGATTAAGTGTTGACTTGGTTTGACCTAATTTAATTGATTGATCATCCCATGATGATTATTGATCATGATGAGAGGGATATATGAGTTTGGTTCAATCCAATTTGGTTAGGATCAAAAGTTGGCTCATAAAGGTACTTTAGGTCACTTTGGGTCAAGTGAGCCTAAGTGGATCAAATGGCTTGGTCAAATCTTTATTTGAGATTGATTGATCTTGTATATGGACTTGTGATTGAAATATAAATCCATTTACAAGAGGTTTGAAGTCAAATGGGTTTTAATCCATTTGAAAATTTCATATTCAAAGGAAGAATATGAAGGGTTTGGGTTTGATTTTATTTAGGTTTTGATTATTGATTGAGGTTTGATTTATATATGAGCTCATGATTGTATTGATTGAACCATGAGAGAAAATCAAGGATTTGGCTTGATTTGAAAGTGATTTGGCTAAGTTCAAGATTTTGGCTTGAAAGGCTTAGATTTGATTTTGAGTTTGATTTTTGGAATAGATTTTGATTGTTTAAATTTATATTTATATATGTGAATATAAATAAAAATATAAATTGATCATGAGAAAATTTCAAGAATTTTAAAGGGTTTAATCAAGATTTGGGATAAATCCATTAAATAGAATTTAAAGGATTTAAGGGAATTTTTAATTTGAATTTAATTTTTCGATTAGATTTGATTGATTTATATTTATATTTCATTTACATATGAGAACATAATTGAGAATATAAATTGATTTTGAAAAAATCCCATGAGTTTAAAATAGTTTGATCAAAGTTTAGGTTAAATCCATTAATGGAAAATTAAGTGATTTAAAGGAATTTCAAATTGAGTTGATTTTGGTTAAGTCCTTTAATGAAAAATTAAAGGGACTTAAAAAAATTTCATGAATTGATTTGGAATTTTGAATTTAATTTGATGAGTTTGAGTCTATATTTCATTTATAAATGGGAATATAAATGAGAATATAAATGGATCATGAGAAAATCTTAAAGACTTGAATAGGTTTGAATCATGATTTTGGTTAAGTCCTTAAGTAAGGGTTAAGGGAAAATTTGAACTTAGGAATTTTTAGTGGATTTTGATCATAAGTTTCAATCATGAATTTCAATCATGGAATTGAATCTTGGAATTGAATAGAGTTTGGAGAAAATTAATTAAAATTGATTTGGAGTTTGACTTGAAAGAAGGGAAGTGAGGAAATGTTTAAGCTAAAGGGTAAGAAATTTTCCAAATTCCCCTAAGGCATATCCTATTCCTATGGCTAACTCTTCTAAGTCTTCTAGGGCTAGAGGAGTGTCCACCTAATCACTAGATGTATCTTAAGACTAAGGAACTCTTAAATTCTAAGAGGAATCATATGCCTAAGATGGAGGAGTTAAGAGCTCATTCTAAAAATGAGGTCAACAACTACTTCATGTTGATTTTGATTAAGAAGATGTGAGTCCCCGAGCTTTCTTCTTGAATTAATCATCATGATCTAACTAGGTTGAGTATATTTGAGGGGATAAGTCAGGCTCCTTTCTTTCAATACATTTGAGGAATAAGTCCCCAAATGGCATTCACTCAAGAGTTGGATCATCCATAAGACTACATCCTAGCAATCAATTTGCTATGAGGATGTGAGTCCCCAGCTTTTAGCCGATTACAAATGAGCACTATTGGTTGATGTTCACTAGATGATAAACTCAATGGATACACCTTTGATGTGAGTCAGCTTTTGAGGTCCATCAATACCTATTTGATATATGACTAGCCATGTCATCTTATCCAGGGTTGTGAAATAAGCCCTTAGCGGCCCCTCTCCCTACGAGCATTCTATTTGGATCACATCCTTTACGACCCAATTTATACACTACCATTACTTATTATTAAACCCCTTTCTAGTAGCCACCCCGTGGTTAGAGAATTTATTCAGATGCATTATTCTCCCTTAGTTCACAAGAAATAGATAGTCTAGCCGAATATGCTCCTTCTCAGTTTGATCCTTAACAAACTAACAGGGTCCACGATAAACAAACTAAATAAAATAAAAAAATTAATTTGCTTGTGGATTAGGAATTCAAGCCCCCAAAGGGCCCTTTTTTCCAAGCAGACATCCTATCTTGGCAAAGGTCAGAACTCCTAGGAATTGCCTAACCACTGAGTTGAGATAAGTCCCTGGATCACTTTAGTCACTTAGGTTCAATCTTTTCCATTTAGTATCCAATATCGCTTTGGAAGATGAAAGACTATGATGCATTCTTTCTAGCATGATTATCACAAATCGGCAGGTAGCCTTAGGTCGGGTTCAATTTGTTACCCAAAGCAACCAATCATCCCAGTGGTCTTTTCTAGTGGAAGATGAGTCAGCTTTCTTCAATTGATCATTGCAAAATCAAAGACACCTTTGGTTGATAGTTCCCCATCTGGAAGCTACCCTTGGAATAACTGAGGTGGTCTAGGCGATATAAGCCCTTTCGCAGGATCCATCTAATCAATGGAATCCATCAAAATAAATCTAAAAAGAAATTAATCTTGACTATCCAGTTGATTTAAGTCCCGACATTCACAATAATAAATCAGGTTGGGTTCAATTTGTTGTTGCCAATAGATTACCCAAACTAGTCCCTAATTTGGAGGATGTGTTTACTACGCTTTCTTCCTAGTACATGTGATACCAAAAGGCACCCCTTTTAGTTGGCTCCCCTATGTGTAGTAGACTACCCCTTTGGATTGGTAAATCTGAGTTAGGTCTAGGCCTCTATGGCCCCTACTTAGCGCGATTCATCGCAAACTAACAAGATCCATCTCAAAATCCCAAATCTAAAAATTTGAAACAAAATCAACCCTCTTCCCCAATGGAAATTTCTCTTCAGCGAGACTTAAATCAGATCAAACCTCTCATCCCCTATGGATGACTTGAACTTACATCCCTAGTGGAAGCTCGCACTCTGTCCCTAGTGGATTTTTCCATCCCTCTCTTATGTCCTTGACATAAGTAGATCAACATTGCACTAAGCTATGGATTCTTTCTACACCTTCATAGATTTTTGCTAGTTTGGATCTTCTGTTTGATCATTTCGTTAACACTAATATAAATGTGTTCTATCACCACACCACAATATTGGGCATCCTTTGACCTCATTTTTTGAATGAGTTCTTAACCTCCATCTTAGACATAGGACTCCTACTTTAAGAGTTCCAAGTCTTAAGATTATTATTGAATATTTTAACCCAGTAGACTTGATTTAAGAATTAGAATAGGTCATGCCTTAGGGGTGTTATGAAAATTTTCCTACCCATAACTTGAACCACTCCTCACCATCCTTCCTTCAAGTCAAACTCCAAATTAATCTTATTTGATTTTCTCCAAACTCAATTCAATGCCACATGATTGAAATCCATGATTAAAATCCATAATTGAAACTCATGAATGAAATTTCAAATTCCAAGTTTTTTTCTAAGTCCTTAATCTTCTCTTAAGGACTTGGCCAAAATCATCTTCAAATCAAATCGAATCTTTAAAATTTTCTCATAACTCATTTATATTCTCATTTATATTCACATATATAAATGAAATATAAATTCAAACCAATCAAACTAAATTCAAAAATTTAAATTCGTAATTCAAAGTCTTTCTAAGTCTTTAATTTCCTCTTAAGGACTTAGCCTAGATCATGATCAAATCACTTCAAATTCATAAAAGTTTCTCATGAACCATTTATATTCTCATTTATATTTACATATATAAATGAAATATAAATTCAAACAATCAAAACCAAAAATCAAACTCAAACCCATTCAAAATCCAACCTAAGCCTTTCAAGTTAAAAATCTTGAACTCAGCCAAATCAACTTCAAATCAAGCAAAACTCTTGATTTTCCTTCATGATTCAATCAACCCTACAATCATGAATCCAAATATAAATACAAACCTCAATCACTTAAATCAAAACTCAATTCAAAATCAAGCCAAAATCCATTTCATGTTCACCCTTTGAACTTGAAATTGTCAAATTAATCAAAACCCATTTGACTTCAAACCACTTGCAAATGGATTTATATTTCAATCATAAGTCCATATACAAGTTCAATCAAACTCAAATCAAGCTTTGACCAAGCCATTTGACCCACTTAGGCTCACTTGACCCAAAGTGACCTAAAGTACCCTTATGAGCCAAATTCTAATCCTAACCAAATTGGATTGAATCAAACTCACCTATGCCTCTCATCATGAGATGATCAATCAATCAAATTGGGTCAAACCTAAGAGTTGACCAAGTCAACACTTAGCCAAAATGAAACCTAACATAGTTAAAATCCACCATAGGCCAAATTGATTGAAACCAATGATCTAAGTTCATTCATGACCAATATTTGAACTTGACCAAGTCAACATTTGACCTAACCTAGCCCAATTGGCCACTTGACTCAAGTTGACCCAACTTGATTTAAAAGTCAAAATGTGTCAAAACTTGACCTAAGTCAAATTAATTGAAACCAATGGGTCAAGTTCAATCCAAATCACTTGTTAAACTTGATCGAAGCCTCAATTGGCCAACTAGACCTAACCTAGCCCAATTGACCTTGAACCCAACTTGACCTAAAGGGGTCATGTTGAACCAAATCAAACTTAATAAAAATTGATTGGAAATAAGATACCAATCTTGACTAACCAAACCTAAACTACCCATGACCTAGCTCAAATAGGTCAAATAGGTCAAATTGGTCAACTTGACCCATTTGACCTAAATGAAGTCATATGAACCAAATTCAAACCTAAACCAAATTGAATCAAACCAAAGCCACCAAAACATTTCAAATGGTCATATGAACTTGACCCAACCCTTGGTTTGACCCAATTTGACCAATTGATCAAGTTGACCCATTTTGACCTAAATGGGTCAACATGAGCCAAACCATACCAAATGAACTCCAAATCCAATGGAACTTGGCCAAACCTATTTTCTCAACATACCAACATATTCAAATTCAAAAATTATCCAAATGACCATTCTATTCCTAGGCCATAGAATAAATTTTGGTCAAATCCATGGAATTTGGTCAATTCTTCATACCTACTTGATACTCTAATAGGTTCAAGTAAACCCTATGGAGGGTGGTGCACCCAACCCAATGGGTTTGGGTCAGCCCAACTTGACCCAAGGCCAAACCAGCTCATGGCTCAAATTGGCCACATGGGAATCATGCTAATTTGAGCACATGGGAGTTACCATTCCACTCTAGCCAAACCACCATGTGCAGCCAAATATCAAACACCCAAGGTCAATTGGATCAAAATGGCAAAAGCTTGCCGTCTGATTGCCAAAGTGGGGGGAGATATACTCCCCCTAATTCAATTCAATTCACACACACTCTGTTGATTGAAGCATAGGAAGCCATTGGAGAGCCTTTCCAAGCTTCTTAGAGGGAGTTACAAGTTGCCATTTTAGTTTTCCTTAAACAAAAATAGGGGAGCTCCAAGGATTTGCCAAATTTCTCCATGCACCAAACCAAGTCAATTCCCTTGCACACTCCTCTGACTAGCTGAAGTTTGCCAAAGGCAAGGGAAGATCCACTTCAATCAAAATTGAGCTCAATAGGAGGAGAGGTTGGTCCATAGAGCTATCCACTCAACCTCAAGAGCTAAAACTTTCACCAAAGCTTCATTTCAACCAGACAATGTTCCTCCAAGGGAATTGAGTGCTGGTGATCACCTCCAGTGAGGTATGACATTTTCTAACTATTAAACACAATGTGGTGTGGAGCTTTGTGAAAGAAATTTTATGTGAATTTGATTGTAGATATGCTTGCACATTTAGATGGTGTGGGTTGAGTTTCATCCAGAGCTCACGAGCTGATCTTCCTCAAAGTGGACGGTCTCCATTATTCCTTAGGAAAGAACAGGGATGATCTCTGGCTGTCCATCCATGCATTTTGGATGGATCGAGATTAAATCACATTTTATATCTTATTTTATCCAAATGGGATTAATCACCATTGATCCGATCAACGATGGAGGCAAAAGCAAGGCCACACCACGCTTGTGATGTGACGTTTAAGTGCTCTCAGGATGATGTGTAAAGCATGCAATCACCGTGAGGCAGTAGGATTAGGGAATTAATTAAGGTTTAAATAATTCTAATTAATCCTCTAAACTTCTAAAATTCGTATCTCTCTAAAAAAATATGAGATAAATTGCTGCTAAAAGATAATTCAATCTAGAATATTCTAAAATTAGTTTTTAATAGATTTTGAATATTGTCTTTCTCTAATTATGGGTTTTCTTAAAAATCTTAATTTGCTAATTACCCTTTAATTAGTCCACTAATTATTCCCAAACTTCTTGAGTATATTTTGGGGGATGACTTCTACCTCATGTAATTTTCTTCTGATTTATTGGTGGCTTAATTTGGGAAATTACTAATTCATTTCCTAATTAGCCCCTTAATGTAATTAATGATAATTAATGGTTTGATTAGTGGTTTAACCCTTTGTTGAAGTTGATTAAGGTCTATTTTAGTGAATAGAAGTTTTAGGGAATAATTTTTGGGGCACTTCCCTAAGCTATTCCTTAAACCCCCTTTTCTTTCTTAATCCTCCCTTAATTAAGGGTTAATTCACTAATTAACCTCTTAATTAATTTCTAGAAATTCTAAAACTCTCCAAAACTTAATTAATCTATTTTGGGTAGATGCTTAGGTGTTCAAGAGCCTAAGTTCAATTAAGGAAATCAAAACTCAACTATGTGTGAGGGTGTTTTGAAATTACTTAAGTTAAACCCCTTAATTTAATCATTAATCATGAGCCAAATTGCATTAGGCCCTTTCTTCCTAGTGCATTGCAAATTTAAATTCCTTGTGATATTTTATGTCATCTCATTGGCTCATAATTATTTTATTATATATGTGGTGTGGTGTAAGATAACATGCTTAATTCATACCTTAACCTATTCAAAGTATAAAATGAATCTGATCATCTATAAATTGAACAAAAATATCAAACACATGTGGGAATGGGTTAGGAACAGCAAACTCTATTCACATTTTCAAAATTAAATCAAATTGAAAATCAAACAAAAAATCATATTGAATAAACTTTGATTTACTTTAAGCTTTCTTATTTCATAAGATTGTCTTTAGGAATTAATTGAAGTGAATATGTTTACATGCTTTCATTGCTTTAGTTATTCCTTAATATGCTAAATATGTGTGTCATATGATTTCATGCATCCATGCTTTTCAAAAATCAAATTTAAAATGAAAATATTTCTTTTATGTCAAATTTAAGAATAAATAAGGAGTGGCTATTATCACTATTAAATTCAAATTATTTTCAAAATATATGAATCAATTATCAAACCAAAGTGTGTTACTTATATCTTACTTATAAGTTTGCATGTGAGTAAAATAAGGAAAAATGTGCTTAGTGTCCTTTCCTTCTTTTGTATAGTTTGAATAGATTTATATATTTGAAAAGAACCTAACACTTGTTCATATTCACCTAAGAAGGACATTTATGTATAAGAATTATAGTATAAATAAAAAATAACCAAACTTTTGCATTTTTTCTTTTCCATTCATTTCTTTTGTACACATGTTTTGTATTTTTCTTTTGTACACATGCTTGTATTTAAGGAAAGTGGTATATTAGTCACAAGGTTGTGAGGCTTTAAGTAGCCTAAGTAGGTCTTGTACCTTACACCTCTAGTTTAACAATGGCATACTCACTTATGCCTTTCATACATTCATATGTGCATGTGAAAGTTGGATAAGAAATCCCTTTGCTACTTAATAAAAATCATGCATCATAAACTTTTAAATTTTCTAAAATGAATTACTTAGCATGCATCATAAAGTGTATTAAAAATTCCCATTTGCATATATAGATATGTTTAGAACTCATTCATATGCATGCTATACATGTTGGGAAAGAAATGAAGTGATGTAAATTTTTGTGAATTTAGATCATTTTACTTAATCTTAAAATGCTTTTCTTTTGAAAATGTTTGTTTAGAGTTCATCTAAATTTAGGATTAAATAAAACACTTAATTAAAATATTCACTAAGCAAAACTAAAATATGAATCCACTTTAGAAATTACTTAGGTTAGGGAAGAAAAGAGAAGTTCTCTTCTCTTTCCCTCTCTTTACAACTCAGTAATTAATTATAGGATTCACTTGAACCCAATCAAAAACATAAAAAAAATTAATCTAAAATAATTAAATCACTTAAATGAAACCCTCCTCTAAGTTGAACATGCTTCACACTTAAAAAATTCTAACTTAAAGCCATAGCTAAGCATACCATCAAACCTCCAAAGCACACACATTAGGCTAAGTCCCCACTTCTAACTTTAAGTTAGGGAGGTGCATGGTTTGGTGCTTTCTTTTATTTTATGATATATGTTTTAGTCTGGATGTTAGGATGTATGTACATAGAATGAATGGTAGGGCGATCTTAGTCTAACCATTATCTTTTGCAGGGGATTGTGCTTAAGGCGTAATAAATAAAATATAAATGCTTTTCTTTGTGCGGTGTTTATAAGCATATCCAATAAGTCAGGTGGACTTAGTCACTCATGTGTGGGGCGATAAGTCCAACATACATGCTTGGAATTTGATGATTTGTTTAGCTAATCTCTATTTTGCAGGTGTTAGCTAGATTTACTTTTTCGTTTCATGTAATTTTTGTAATTAGGATTTTGGAATGATTGTTATGAAGATTAGGATGAGCATTGGTCATAAGATCTCATCTTATACACCATGTGAAGCCTTTGGATTATCCACTTTCCAACCATCCAAAAGAAGGAACCAAATAAGAAGAAGAAAAGAAGAAGAAGAAGAAAGAAGAATGAAGAATGAAACTTGAAGACCCCCCATAACAATGAGTTCCTTGCTTAATTGTATTTAATTCATTTGTAATCCAGTTGTATAAGGGGTAGAGCTTCGGCTACCAATTTATTTTAGGTTTGTGTGGTGGTACCAACCACAATGGCCTCTTATTCTTTTATTAGCTTTATAAATTGATGATTTGTTTAGCTTGTGCATTAAGTGGCATCATTTTCTAGTTTCTTCCTTTATGTATGACTTGGATGTGGATTAGGCTCTTAGAAAAATAAATCTTCAAAAATTTAACAATTCAAAACTAAAATAAAAGAACTCATAACCTCACCTAAAGCTTAAATAAAATCAAGATAAAAGAATTAGCAACCCTTGGATGAGTACTTCTTTTATAACATCATGCACAAATGCATATTATTTTCACTCTTGATTGGAGGGCTTCCACCTTTGACAGGGAAACTTGGCTTGACCTTTGAGAGCCATGGTGGAAATACACATCCTCCCTTCTCGCTGCTTTTGGCCAATAATCTTATTTCTCATGCATTAGGCATACAAATCCTATTAGCTTGAGTCAAAATGATTATTCAAAAATAAAAATAAAATGAAATATGAATTACATTAAATTTTGGTCATTTGAAGCATGACTTTACATGATATAGTCTCTTTAGGGAATGAGTTTAAGGACTTAGTCTCTTTCTAAATAAATAATAACCTAGCTATCTTGCATAAAGCATATGACTTACCTACATGAATTTAAAACCATAGGAGGAGTTAATTGGTGGCCACCCCCAAGTGATTATAAGTCCAAGCAGTCGGGTGATTTGTTCTCTCTTGTGTGGGCAAACCAAATACCCATTTTCATGTTAGATTTAAGTTATGCTTTCAGCCCTTGCCAAAGCTCCCTAGATTTAGGTGCTGAGGTTGCTTCTCCCTTTTGCAGGCCATAAGCATAAATCCTCACCTCTTAAGCATTTCCATAATCTTGTGTTGTGGAATCATAAGCCCTAAATTTTTAATAAAAAATTTAACTCAAACAAATTAAAGAAATTTCAAAAATGTAAAGCCCAACCATAGGTTAGTTGGAGATGCTTGCTAGGTTTCTTAGCATTGTGAGTATCTTCTACTTATCTTCCTTTTGGCTTCGATAATAACTCCCTCTCTTTGATCAATCCCATTTGACCTTCCAAAATGAACTAATCGATTGATAGTCCTACCTATTGAAATCTTTGGAGACAACAATCATTTACCTTAATCGAGAGTACTTCTAAGGGATCTCATTCCTTAGGATGTAATTAATTATGGGGGCTTGCCCATGTAGGGAACTTAACGAACTCGATCTAAAATAAACTCTACTTTACTTTTTCATGTAAAGTAGGGGAAGAATCTTTGGCACATATGCAAACCCATTATCTTTAGGGTCCTTGTTGAGGTAATTAGATCCTCTATCTTTCGAGATAGTACACCTCTCCTTAATGTCGTACCAGATCATTCCCAATAAGAACATCTGCGGGTCTACATGGTATCAAAATGCATAAAAGAAGGAGATGTATATTTTCATCTTCATTTTATTCCTGCATAGAGTGAAGATGGAAGTATATATCTTAATCACTGAAAAGAAAATTGAAATGAAAATTTTCACCACAAAATTTTACTCAAATTTTTGGTTTGAAGGAAAGAAAACATATAACTATGGTGTTTGTACTCGAGAAAACATGCATTCTGATGATGAAATTGACTATTACGGAGTTCTGCAAGAAGTTGTACATGTATAATATCCTGGATCAAATAAGAGGAATGCTATTCTATTTAATAATGATTGATTTGATCCTGTACATAAGAAAAGGATAAGAAATCATAAGTTATATGAGATCATTGAGGCAAAGTTGACACAAAAATATGCTAAGTATAACCCATTTATCCTTGCACATCAAGAAACACAAGTGTATTACTTAAAATATCCAATAAAAATAAGAGAGAAAATGGAATGGGATGTAGTAGTTAAAATCAAACTTAGATAAAGAGTGAAAGTTAAAAATACCATTAAAGTTGCTCATCAAGAGGATAGGATGATAGATTTTGAACTTCTAATTGATGATATAGAACCAGATGTGAGCTTGATTGATACTAATATTTATTATGAGGAAGTTATTAAGTCTGAAGATGAGACCAATGAGGATGATGATAAAAATGACACTATGAAATTAACTTCTACTGATTCATCAGAGTAAAAGACCTCACACTTGTGTTAAAGGTACTTGCACATTTTTTTTCTTATGCATATATGCCTTAAAAATAGTAGTCTGGAGATACATATTATTATTTTTACATACTTTAACTATGAATTTATTTTGTCTCATATATTGTACATGTTCATTTTTACATAATTTTTTATATACTGTCCCTACATATACCTGCATACTACAATTCACTTTCTGTACTTAATTTTGCATGCTTCTTTTACATACTGTATCTACGTAATATAATTCACTTATTATCATTCTAAATATATTTTTTATATATTGTCTCTGCATACTATAATTAACATTGTGTATTTAATTTTACATGCCTTTTTGTATACTGCAGATTAAATGTGTAATTCTTCTTATAATTTTATACTATTTTTGTTAAGTTCCTTAAGTAATTTATTTATGATTGATCTAATCATTATATATTTTTTTTGCTCCTTATAGATGGCATCAGGTGGTGGCAATGATGCTCCATTATGCACATTTACGAGTATTTTTAGCTAAAGAAGGTCGTGAGTCGACCCACTATTCAGCCTACCATCATAGTCACTACCTCGACCTTCATTTCAATTTTGCCACCTTGAATTTCTAAAGTAGCCGACACACTTGCCTGTCATTTTTCAGAGCCTGCAGACATTAGTCTATTCTGCTCATATTAGCCACCCACAGATTTCACAAAGCCCAGGTTTCAATACACACATTATAATTAGCCCTATACTTCTATGCCCATTGAGTCATTGGTGACACACATTTTTATTAAGCTGAATGGTGACACGTAAGCATATTTTTAAAGTTCTACTTTTGACATATTATGTTTCTAATATGAATTATAATTTTCAATTTCAATCCATCCAAGAAAGCTATTCATAAGATTAGGGACATATAAAGGAGCAAGTACGATGCTCCATATGTATCATGGAAGAAGGTCCTAATTGAGGTTCAGGACATATGGTTTCGGGAGTTTAAGGTATTGCCTAAACTATTTACAAATATTTTAATGCTTTAGTTGATCTTGGCATTTGTTTGTTTGATGTCATAGAAGGATTCCAGCTAGTTTCCAGAGCACAACCAAAATATTAAAAGAAACTTTGAGTATAGAGGAGCTACTCACCTACGCAATATGTTTATAGACATACGTAAGTCTGGGCGAAGATCTCTTTGGATTGGAGAGGATATGTGGGCATACTTCTATAGAGTATATGCCTCCCCATATTATTTTCATAAGAGAGAGCAGGCGAAGCAGAATCATGCTTTTGATTGTGGGGGAATGGGCACCTTTCTGCACATTGGAGGTTCAGTACTACACATCGAGTAGCAGTCGAAGATGATAAGTCATTCATTAGTTTTATTAATTAAATTTATAATTATGATTAATTAATTTCATGATACTATTTACAGGCTAAAGTTCTTGGCTGAGAGCCTTCTGTTGCTGAATTACATAGTAGAATACATCAGCATCAGATTGACCAGTAGAGGGTTGATGTTCGTTCACTGAGTGCATACATAAGTTAACATTAAATTTTTTTAATATAATTGAATTAATAATCTATTATGGTTAACTTACATTCTAATTGCTCATAAGACGACTATATGCACTGAAGGATGTTGATAGTCAGAGATCCATTAGTGATAGTTCTGGCCCGGCGGTGATAGGTTGTTGTGGGGAGAAGAAGAATAGATTTATGACCTGGGCTCATAAAGAGTAGTATATGATGCACGCCATTCATTCTCTAGAACAAGTAGTCAGTCGATTAACGAGATTGTTTGGAGGCAGGTTGCTATGATGGTTGAGGAGATGGAAGCCAGGATGACCGCACAGATGGAAGTCTGGATGGCTGAAATGGAGGCAAGAATGAAGAAAATACATAGAGATGCCACAAGGAGAAGGAGCTAGTGGTGAAGATATATGAAGAGGAGGAGGAGGAGCATGATGATGAGGAGACTAATGAGGAGTATGACTCGTTTGTATTTTATTTGCATATATAAATAGTTTGTTTAGATTTTCATATATTAGACTATTTTATTTAAATATTTTGAAACTATTAGTTTAATTGAATGAATTTTAAAATATTGAAACTTGTGAAGAAATGCTTGACATTAAATCAGAGCATGAGTGAAGCTCTGATTATTTTTCATTTAAGTACAGGTTTCTAGCAGATTGCCGATGGATTTTACACCAGTAACCTCGACATGAGGAGTTAGCAAACAAACAACTGCCAAAAAATTCAGACAAGACTCTTGTAGGTAGATTTCTGACGGACCGGTCCGATGGCACTGCCACCAAAGCGTAGACTTTAGTAATGATCTTTAAAAATTTCTACTAAAAATCTACATTTTTTGTGAGATTTTTTATCCATCAAAAATCATTTTCAACCAAGGTTTTATCTTCTGACTGAAATCCATCAGAAAAGCTTATTATCGACGGATTGGTTCGCCGAAAATATGTAGTTTTCCTGTAGTGAATTCACCAATAATTATAAAATAATCCTATCAAACTCTCTCTCTCTCTCTCTCTCTCTCTCTCTCTCTATATATATATATATATATATATATATATATATATAATAAAATGAAGGTGGTTGACTCATTTTGTGACATAAGTTGATCCTTATTAACAATAAAATGCATATAAAGAATCATTGATGGATTATCCATTGATAAGAACATACATCTTAATGGAAAAATGATCATTAATCTGCTAATTACAAAAATTAATATCACAAGTATTCATCATCATTTATTGATTTTCTTATAGTTTCACAATTCTTTCTAATAATAAAGTAAATTTTTATTTAACATAGCAAATGAAAATTACAAAAAAGATTATTGACAAGTATATATATATATATATATATATATATATATATATATATATATATATATAAACATAGAAAGACAAAAAACATAAAACTAACATTAAAATTCATAAAGTCTAAAACGTAGGAGAGTGATGAATTTATCCCAAGTTACTTTTGTAGTCTAAGGGATGATATCTATCACAATGCTTTGAGTATGCTCTACTGGGTCGCACAATTTCATAGTACTACCTATTTTTATTATTTTCACACTATTGAAAAGGATAGGAAATGAAAAATTTTAGAATTTTAAATTTAATCATCATCCTTAAATATAAACAAGTTATAAATAATACGTTTGGCATCTATGGGATAAGCACCGAGGATTGTATTAGTTGATAATTCTATTTTTAAAAAGAAGGTATACTTTGCAATACTATATTGATGATTGGTACTAAGAGAAGTTGCCATTAAAATTTGATTATGTTGTCCAAAAGTAAATGATGGAACAAAATTATCAACAACAATAATAGTGCAAATATTAATATCTTCAAAATTGTTTGCATTTATTATAGTAGTAGATTGATTATCTACTTCATATAAAAGAGAAAAAAATTGATACTTGGTGTTTACTTGAATTAGACTAATTGGGTTATATTCTCAGAATTCAAAGAATACTCATATGAGTTGTCAGTAATAATCAAAACATTATTCTCAATATATTAGAGTCAAAGAAACAAACTCATTAAAATTCACCTAAATAGAGAGGTCATATCAATCCAAAGAGCATTCTTATAAGAGGTCAAATGGTGGCTAAGGAAATGTCAATGAGGACAACATTATGGAAATTTTTCAAATATCTTTTGTAAATGATCTTTGTCCTCATTATAAATGCAAATGCTCTTTACAATTGTTTTTGAAGCATCAATCTCTACACAAATTATGGCTACGAACGGTGTGGTAGAAGAAGCTATGGAATGCCCATACAAAATATAGTACCAAGAAATTTAGCCCATAGAAAATATGATTGTGTTATCAAAGAGATGAGCTTTGAGATGGGGAGATGCTAACCATATATGCATTACACGAGGTTCTTTATAAATTTAAGCTAAATTTTGGAGACTAATTAATTTAAAATTCTTAGAGAAACTTTTTTTATGAGGAGAGAATTTCTTGCAAGCATAAAGCTATAGTTTTTAATAAGAGAAAACTTGAAGAAAATATGCCTAGTGTTTAGTAATGATCTTAAGATATCTCCAAGCAAACTATATGGTTTTAACAAATGCTTGATTCTATCCAATTTGAAATACTTATACATGATTTTATCACTAATGATAATATAATTGATTCAATTGGTTGGTTTAAAATGTCTTGGAAATATGAAGAGTGGATTTTTCTTGAAATAATACTGCTAGAAGAGCTTGAATGCCATTATTAGAGAAGTACAAGTTTGAATGTGGTAGATTGATCTTAATAGATGGAGGGTAGCATACATTGAGTTTTAAGTTCTACATCTCCTGGGCATATGAATTTTTAACATGAAATAAGGACATAGATTCATTGATTGAGAAAAAAATAGGAGCCTCATCACTTGCATGCCTAGGTAAGATGGATAAAGGTCACTTTTGACCGACTGAAAGTCAAGCTAGAGATGTTGATTTGGTAAGAAGAGAACATGTGGAATTAGGAGAAGCATTTTGCTATAGATTTGCATTTGAGATGCAATATGAGGTAAAGATCACCAAAAATTGAACGATATTAGATCATGAAAGTTGTCATCCTATGAGAGATGATTTGATGCTAGTATCAAGAAGTGTTAGCCTTTGAAGGAAAACCAAAATACTATTAGAGAAATAAGAACAGCCCATCTTCTCTATCATCTTCTAAATCAAAATATGGACATGATTGGATCAAGCATATACGCACTAGAGAGTAGTGATCAAAGTAGCTAAACAAAGAATGAAGGAGAATGACCCTAACACAAATAGATGTTCATGAATGTTATATATATTGGGAAAGAGTTAAGGGTAATGAAGGTTGTCAAGCGATGATGTTGTAATAAGCCGGAGAAGAGCAAGTGTTATAAATGGGTAAGCGTATATTTGCATTTGGGGTGGGGGGTGGGGGGTGGGGGGATAATTAAGTCTCTTTTATGCATCTAGAAAAAACAAAATTTTAAATATTTATTATTTTATTTCTTTCATGCTAATTAGTGATGATTGGCTTAGTTTGAAAATGTTTTAAGATGAGCTTCTTATAATAATTAATTTCAAGGAGGAAGCTCCACTGTAAAATTTAGCCTTGAGAGTTTAACTCAATGAGACAAGAGAGGCCAACAACTTTTTGAGGGATGTAATTGAGTGAATTTTTTTATTGTAGTAGAGAGTCTTAGAGCATCAAAGGCAGTTATCAAGATCAAGGAGGTCATTAGAGCCATATGTTGCCTATGGAAGAGCTTGCCACATTATCAATACCTTTAGCCACACCATTCATACTCTTAAAAAAGGCTAATATTATTTGTTTGAATAAAATTGTAGTCATATTTTTTATAAAAATATGATAAAATAATTATGTTTTGTTAATATAAATAGTCATACAAGGAGTCCTCCACTTTAAAAAATATTAAAAATAATTTATAATTAAATATTTTACTCATATTTTTTAATATATTTACATGATTGTCATTTAATTTTTCTTTTTCTTGGAATGAAATAAGAGTTGAGCGAATAGAGAGATGCTTGAGTGGATGAGAGTTTTTCTCCTAGTTGCTTCCTCACACTCGTTCACTAATTCAGGAGCAATACTTTGGCTATGGAGGTGCTCGTCGCAGTATCAAAATAATTTGTTATTAGAACGGCTAGTCATACTATCATAGATAAAAGTAAAAAAATGATGCACAGAGTCAAAACATGTGAATATTCATTCCTAAACCAATTCTATTTTCTTTTCATATTATATCCACCTCATCTTTTTGGCCCCTTATTCCCTAGAATATTTTCCCTTCTTCTTGAAATCCACTCAAACCAACTTCTATAATAATAATAATAATAATATCCACTGTCTCTATCTTCTTTCATGCTGTTTTAAATTAGATGAAATGAGATCACAAAGTTTGGTGAATGTGGGTTGCCGAAGAAGCAAGATGAGGAAGAACGGTAATAAAGACAGAAGCGGAAGGTTTATGTGTTTTGTAAGTGAGAGAGAAAGGAAGAGAAAGACAACAAATGGCAGGAGATTCTCCATGAAAGGGTGGACTTTTGAGAATGTCAAATCAGCAACTTTTAATATGATGGATGTAAAAATCAGCCAAGGTGAGCTCAAAATCATCAAAGAAAGTTTTTTTTCCTCTTCATCCCTTGATCCAGCCAAATTGAACTTATTTGCCCCTCCTTACCTTTCCTTTACCCTTCGTTCTTTCACTTCATTGTTCTCCTTTAATTGGCTTGTTTGGAAGCTTGCTGGCTGTTCCCACTTACGTCCCTTTAACCTTTTCCTGACGCTTTTACTGAGCAAAGGGAAGGAGCAGAAGATTCCCTTGCTGTTTTTGGGATGGGAGCACTGTGATCAATCTTCCTCTTCATAAAAGGTTGATGCATAACACATAAGTTAGATTAAGGCATCTTTCCCTCCAAAGACTAAAGACATAGATAAAATCTTTTACTTGTTATTCATGACCATCATCAAGAATGCAGTGTTCAGTGTGGGAGGAGAGAGATTATTAAAATATCACATGTTATGTAACAAAATATTTATATTACATATATAAATATTACTGTATATGCAGTAGTTTTTCAAAAGAGGAATCAAGGAAGGGATCTTTGATCAAAGGATAATGATGATGATTTGGCTCTGGTGTACTGCTGATGGGTTTCCTCATATGGGGATGTGGGTCTGAAACATTCCATCCATTGAGGAAATGGGCTCTATCTTGGGCTTGTTATATTCCATTTGTTTCCTAATGGGCTGTGTGAAGATGCCATGTGATCATTGTGATGTGAATGAACGATACTGTGTTTATCTCGTCCGAACCTCCTCAATTTTATTTACCCCCAGTTCTGAACATTACTGTGTCTGCAAGTAAAAAAGAAGACCTGAGTAGAAACGAGGAGAGGAGAGAGAGAGAGAGACCTTTGGTTTTTAAAGAGAGAGGAATGGGGGATTGCTTGTGCTAACAGTCTCTTTTGTACTGACAACAAGGGAAGGGCTGCAAGGAAGTTATCTGGGAGCCATCAATGCAGATCCCACAAGGAGACAAAACAATGGATGGTTGGAGTTGGGTGTGTGTAGTCTCTATTCATTCATTTAAAGCTTTGCGTGTTTAATTCTAGAGAGAAGAACGAGACAGAATAATAATAATAATAATAATAATAATAATAATAATATCACACTCATAAAAGAAACCTAAATAATAAACTATATTTGTATTTTTCAAGTAGACGGATCAATCAAGAAAATC
This sequence comes from Cymbidium sinense, assembly GCA_021442155.1. Classification (NCBI taxonomy): domain Eukaryota; kingdom Viridiplantae; phylum Streptophyta; class Magnoliopsida; order Asparagales; family Orchidaceae; genus Cymbidium; species Cymbidium sinense. Next base: position 145,806,886 of record CM038216.1, read on the forward strand.
ATAATTTCCTGTAAGTATTTGGTTTAAGGGTTTTTTTTTTTGAAAAAATTCGCAGAGATTATTGATTGCACTGAACTGAACGGGACCAAAATCATTAAGAGATTATCATGATATTTTACATAAATAATAAACTATTAGTTATCATTATTCTTTTAATGATATTTATGTAATTTGAAAAACAAGTATATAATTTAAAGGGACATTCAGACTCAAATCTTGTTATACAATCAATAATAATGATATATTTCTGACATATAAATTATGAGGAATTCGCTTGAAGAAGGGAAAATTCACTAAAAAAATGCAATGCATTTTCTAGATACTATTTTGTTACAATTTGATTGATAATATTGCCTGAGAAATGAAAGCAAAGTGAAGAATAGAAGAAATTTTTGTGGGAAGCTCTGTCATTTGTTATAGTCATAAAATATAAAATTTAAAATAATGATCTGTGTCCAAACCTTACCCTCAAACCATTTGTTTATGGTCCGAGTAGAGGCACATATCTAAAAAAAATATTACTTTTAAGAGAAAAGTGGTTAAATTACATAAATATATTCAACAGAAGTATAATATGAAATTAAAATAACACTAGCTGTGTTGCAAGCTTAGACAATCAAAATATGAGACAGACCTGCATAAAGTTATTGGCTAATTTCACTTTCTTTGATTGAGTTCTAGTGAGTAGCCATATAGATAATCATAAATAGTTCCGATTGAATATGTTTAGTTGGCTTCTGAGGTCGACTAGATAGATGAGTTACTTTGTTGGCCTTTTTCTGCTTTATGCAATCGCCGCTTAGGCTTTGGATGATTTGATTTTGTTCGTGTGTTCACTGCAGCAAAGGCAACTTCTTTCGAATGACTCATTGTCTTTATCAAAGTTTTGACCTAAATATGTATAACTTCTCTCTCTCTCTCTCTCTCTCTCTCTCTCTCTCTCTCTATATATATATATGTCAGAGTAGAGCATGAATGAGTATCTTTTCTTATGGTACTTTTAGTCATAAGTTCTACCTTTTAATTTCTCTAATATTATGCGTCGTTATGTAGTAATATTTATTATTATATGAAAAATATTTGATGTAAATCATAATTATCATTAATATATATATATATATATATATAGAGAGAGAGAGAGAGAGAGAGAGATATGATGTTTCTCTAAACTGTTTCAGTCTCAGCAGGTGATCAACCAAGAGTATATTTTACTCTGGTGCATCTAAGCCATAGTTACAACTTTTGTCACTCTTCCCGTGCACAAACTTCCACTTCATCTCTAGCTCTGCATGCTCTCCTAGTTTCCTAGAGAGTTATCTGAATCACTCTCTATTTCCTTATCACTAACTTTTCATACTTCTGTAGCTCTCCATTCCCTTAGCAACTCAAAGTCCCCCCATCCCCAGGATACTACTAAGATTCCTCCCTCATCCTCGCTTATCCCCTTCTATCTTTCCTAAGCTGACAGCAAATCATGCTTCATCCCAAAGGCACTAAAGTCCATATGAAACAAGACAAGAAGAGTATATATAATAAACTTTATTATCTCCCACCACACAGAGAGAGTAAGTTAAAGTATTTGATCTACATAATAGTATGTATATATGACCACGTATTTTTAAGCATAGATACTCATGAAAATACTCCGCGACAAACAATACATAGTAATAACATGTACCTTACATACAAATAGTCCACCCACGCACCCCACCATGGCCATCCCAGGGAGAGAGAGAGAGAGTGAGAGGACCATGGAGTTAGTGAGATGAAATAGATAAAGGAGATTTGTGAGCAGTCCATCAACATAGAGAAGCAGCAGCCCCCTCTTCCCACTGCTTCTTTGGCAGATGTTGTCCTTTCAAGTAAGCTTCATTTGCAGATGTTATATTAAAGGAAATGCAAAGACTCCTCTTTCTTCTCTTTTTCATCCCTTCTCAAAGCCACTTATTCCTTCTTTTCTCAACAGTTCTATCTATTGAAATGTTGAGCTCACTCAAATCACATGAAGAAGGTGAAGAAGATTCCCACCCCAATCACCACCACCACAACTCCCCTTCCCCCCGCTACCTCCTCCTCCACTGTGCTGAACTGATCCACCGTGCTGACCACCCCGCTGCTCGCCACGCCATCTCCCTCCTCACTGCAACCACTTCCCCATTCGGCGACTCAACCGACCGTATCGCCCATCAATTCACACTTGCCCTCTCCCTCCGTCTTGACCGCCTCTCACTCCTCCCTTCCTCCTCCCCAACTGAGTCCAATGATGCCACCCAATCCTCCTACCTTTCCCTCTATCAAATCACACCTTTCCTCCGCTTTGCCCATCTAACAGCAAACCAAGCCATTCTTGAAGCCGTCGATGGCCATCGCCGCATTCACATCCTTGACTTCGACACCTCCCACGGCCTCCAATGGCCCCCTTTCCTCCAAGCCATCGCAGACCGCTCGGACCCAGCAGATCCCCCTTCAATCCGCATCACTGGCACCGGCTCTGATCTCTCTGTCCTCCGCCGCACCGCCCTCCGCCTCCATTCTTTTGCCGCCTCTCTTCACCTTCCCTTCCAATTCCACCCACTCCTCGTTCCCCCTTCCACCGCAGCATCTGCCACAAACGCGGACATCGGTGGTACCACAGCCTTCCATCTTCGTCCAGGTGAGACCCTCGCCGTCAACTGTGTCCTCTTCCTCAACAACCTCCTCAAATCCGATGGCTTCCGTGACGCCCATGCTTTCCTACGATCAGTCCGTGCCCTCAACCCAGTGGTAGTGACCCTCGCGGAGCGTGAGGCGAGCCACAGTTCTCCAGCGTTCAAGGAGCGGTTTGCAGAAGCGCTCGAGCACTACACGGCAATGTTCGAGTCCTTGGAAGCTACGCTTCCGCCGACGAGCCGGGAGCGAATGGCGGTAGAGAGGGTATGGTTCGGGCGGGAGATTGCCGGTGTTGTCTCGGGCGACGACAAGCACGAACTGTTCGAACGGTGGGAAGAGATGATGAGATCTGCTGGTTTCGCGGCGGTTCCCCTGAGTGCCTTCGCATTGTCACAGGCGAGGCTGCTGCTCAGATTGCACTACCCAGCAGAAGGGTACAGACTTCAGGTGGTGAGGGGCTCCTGCTTCCTTGGCTGGCAAAGCAAACCACTCTTCTCAGTTTCTTCTTGGCACTGCAATTAATGGATGCGAATATTATTACTTATTTTGCATTCAAAACTTATTGCTTATAGCAATAATAATATAATAATATTTGTTATTATTATTATTTAAAGTTATTATGACATGCAATCTTTGTTGCCCTAACCCTAACCCTAGTTTCAGGTTAGATGAAATCGTAGTGGTGGACGTTGCATGGGGAATTTGGGGATAAGTGAACGGAAGGAAAATAAAAGAGAGCAAAGTATTGGTATAATTTATTCGGTCGTGCTCACTCACTAATGTGGCGTTTTTAATGCCATTGATGCTTGCTGTAGTTGTTGCTAACTTCCTTAATTTGCTCCCTTGCTTTGTAGTGGAGCACTCATTTCACGGGAAAGGTCTCCCCTTTAGTGTTTAGCTTCACTTCGTTGCTCTATTTCTTGAGACTTTTTTATATGAAAGCTATCTAGCTACCTAGAATTATTTGCACAGCTTGCCCTTCTATTTTCAATATCTCTAATATGTCCTAACGGATTGTGGTTGTAGTCTAATTATGCAGACACTGTGCTTTGAGTTTCTATATTGTTCTGTTATGACGGAAGAGGAAAAATTTTCCAAGGTCTTTTAATTCATGGTTTTCTTTATATATATATATATACTGTACGTGGAGTTAGATGTATGATGAAGTATAAATATATTTTTATTTGAACGTGGAGCAATTTTTTTATTTTTTTTTTGATCAGGTTGTTTATTATATTGCGTTAGGTGATAGGGTGTGGTGCTGTCCTTTATTATTGCTAATGATTCCTGGCACCACTATCAGAGTATTAAAGATCATATCTAAACATATTTTATTGAACAGATATCATCAAATATAACAAATTCCCTTTAGCAGCAAAAGGCTACCCGGTGCTCATTTTAGATTAGTTCTCTTTTGTCTTTTGTTCTGCAAGTAGGAGAGTTTCCCTTCTTGTTTTCTACACCATGCCTGAACTATGTTTGTTCATTGTCTCTATGAGTGCTCTCTATTTCTCATCTCTACAATCCTAAATTCATGCCTGTTGCCTCAAGCAAAGACAATATTGAAATTTTCAATTTCTAACTTCTGTGTTGGAACCTTGCCTCCCACATCAATCATTTCACTTTTTGAAACCCCCTTTTCCTTCCTTAGGATCTTGCATGCCTTCTTGACGCCTTAGGAATGATTCTCTTCTTTCCTTTGTCCTTGCTACTTGTGAATAATAAATAGCACTACCATACAGTTTCTCTTCTCTTTTTCTTTCACTCAGAAACATAGATTTATATACATACTATCATTAGAAAATGCCATCAGGTGTGACTGTTGTCTTCTCGTTGCGATTAATTGATTGTTGACAAAGGCATTTACTTAAATCTATGAGCTTCTGTTAATCTCTCCGCCAAATGGAAAGTACTTTCTATTGCAATCGTAGTAGAACTAAGTCTTACATGTTTATTCACAAGAGCAACAACAACAACAACAAGCCTTAATCTAATCTACATGAATCCTTCGTCTCCATTGTGTCATTATGTGTCAAATTCTCATTTAATTCAAGTATACTAAGATCATTTTTTATCTTAATCAAGTCTTTTTTACCTCTACCTTTCTTAACATAAGAAATCTAATGCATCTACTCTCTCAAAACGCTTTAGCAAACCATCTAACCACCCAAAGCCTCCAACTTTTTCCCGAACATACTCATTTTGCATTCATCCAAAAAAAAAAATTACTGAAAAAATATATAGTATATTATCATAATTTATTTTTTAATAATCACGATTGGTTCACATGAATTACTTAGTAAAGCTTAAAACATATCATAGTGTTTTCTAGTGTCATCATCATTACTTATGATTTGGTTCATTTTTTATTTTATTTTATATTACATCTCCAAAAAATAATACTATGTTGGCCTATCACCATCTCATACATCACGCTCATTGTATATGTAAGAGCAATATTTCTTTCACAAATAAAATAACAAAGCTTAAACAAATTTCTTACATGGCATCTTGAAAGAAACACATCTCTCTATATGTATAAGAATATAGTGACAACATCATAAGTTTTAATGATATAATTCCAAAATTATATTAAATATATGTCGAATATAAAAAATTTTAAAACTTAATGTAACGTAAGAGAATATGCTGCTATAAATGTGTTCATTTATTGTTGCCAAAGACACGGTGACGAAAGAACCAGAAAAAAAAAAAAATACTGTGTTACAAATATTATATATCAGCTAAAAACTATCATTTATATGTGTGGGTGCAATTTAGTTGTGCTGGAACAAAAACTCTGGAAATGCAAATATATATATGTATACGTATATTGGATATTATTTATGAGATCTGCTCAGGTGCTAGAGTAAATCTAGACGAGATTTCTGAGTTTTCTTAGTCCAGTTTTAATGAATGTCGAAGCACAATACTGGAAAAAATTTAATGATGTGATACAGAACAAGGTCTCTTTTCTGGCTTGTCCATGCAATAAATGCGATGATAAAATAACTGATTCTTATGCTTATATTTAAATATTTAATGTGTATGGGTGAACAATGGGGTAGCTTGGTTGGTTGGCCATATTCAGGATAGTACTGCATACATTCATTGCAATGATAGGTGGGAATGGAGACATCATATATAGCCTCAGTATCTGTCAAAGAGATGTGAATTGAATTTCTTAATGATTGAATTCCCGGGAGAAGGGTATAAAATTTATGGCATATCATCTACTGGACAAATTGGCATCCATAATATTAATTTACCGCTCCACATGAGATCAGAAAAATATCTTTTTTGTACTGACAGCCATTAATCTCAGCTTCTCTTTTTTTTTTTTTTTTGCTTCAGTTACTTTAAAGAATTGACTTTAGAAGTGTTGATAGGAATTTCATTAAAAAAAAGGTATTTTGGGATTAAATTTGTGCTATAAATTGAGATTTAATAGCATAAATATGCCTTCAAATTGATTTATGAAAGAGTAAGATGTGCGTTTAATTTAATAAAAGATTGAATTCTTAGAAGAATGGTATCAGATTCTTGGCATATCGTCTAGTGGACAAATAGGCATCTCTTATATTTATTTGTTTCTTTTCAGGAGAAATCATATAGCATCTTTTTGCAATGCCATGAGCTTTTTTATAAAATAGGTAGCAATTATATATTTCAACTCATGATAATAGCCTAATACACTTGGGACAAAAATCATATAATATATATATATATATATATATATATATATATATATATATATATATATATATATATATATATATATATATATATATATATATATATATATATATATATATATATATATATATATATTATCTACAATCTTGAATATATTTTAAGATTAAACAATTTTCTTTTATTATATGTTGGGATTAGAATTGTGCTATAAGTAGAGTTAATTTCATATACATGAAGTCATTAATTATTTTATGAACTAGCCTCTAACAATAAAGATTTATTCATAAAATATATAAATATCATAAAAAGATATCTTATAATATCGCTTCTTTTTTATTTTTTATACTTTGGGATAACAATTTTGATAGAAATTTACATTTAATGTCATAGGTATAAAACTTGGGTTTTTTGGATGTTCTTAAAAATGTAAGCGTTTAGAAACATAGTGGAATTAAAATGCATGCACTTCAAAAATGTTTGAATTAATTGGTTGATGCAAATTAAATGCATTGAAATAAGTTTCTTTTTTTCATATGATTCCTATAAAATGCATTTAAATATGGTGGATGTTGGTGTGTGAGTAGGGTGGTGGACAACGAGGTGAAGTTGTATGTTATAAGTTTTTTCCCAACATTTAAATTTTGTATGATTTGAAAAAAATTTAAATTGACAAAACAAGATAAATGAAATATTTTAAATCCCCTATACAAAACTTTATAGTTTCTTCACTTCAAACATAACACCAAAAAATTCTAAAATCTCTCATTTCTTTTATTTTACATTCCCACTGTTTATAAATTAAATCATTAACTAATCTTATTATCACCTTATCTTAAATTACTTCATTTATATCCATGTTAGTCAAGTAGGAGCCTGGGCTATGTGTCTCTCATCTATTCCAACATCATTTATTGTTATTATGCATTGTCATTTTATGATTCCCTCAAAGCCTTACCATCCTCAAGGCACTATCCCCTCAGTTGTCTTCAATAGTATACACCTTAACCTCTTTTAATTCATCTTACTATCTTTAGAATCTTCATCAGTTCAACTACTCATCCCTCCATATATAATAATTCAAGATAGATTTTACTCCTTCGTACAAATTGTCTCTTGACATTGATGCCTTTCCTCTCCTTTTTGCCACCACAAGGAGTTCTCAGTTTCATAACTTAAGCTTGTTGTTGGTTTATTCCTAGTTCATGTTAATCACTTAGTGGTGATTTCTTCCCTCTTAATTTCATATTCTCCAATTGAAATCTTCTTTTTTACATCATATTCACATGACCTCAATCATAGTTTGATTGGTTAATTTTGAGCTTCTTGTAGAACTCTACTCTTATCTTTTTGAGAGACTTCACATAGCTTAACTTTGATGACTCTTATTATTAATACTATAAAAAAATTTTGTTTTCAATGTTAAAAATATATCTTATGTTCTAATGAAAAGATAAATGCTTTGATTTCTATTTAAAATACTCTACTTGAAAAAAAAAATCTTATTTGAATGGACTAGATCTTTTTTGAGAGACTTCACATAGCTTTTATCCATTTTCTTTAGTGATTTAAGTTTATAAATTTCTTATAAAGTTGATTTTTTTTATCATAAAGTTTTGTGACTTTAACATGTCGATGATTATGTATGGATTTTTTTCAAGGATGATTTACTACATTAATAACCTCCTATGAGGATCCTCAAATGATCTTTTTTCTTTAGTATTTTTGAAAATTATCTCATCATTTTCATTTGGATTTTTTTTTTTCTCTTGTATTTTTATTTTATGTATCCAATCACACTATATTCCTTCGCTCAGGGAAATTCTTGCTGAGATCTATACTTATCTCAATTTGTTTGTTTTCCTTATTTTGGATTTTTATATATTTATATATTAATCCAAAACTTAGATCAACACTGTTATAATTTTGTCCGATTGATGAAATTGTATACTGTTTAAAAAATAAAATATAAGATGTTTTTCTATTCATTTAGAAAAATACGAAAAAAAAATCGCCACGTCTGCATATATAGTCTTAGTTTTCAGTCCTTTGCTGAACAAATATTAATCTTAGTCAAACTATAGGCTTCACGAAGCTCACTTTCTAGTACCCAAGCTTTTATATATTTTTATATCATTAGTGTTGCAACTAATGCAAATAGAAAAAACCTATGAAATCAAACACTGTTCACTTTCCTTATAACAACACACATGCATAGATAAAAAATGATCCTTCTTCTCAACAAAGAAATAAAAACAAAAAACAAAAACAAAAGAATGGAGCAAGGAGAATCAAATGCACGTTTGCACTGACTTGAAAGATCTTTAGTGATTTTATAGCTGATTTTTATTTATCACACCCCGCCATGCTCTCGTCTAAGACATGAAATGATGATGACATGCATCCATGCTTCTCTCTGCTATTTTTGAGTAATAAGTGAAATAGTGTGAGGCGTCTATACATAATAGTGAGAAAAGTAAGTAGGAACCTGACACATGTAGATGATGAATGTGATGCTAGGCCTTTATGGAATTAGTCATAATAATATCCCCACCCACAAAATAGATGAGGTATTGGGTGAATACCCATTTCAAAAAAAAAAAAAAAAATAGTGTGATGAGCTGCTGATTAATTAGGAGAATCCAAGTAGAGAAGTAGGTCCACATGAGGGCAGAAGAAGGACAGACATCTTCCCAGCCAAAGCATATCATCTGAGTACCTTTGCATCCTTTATAATATTCATGTGGGTTCATATCATTACCTATGGGAGATAGCTAGGAACAATAGGTGTAGACAACCATGTCACACCATCCACAGCTATGGCCAGCTACTGAACGCAACAAAGCCACTCGTTTTGCTTTCGAGGGAAGGGATGCACGAGCTGGTTGCTGCTGTGTATGTGTACGTGTTTGAGAGAGAGAGAGAGAGAGAGAGGAGAGAAGTTTAGTTCATTGGACTTGAAAAAGAGCAAATATGCTTATGGGAATGGCCTTTGAGATGATTGTCTCTTTCTTACAAATAAATTATTTTATTGCTTCTGGAATTAAGTTTTTCTTTTGACTTTATAATGGGAAATAAATTTGATTTAATTTGATTTAATATTTTATTTATTTATTAATAATGAAAAATTGGAATTTCTTTGTGTAAGAAAATGGAGAGTTAATATGCAATTGAGCCTATCAATAAGAATATTATTTATGTTTCCTTTTTATTTGAAAAATGAAACTCTTCTATTATATGTATGTAATCAAAAGTTATTGATGATATAAGGACACCACTATTAAGATCACTAATGCACCTCTAAAATTAGGAGATGACACTCCAACAATCTATTGAGGAATTAACTAAGATAAATTTAGGAACAGAGATTGATTCTCATCTTATTATTATTAAAAAATTACTTTCTAAAAATTTATCATAATAGATGGCCTAGTGCTAAAAGATTATTTCAATTATTTTAAATGGTGTTATTCTAAATGTATAGTTTATCTTCTAAAATTATCTCATTCATAAGCTATCCATTAATCTTGATATTTTACAAGTTAAACAAACATTTAAATGGATGTGACTTGATATTGAAATTTTGGTCATTCAAGAGACCAAATTGTTGTTGATATCAAATTTATTTGTTAAGATCGATATCCAACATAACTTGTTAGCATTGTTCCTATTTGCGAGAAAAGTGGACAAATCCAAATCTAAATTGATTTAAGGGACTTAAATAAGGTTTGTTCATTGGATGAATTTTCTTTACAAATTCTTGACTTAATGGTCAATATAACCATCGCCAAGTCAATGTATCCTTCTATGAATGACATATCTGGATATAAATAAATCAAAATAATTTTAAAAGATGTATCTTTTTACTATATGTGAAATTCTAATGTGTATTTAATTTTGTAATGCCATAACTTTCATATTAAAAATATGGGCACAATATTTCAACATGTCAAGACTCAAAATTTTGATGATTTTTTACATTATGAGCTTGAATGTTATAACAATGATGATATTCTCATCAAAAGCAAACATTTCAATCCTTTTGTTATTTTTTATGATTAGTGGTTTGATCACTTGGAAATATGAGTTAAAAATGAATACTTTAAAATATGCATTTAAGAGTTTCTTTAGATAAATTTTTAGGATTCACTGGTTACCATAGTGGTAATAAAATTGACTCTATGAAAATGAAAATTGAATGGATATTTGTATCTTCTAATGGAGGTTAATATTTAGAATTCTTATACTTTAGTATATCTTTATATAAACAATGAGACATAATATGAACAAGCTAAAATTTTTTTTGTTATATTTCTTTTAATACCACATATATATATATATATATATATATAGTTGCTTTACATTGTTATATCATATATGATAAAAGCATCAAGATTAATAAATTTTCATGACACCACAATATTCATGGTATATGATAATTTTCTATCCCAAGAATGATGCTTTAGCTAAATATTTCAATAAAACTCTTATCAATATAGTAAAAAAAAATCCATCTAATAATAAAATAGACAAACATAATAATTTATCAAATGCTCTATAGGATTATAGAATTATTTATATATCTTTTACTCAATCAACTCCTTATGCCTTAACTTTTAGATTCGAAGAGTCTTTTCTTGAGAAATAGAAATGTCATTTTTATGTATAGATATGAATGTGATTTCTAGAATGTCCATCTTTATCCTAAGAAATCTTAATGAGCTTAAATTGTAAGCTTAACTAAGTTTGGAGAATTTTTTGTAGTTGTTGACCTCACTTTTGGACTGAATTCTCAACTTTTTCATCATAGATCTAGGACTCTTATAGACACTAAGAGCTCCTTAGTCCTAAGACACGTATAATGATTAGGTTAACACTTAACCTAAGCCTAGGGACTTAGAAGAGTTAGCCATAGGAATATGTTATGCCTTAAGAATTTAGAGAGACTTGCCCATCCTATGGTCTAAACCCGACCTATGCTTACCTTTTCAAACCAAACCTCAAATTCAACTCATATACCAAATCTAAATCCAAATTCCACACCAAATGATTGAAACCCATAATCAAATCCAAAATCAAAATTCTTTCTAAGCTTTTTGATTTCATCTTATGGACTTAACCTTAACTAGATTCAAATTAAATCCAAATTCAATTGAATTTCTCCAAGATCAATTGAATCCCTCAATCAATTACCAAATTCAACTCTAAATTCCAAACCAAATGATTAGAACCCATAATCAAATCCAAAATTAATATCCCCCTTAAAGCCTTATAGTTGAATTCCATAAACCTAGTCAAATCTCCACCCAATTCAACCAAAATTTGATTGATTTCTACATGAATCATTTATATTCTCATTTATATTCACAAATATAAATGAGATATAATCTGAAATAGAAAAAAACTAAATGAAACTAAATCCAAATTCAATCAAAACCCTTCTTAAGACATATGGACCTACCTCCATAAGCTTAACCAAATCTCATATAAATTAACCCAAAATCAATTGGTTTCTTTATAAACCAATTACTACTTCATTTATATTCATAAATATAAATGAAACCCACCCTCCAATGACCAAAAATAAATCAAACTAAATTTGTTTCCTCCTTAGCCCTTTTAACCTAACATCCTAAAGCTTGGTCAAATTTGCTTCCAAATCACTCCAAACTCAAGTGATTTTCTCATGAATCATTTATATCTTCATTTATATTTCCAAATATACATAAAATATAAATCCACATGACTGAAACCAAGTCCAAAATCAAACCAAAACCCGATTCAAGCCTTCTAAGCCATTTCCTTGGACTTGGCTAAATTCTATCCAAATCAAGCCAAAACTAATGGATTTTCTCTTGAATCAATCATTCCTTCAATCATTTTACCAAATATAAATAAAAACTATAATTATCAAATCAATCTCAAGTCAACCCAAGTCAAGCCTAAGTTAGCCCTTTTAGCCTGAAAACTTCAAATGAGCCAAAATCTATTAGACTCTAAATTGATTGCAGTTTGAATTATATTTCATTCCTAGGCTCATATATAAGTTCAACTAAACTTGAATCAAGCCAAAACCAAACCAATTGGAAAGTGGCCTAAAGAACCTTTTTGAGCCAAGACCTAATTCAACCAGAATTGGATTAGACCAAGCCCATCCAGGCCTCATATCATGATAAGCAATCACCCTAAGATGATCAACCACCTTGAATTGGGTCAAACCAAGTCAACTTGATCCTTTGACCAAGTCAACTTGGTCCTTTGACCAAGTCAACCTTTAGCCCAAATTAAACAGAAACTAACCAAAACCCATTATACACCAAATTGATTAAAACCATTGATTCAAACTAACTCATGGTTAATGATTGAACAAGACTTGACCCTCAATTGAGCCAAACCAAATCTAATTTATCATTTGACCCAAGTTGACCCAAAATTGTCTAAAAGGCCAAAATGAGTCAAATCATAATCTAACCCAAATTGATTGCAACCAATGGCTCAAGTTCATTCCAAATTAACTTGAACTGTAATTGAGCCCACCACCAATTAGTCAACTTGACCCAACCTAGCCCAAATTGACCTAAAGGGTCAAATTGGCCAAAATCCAAATTAAATCCAAATTAATTCAAACCAAAGCCTACAATAATTTTCAATTGACCAATTGAACATGAACCAACACCTAACCCATAATTTGGTCAAATTGGTAAACTTAGCCTATTTGACCTATATGAATCCAACTGAGCCAAAAATCAAACATAGACCAAATTGATTGAAACCACTTGAACTAAAACTCTTCAAATCATCATTTGAACCCAACCTAAGCCTTGGTTTGACCTAATTTGACCAATTGGTCAACCCAACCCAACATGAACCCATTTGACCAAATGAAGCCAAAACCCATAAAACCAACCCATGGGACTTTGATGGCTGACCAAACCTGACCCAAACTGACCCTAGGTTAGCCCAAAGTTAACCCAAAAGCCAAGTGGGCCCCATCCAAGCCATAATCTATTGGTTAAGCCCTCTCCATATAGGATTCCACCCATAAATGGCAAAGTCCACTCTCCCATCACCTTGGTAGCCATCCAACTTCCAAATGAGGTGCACTTACCACTCAGCCACTCCCACTCCATGCTAGGTTAGCTATGGACCAAAGGGAGGTAAGTCAACTCACCTCCCATAAAAATTGAGCACCCAAGGGATCAAGCCAAGGAGATCTCAGACCCGAGCCACCTCTCATGAGTTCAACCTCACCGGACCCGTGGACGAACCCTCTACTCGGCGGGTGGCCATCCAAAAAATGGAAAGCCATCCCGTCCGTCCAACTCAGCAAATTAGTGGGTATACCCCTTCAATTCGAATGAGATTTGCACCAATTCACTTCGTGCAAGCTTTCTAATACCAAGCTGAGCTTCCTTATGAGGTCTAGAATGATTCCAAGCTTCCCACATTTGACATTCCCTCTTTTTGGGCGGAATTGAAATAGGGGAGGCTACCTTCGATCCACACTCTCTCAATTCACCACCAAACTTCAATTGCTCATTCACACAGCATCTTCATACCTCGTCGAGGCTGCCCAACTCATTTCCCAAGCTTCCAACCCACCGGAGCAAGGAGTTCAATCAAGATTGAAGCTCCAAACTTCCATTCTTAGCCAATTGAGCGAACCAAGTGGAATTGGCTTGCTTCAATAGGGGCCTCGCTCTACAAGCTACGTCGATCCCGCACGCCTTGAGCTCCAGTGAGGTAATTCCTCAAAACCATAGATATAGAAAAATTTGGTTGGTCCAATGTGAAGGAAATTTACATTTGAGCTCATCCTAGCAGTTTGATCCTTGTGGATCCTTCATGTGAAGGTGTGGATTGAGTTTGGAGTGAATCCTAGCTCGGGTGAGCTCAGATCGAGTGATCCATGGCAGATGGGCTCCATCGTTGATCACTCACGAAAAGGAGGGTCATAGGCCGTCTATTCTACATGGTTAGAATTGATAGCTCTGATCAGATCACGCTAGATCTCCCTCATTTCATCCCTTTATGCCACGGGTTTGATCTGTGTCGTCCGATCTAAGATCGAACGATGGAGATCGATGTCGCATCCACCGTCAGCTGGCTCAGCATGCGGATGTGACAACTTAAATAACCAATCCCGCGGTGCCACATGAAAAGTGTGTCGCGTTAGTGCGCCACTTGGCACTGGTGGGATTAGGTTTAATTAAGGTTAAATAATGTATTTTAAGGCTGGAACATCCATAATTCATATACAAAAATTCAAAGAATCCAAATAATGGCTCATTTTAAAGAAATTTTTAGGAGAATTTAGTAAAAATATTTTCAATTAGTTTTGAAAATTGAATAGAGATTAATTAGGGTTTAATTAAAAACTTAATTAATTTAATTACTCTCTAATCTCTCAAGTGATTGATCTCAAAATTTCTAAGAATGTTTGAGAGGATGACATCTGCCTCTCCTAATTTTTTGATGATTTATTACTTGTTAAATTAGGTGGATTGATTAATTAATCTCTAATTACCTTCTTAACTTCATTAAGGGGTAATTGAGCTTATAAATAATGATTAATTAATTATTTGAACTCTCTAATCACTATTGAACAGTAAGGAGACTTATGGAAGTGGATTGGAGCCTCCCTCCTATTTTTTTTCCCTAATTTTCCCTCTCTTTTCAACCAAAGTGCTAATTAACTAATTAATAACTTAATTAGCGAAGTTAAAATTCAAATCACATAAAATCATGCTTGATCAAGTGGATGGTTTATGGAATTAGGTTGGGACCTTTTTCCTTACCTTTCCCCTTAAGCCCATCTCATTTCAAAAGATAATTAATAACCTTGATAATTAATTAAAGAGAGATGAATTGATGGATTAATGATTTAATTAATTGAACTAAAAATCTAATTAAATCTAATTTCCCTTAGTTCATCTTGGGTGGAGCTTTAGGTGTTCAAGAACTTAAAGAGGTTTAATAAAATTATGATTAGCTCACATGTGTGAGAAAATCATAAAAGTAATTAAAAACAGTTCCTTAAGCTTTGATGACATCACTTTTGGAGTGAGTTCTCAACTTCTTTATCATAGATCTAGAACTCTCATAAATACTATGAGTTACTTAATCTTAAGACACTTCTAGTGAGTAGGCGAACACTTAATCTAACCCTAGAGACTTAGAAGAGTTAGCCATAGGGATAGGTTGTGCCTTAGGGATTTAAAAAGACTTGCCTGCCCTATAGCCCAAACTAAATCCTTGCTTCCATCTTCCAAATCAAATCTCAAATTCAAATCCAAATTCCAAAATCAAATCCAACTATCAAATGATAGAAACCCATGATTAAATTTAAACTTCAAATCCCTTCCTAAGCCCTTTGATTTTATCTTATGGACTTAGCCTTAACCAAGTTCAAATCAACCCCAATCCAATTGGTTTTCTCAATTATCAAATTCAAATCTCAAGTTAAATTCCAAATCATAAATCAATTCCAAACTCCAAATGATTGAAACCTAAACCAAATCAAATTCTAACTTATACCCTTTTAGCCAAATTCTTGAACTTGGCTAAATGATACCCAAACCAATTCAAAACTCATGGATTTCTTCATGAGTCAATCATTCCTACAATCATAAACTACAATTATCAAACCAAGTCTAATTTAACCCAAATCAAACCCAAAATTAGTCCTTTTGACTTGAAATTGTCATATGAATCAAAACCCATTTAGCTCCAAACTAATTGCAATTAGATTTATATTTTAATCCTAGGCTCATGTGTGAGTTCAACTAAACTTGAATCAAGCCATGATCAAGCCAATTAACCCATTTAGGCTCACTTGACCCAAAGTGGCCTAAAAGATCTTTTTGAGCCAAGTTTTAATCCAACTTAAATTGGATTGAACTAAGCTGATTGAAACCTCATAACATGATCAACAATCATCCTAGGTTAATAAATTATCTTGAATTGGGCCAAACCAAGTCAACCTTGCCCATTGACCAAGTCAACACTTAGCCTAAATGAAACCCAAACTAGCCAAAATCCACCATATACCAAATTGATTAAAACCATTGATTCAAAACCACTCATAATCAATGACTGAACATGACTAACCCTTCACTTGAGCCAAATCCAGCCTAATTAGTCATTTGACCCAAGTTAACCCAAATTGGCCTAAAATGCCTAAATATGTCAAATCAAAATTCAACCCAAATTATTTATAACCAATGGCTCAAGTTCATTCCAAATCACTTATTGAACTAGACCAAAGCCATGATTGAGCCCAAGTTGACCAATTGGTCAACTTGATCCAACCTAGCCCAAATTGACCTAAAAGGTCAAATTAATTCCAAATTAAACTTCACCAAAGCCTACAATCATTTTCAATTAGTCAATTGAACTTGACTCAACACCTAACTTGACCCAATCTGGTCAAATTGGTCAAATTGGTCAACTTGGCCCATTTGACCTATATGAACCCAAATGAGCCATAACCAAATCTGAAGCAAATTAAATCAAACTAATGACACAAATACACTCCAATTTATCATGTGAACTTGACCCAATTTGACCAATTGGTTAACTTGACCCAACCTAACCCAATTTGATCTAAATAGGTCAAATCAAGCCAAATCAAATCAAATAAACTCCAAACCACTTGAAATTTGGGCTAACTCACTTTTGACCCATCTCAAATCTGCCCAAACTAAACCCATAGGCAAATGATCATTTTGCCCTTGGGTTTAGGGCAGCCCGTGAGATAAGACTATGCCCGTTGAGTCATTATCTCCCCCCTAGCCACTTGGCACCCTTTTATAGGTCCACTTAGGCACCTTGGACCATGGTTGACCTGACCCAAAGGTAGTTAGGTAGGCCATGATCCATGGAGAGGTGAAATCACCTCCCCATCCCCATTAGAGTTTTCCAAACCACCAAGGACAAGCACTTCCTCCCTTGGTAGCCACCTCCACACCCTCACCCAAACAAACCAAGCCATATCATGCACCCAAGGACCTCCATTAGCCTCTGGTGTGGCCAATTGACCAAGAAAAACCCAAATCAACTATGGCTGTCTGATCCAAAGAATGAGGGAGTATGTCCCCTCATTCTCACTCAAACTCACACACTCACACTCGATTCAACCTTAGAAGCTAAGGAGAGAGTTCCCAGAGCCATTTCCAAGATTTCCTAAGCTCCCAAACTCTCCATTATCGATTTATGTAAAATCAAAATAGTGGAGGCCACCTTCAATTCCTATTTGCTCAAACCTCCATCAAAGTGCAATTAACTTTGCACACACCTTCTGTGGAGCCAATCGAGTAAGAATGAATTCTTTCCCAAGCTTCTCAATGGCAGAGGGTAGTGTTTGATCAAGCCTGAGCACTTACGCATAGTGGACTAATCATCCGAGCAAACTACACCAAATCAAAGCTCGTGTGGTTCAACAGAGCTTCGTTTCTACCAAATGAAGCTTCCTCAATCATTGGAACCGCCGGTCATAAGTTTCGATGAGGTATGCCATTAAAATCGATCCTTGAATGAAAATATCCTAGTCTTTTATGAAAGAAATTTCCATGTCATGTGATTTCCACCATTGGATTTGATTGTTGTGCTTCCCCGAAGGTGTGGGATCATTTTCATGTCCATCCGAGCTCGGTTGAGCTCGGATCGAGCAGCCATTGATGGATGGTAGCCATCCTTCATCGCTCGGGAGGAGATAGATCATGGACCGTTTATCTCACATGATTGGATTGGACAGTCCTGATCTAATCACACTTAAAGCCTCTAATTAATCCCTCGAAACTGTGGGTTTAATCGTGGCCGTTCTATTTGAGTTGAACGGTCCACGGAGTTACCGCGTGCGCCACCATCCGAGTTAGCCCTTGGATGTGACAACTTAAATAGCAAATCCAATCATGCCATATAGAAAGCGCATCGCATCAGCCGCCACATGGCCTAACGAAATTAAGGCTTTAATTATGGCTAATTAATTAGTTTTTCATCCTGAAACTTCCTAAATTTATAACTAATTCTAGAAAAATCTAAAAAATATAAACTTAGGCTCATTTTAAAGATATTTCAGAGTAAATTTTAGGAAAATTATTATTATTTTATTTTAAATAGTGAATTTGGCTTAATTAAAAATTAATTAGATATGTAATTAACCTAATTGCTCCTTAATTAATCATCCAATTAATCAAAAATTTTCTATACATGTTTAGGGAGATGACCTCTGCCTCCCTTATTTTCCTAGGATTTTATTGGTTGCTTAATTAGGAAAAATAGTGGGTTAAGCTTAAATCACTTTCTTAATGAAATAAGAGATAATTAAGCAAATGAACAGTAAATTAATCAATCAATTAAGCTTATTAACCTATGTTAATGGTGATGAAATCTAGGGAAATAGATTAGGACCCCTCTTTCAATCTTTTCTTTAAGCCTTCTCTAATCCCTCTTAAATAATTAATTAATTAACACCCCTTAATTAATTAATTAATAATATTAATCAAAATACAAGTAACCCTTGAACTTTAATCAATTAATTAAAAGAATTTAAGGGTTGAGACTTAGTCCCCCTTCTTTGTCTCTTTCTCTAAGCTTATCTCATTTTGGTTGGTTAAGATTAATTAAGGTTTAATTAGTTAATTAATGACTTAATTAATTCAATTGAATCTAATTCTCTAATTTAATCTTGGGTAGCTCTTTGGGTGTTCAATAACCCAAAAGGGGAGATAATGAAATTATGGTTAGCTCACATGTGTAAGAAAATTATAAAAGTAGTTAAGTGAGATCCCTTAAGCTTAATTAACTATTAATCATGAGCCAATTGCATTAGGCCTCTTTTATTTCTTAGGTGCATTACAAATTTACTTTCCATGTGGTTGCATATCATAATGGCTCATTATTAATTAGTTAATTAGCTTAAGGTGATGTAGGTAAGGGTTAATTAATTCACTTAATTCATACCCTAACCTAATTAAATCATAAAAACAACCTAATTACTTCTTCCTTAAACCAAAATTAACTCACATATGGGGAATGAGTTTAGGACCAGCAAACCTATTTCACTTTTCTTAACTCAAATCAAACATAAAGATGAAATAACATTAAAGAACTATGGTTTATTTTAAATGGCTTTATTTAATATAGGTGTTGTTAGGAATTAATTAGAATGAATGAGATTATTTGCTTATGTTCCTTTATTTCTTTCCAATTATGTTAAATATCGCTTGTCATATGTAATCATGCATTCATTTCTTTTAAAATTAATTAAATGAAATGATTTCTTTTGTGTCTAATTGTACGTGTTGGTTTAAATTAAATAAGTGTGGCTATTATCATTATTAAATCAAAAGTTATTTTTTTTAAATGCCTATAAATCAATTATTATTAATGAAGTGATGTTACTTACAAATAGATATAAGTTTACATGTGTTGATAGTATAAGATATGTAATATGAAGTTCCCTTTCCTTATCTTGCATGGATTCACATAGGATTTACAAATGTATAGTTCATTTGAAAAGAACACAACATTTGTCTAAATCTATTCTTATTCATTTCTATGCTAAGACTTAGAAAGAATTTCATATCACATATGTAAATCATATAATCAAATCAAATATGACTTCTTGCATGACTTCTTCTTATTATTATTATATTTTTATACATTCATTTGTATCTGAGAAAAGTGGTATAATAGTATGGACACCTCGGGGATGCGAGGCTTTAAGTAGCCCTAAGTAGGTCTTGTACCTTACGCCCCTAGTGCAAAAAATAATGGCGACGTACTCACATAAAACTCTTATACATATGTATGTATGATGTGGCCAATGAATAATAATTATAAATCAAACATAACTTTTGCATGGGTTTTTCTATCCTTATAATTTCTTATACATCTACATGTATCTAAGAAAACTAGTATATTAATCTGGATATCCCAGAGCAGCGAGGCTTTATGTAGCCCCAAGTAGGTCTTGTACCTTACGCCCCTGGTGTAGAAGATAATGGCGACGTAATCACTTAAAACTTTTATACATCTGAATGTGTATCTAGCTAATGGATGAAAAATCTCTCTTTTCTATTAAAAAGGCATGCATTCATAATTCAATCAAATGAAATATTTAAATTCTAAATACACCTCCTTGCATTTATCATTCAAGTATGCTAGAAATCTAAACTACATGTATATATATGCTTAGGATTTAATCATATGCATGATATACATGTTGGAAAGAAATGAATAAACATGTGTTTTGTGATAGTAATTCATTCTAATTAATCTTAAGATGTATTTCTTATTAAATAAGATCATTTAGAGTGAACCTAAACTTAGGATTGATTAAAACATATAATAAGCCATTCAATAAAGGAAATTGATTAATTAACTTGCTTTAGAAGTGACTTAAGGTGGGGATGAAAGAGAGATTCCCTCTCTTTCTTCTCTCTATAACACTTAGTTGTTAAGTGTAGGCTAGATGAAACAAAAGAAGAAACTAAATAAAATCTCCAAATCGATTAAATTTCTTAAAGAGAAATCAACCCTTTATAAATTAAATCCTCACACTTAGCAAATTATGACTCTAAAGCCTAGTTTGGACATACCACATAAGCTTTAATACACACACATTAGACTAAGTCACTATTTTTAGCTATATATTAGGGTGGTGTATGGTTTGATGTATGCTTATTTTGTGATGTATTATTTTAGACTAGATGTTAGGGTGTATGTGTGTAGTCTAGATGTTAGGTCGATATTAACCTAATCATATTTTCTGTAGGGGGTTGTGCTTCAAGGACCACTGTAATAAAAATATAAATATTTTTGCTGTGCAGGTTGCTTATCCCTTAAGCATAATCCAAGTTAGGATAAGTGGGCTAGGTTACCCATGTGTGGGGTGATAAGTCCAAATTATTCATATAACTACTTAGGTTGTATGGTGTGTTTACCTAAAATTTATTTTGCAGGTATAGCAAGATTTACTTTCTTTCTTTTAATACAATTTTGTATTAGGATTAGGATGAGTGTTATGGGAGATTAGGATGAGCATTGGTTATAAGACTAAGTCTTATGTACCATGTGATGCCTTTAGAGCAAGCACATTCAAATCAAGTCAAAAGGAAGAAAGAAATGGAGCAAATCAGATGAAGAAATGAAAGATGAAGAGATGAAGAATTAAGACCCCCATAACATTCATCATTTGTAATTGTAATTATTCTCTTATACTTCGGGTTGTATAAGGGTAGACCTTGGCTACCCACATTTCTTTTTGGGTTGTACGATGGTACCCAACCGCATTGGCCTTTTATTCTTTTGTGGTAGCTTTATAAAATTTTTTGAAGATTTGTTTAGCTTGTGCATTAGAAAAAGCATGCCTTTTCAAAGTTTATTTATGATTGGTGATTGTTGTATGGCCTAGATGCGATTAGGCTCCTAGGACAAAAATTAATCTTTCTACCCAAACTAATAACTCATAACTAAACCTCTAAAATAACTCATAACCTCATATAAAATCTTAGGCATTAAATTAACATAATAAAATATTTAGCAACCCCTTAGCTGGATGTTGTATGTTTAATATAATGCATAACCATCTTATTTCACTCTTGTTAAGAGGGGGCTTCCATCTTTTCCAGATAAAATAGGCTTAACCTTTAAGAGCCTATGATGGAAGAACACCTCTTTCCCTTTTGATTTGACACATAATCAATTTCTCATGCATTTAGGCATACAAAATCTCATAGCCTGTGTCAAAATAAACAGTCCCAAATTAAATAAAATTTGATAAAAATTTACATTAAATTTAAGTCATTATTCATACCCCTCATGCTCTAGTCTCTTAGGGAGTGGGTTTATGGACTTAGTCTCTTTTCTAAATAATAACAACCTTGCCATCTTGCCAAAAGCATATAACTTGCTTACATAAATTTAAAGTGTAGGAGGAGTTAGTTGGCTACCACACCAAGCGATAATAAGTTCAACAGTCGAGTTGTTTACTCTATTTTGTGGTGGTAAACCATATACATATTTTTATCTTAGATTTAGGTCATGCTTTGGCCCTCGCCAAAACTCTCTAGATTTAGGATTCGAGGTTGTTATTTCTCTTTGCGGGCTACAAGCATAAATCCTCATCTCTTAGGCATTTTCATAATCTTGTATTGTAGAATTATAAGTCCTAGATTTTTAATAAAATTTCAAATTAAATAAATAAATCTCCTCAATTTCAAAAATATAAAGCCCAACCATAGGATATATTAGAGTGCTCACTATGTTTCCTAGTATCATGACCACTCCCTACTTATCTCCTTGGCGTCGATAATAACTCTTCTTTTTTGATCTGTCCCACTTGATTTCCAAAATATAATTAATCCTTGATAGTCTTATCTTTGAATTCTTTGGTGACAACAATCGTCTACTTTAATCGAGAGTATTTTTAAGGGATTCACTTTCCTTATGATGTAATTAACTATGGAGGCTTGCCTCCGTAGAGAACTTAACAAACCCAATTTAAATAAACCTTGCTTTACTTTTCCATGTAAAGTAGAGAAAAAATCTCTGGTATATTCAAAGACTCGTCATGCCTTAGGAGTTCTTATTAGGTGATTAGGTCCATTATAGGGTAGTGACTTCTATCTTTCGAGATAGTATACTATTTCTCAATGTTATACCCGATCACCTCAATAAGTACATCCTCAGATCTGTATGATGTCGCCTCACATATACACACACGAATGAATCAAAAATAAACACCATAAGCTTAATTAATAAATAATTATGAGCTAATTACATTAGGCCCCTTTCATTTCATATGAGCATTGCTATTTTATTTTCAATTTATTTACATATTACATTAGCTCATAATCATTTAATCAATTACCTTAAGGTAACATAGGTAATGGTTTAACTAATTAATTTAATCTATGTTTAACTTAATCAATCCATAAAATTAATTTAATTGCTTCTTATTAAATCAAATTAACTCACACATATGGGGAATGGGATTAGGATTAGAAAATCTTTCTCACATCACTTAAATCAAGTCAAACATAAAATTAAAAGTGATATTAAGAAACTTTGATTTATTTAAATAAGCTTATTTAATATGATTGTCCTAAGGAATTAGTTGGATTGAATGAAATTACATGCTTGTGTATATTTATCTCTTTACAATCATATAAAAATGTTGTATTCCACTTGATTCATGCATTCATTTCTTCAAAAATTAATTAAACATAAATGATTTTCTTTATGTCAAGCTTGCATGTGTTGATTTAAATTAATATATGTGTGGCTATTATCACTATTATATCCAAATCTGTTTCCCAAATCTTATAAATAAGTGATTACATTTGCTATAATGCTAATTATAAATACATAAGAAATGCAAATGATTATAGGTTAAGTGTATGAAGTAAAGTTCTTTCCTTTCATTCATATATTGATTTATGTAAGTAAGAATGTTAATGGATATTTAGTCTGGACATCCTGGGAATACGAGGCTTTAGCTATCCCCAAGGAGGTCATTTGATTACCTCACTTCCCTGGTTTAACAATGGCATGTACTCCATTTGATTTCATTCTTACATATTTTAATATTAGAATTTAAATAAGATTTTACTCCATGTACGTAAATCTTTCCAATCAAATAAAGTACAACTTTTGCATGGTTTTCTCTACTTCAGTTATACATACATTCATATGTATTTCAGAAAAACAAATATTTAGTCTGTACATCCCAGGAATACGAGGCTTTAGCTAGCCCCAAGGAGGTGATTTGATTACCTCACTTCCCTGGTTAATAATGGCATGTACTAGCTTATGTCTCTTATACATGTGTGTGTACTTAATTATGGAGTCAAAACCCCTCTTTCTTTTACCAAAACACATGCATTTGCAATTGTTTAAGAGATAGAATTAATTAATCATGTGATCAAAGGCTCTCTTTCTTACATTCATGTATGCAAATTTACATGTGTTTGAATGCACATGGTATTTAGTCTAGACATTCCTGAAATATGAGGCTTTAGCTAGCCCAAAGGAGGTCATTTGATTACCCCACTTCCCTGGTTAACAATGACATGTACATGTTTAGCTTTATCCTATGTATTTTTGCATAAGAATCTAGATATATCTTTAAATAAATATGATAAAAATAATTCAATCGAAAAAAAAATATAAACTTTAAATGTACATGTTCATATTCATCATTTAAGTGTGCCAACACATATTAAATGTATAGATATATTTAGGACTTAGTCATATGCATGCTACATATGGTGGAAAGAAATGTGTAAACATGTGTTTTGTGATAATAATTAATTCAAATTAATCTTAAGATGCTTTTCTTATTGAATGAGATTATTTAAAGTGAACCTAAACCTAGGATTAATTAAAATATGTAATAAGTTATTCATTAAAGAGAAATGATTAATTAATATCCTTTAGATGTGGCTTAAGGTATGGATAAAAGAGAGTGATCCTCTCTTTCCATCTCTTTATAACACTTAGTTGCTAAGTGTAAACTAAATGGAACAAAAGAAAATATTAAGAAAACTTGCAAATCAATTAAGTCACTTAAAAGTGAAACCATCCTTTATAATTAAATCCTTTCATACTTAGAAGATTACAACAAAGCTTAGTTAAGGTATACCACACAAGCCTTAATACACACACTTTAGAATTAAGTCACCACTTCTAGTTTTATGTTAGGGCGGTGCATGGTGTGATGTATGTCTTATTTTATGATGTATTATTTTAGACTTGATGTTAGGGTGTATACTCCGTAGACTAGATGTTAGGCTGTGATTAGCCTGATCATATTTTCTGCAGGAGATTGTATTTTAGGGGTACTTAAAATAAATATAATGTTCTCTTTTGTAGGTTGCTTAACACCTAAGCACAATCTAAATTAGCACAGATGGACTTAGTTACCCATGTGTAGGGTGCCAAGTCCAAATTATTCATATAACTACTTGGGATGTTTGGAGTGTTTAGCTAATACTTATTTTACAAGTTTAGTTAGATATACTTTTCCTACTTTTAATGTAATTTTATATTAGGAATTAGGATTAGTGTTATGGGGGATTAGATGAGCAGTGGCTAGAAGGCTTTATCCTGAGAGACCCCCATGATGCCCTTGAAGCAAGCAAATCCAAATGAAAAAAAAATATGTGGACATGAAGATATGAAGATAAGAAGACCCGCTATAGAATTTATTCATTTGTAAAATTATAATTATTCTTTCATATACCGGGTTGTATAAGGGTAGAGCTCGACTACCTATTTTCTCTTTTCGGGTTGTATAGCGGTACCCGACCGCACCGACCTTTTATTTTTTTTACATTGGATTTATAAATTATTTAATATTTAGTTTACAATTATGCAATATAAATGACATTCCTTTTTCTAGTTTCTTTATGAATGGTAATTTAATGTGTGGCTTGGATCTGATTAGGCTCTTAAAAAAAAATAAACTTTCTACCCCAACTATAACTCATAACTAAATTTTTTAAGTAATTCATAATCTCATATAAAGCCTAGGCATTAAATTAAGATCATTAAAAAAGATTTAGCAACCTCTTAGCTGAATGTTATATGCTTAATATCATGCATCCTATTATTTTACTTTTGCTAAGAGAGGGTTTTCATCCTTGTATGATAGGAGAAGACTTGACCTTTGAGGGTCTCCTCTGTGGTGAAAAACATAACGTTCTCTCTGATTTAACCAATAACCTCATTTCATCATGCCTTTAGACATATAAAAATTTTATAGACTTATCAAAATGAAGAGTCCAAATTCAAATATAAATTGAAAAGATTTGCATTAGACTAAGTCATTATTCATACCACTCATGCTCTAATCTTTTAGGGAGTGGGTTTAAAGACTTTAGTTTCTTTCTAAATAATAATAACTCAACTATCTTGAAAAATCATATGACTTGACCACATGATTTTAAAGCATATGATGAGTTAGCTTACTGCTACTCTAGACGGCTATAAGTCTAGTAGTCGGGTGGTTTACTCTCTCTTATGGAGGTACATCATATACCCATATTCGCTTAGGTTTAGGACGTGCTTTGGCCCTAGCTAAAGCTCTCTAGATTTAGGATCCAAGGTTACTGTTTCCTTCGGGCTACGAGCATAAATCCTCACCTCTTACGCATTTTCACAATCTTGTATTATGAGATTATAATTCCTAGCTTTCTAATAAAATTTCATTTCAAACACATAATTTTTCTCAATTTCAAATATATAAAGCCCAATCATATGATAGGTTGGAATGCTCACTAGGTTTTCTAGTATCCTGAGCATTCCATATTTATCTCCTTTGTCTTCGATAATAAGTCTCTCTTTTTTATCTACCTCGATTGATTTTTCAAGTGTAACCAATTTATTGATAGTCCTATCTTTGAAATCTTTGGAGACAATAATTGCCTACATTAATTGAGAGTATTCCTAAGGAATCCACTCTCCTTAGGATGTAATTAACTATGGGGGCTTGCCCCTATAAGAAACTTTAGAACCTGGTTTAATATAAATCATACGTTATTCATCCATGTAAAGTAGGAGAAAAATCTTTGGTATATTCGAAGACCCATTATGCCTTAGGAGTCTTTATTAGGTGATTAGGTCCATTATAGGGTGGTGATTTCTATCTTTCGAGATAATGCACCATTTCTTTATGTCGTACCCAATCACCTCAATAAGTGCACCCTCAGATCTGCGTGGGGTCCATCATACACATACCGAAAATAAATACCATAGTAGTGGTATGACTAGTGCACATGATAAATTTGTTAGATCAAGCGGATTTGTTATTAGTAATTTAGCATTAGCTTTATGATGACAAATTATTACTCATCATCAATGAAGAGGGAAGATTGAGCCTACTTAGAAGGTCTATTCATAGTAGATGGTTTAATGAACATGGATATTGCCAAATAGTAGATAAAGATGGTGTTGTTCTGACACGGATCCATGGCATTACCTTAAAGTATAATGCTTGATCGTAATTTCAACTTGCCTTTCATAAGAAATTTTTTAATTTAAATTATTTGATTAAATGGCATGGAAAGAAATAAAGTTTTTAATATAATTATTTGTGTTTACTTTTGAATGCTTCATTCATTTGAATGTTAAATTATTAAATTAATAAAAATTCTTAAATTTTATAGATGAAATGAACTAACATAGATTAAATGGCACTCTAATGCCTCCATTATCTCCTTTACATGGATAAAAAAGTGGAATGTTTGAATGAATATAAATTATAATTAACTAGTTTAATTCTTACTTATTATATGAAGTAGGGTTCCTTTTTTTAGCCTTACTTAATATAAACACTACTTTTAGACATGTTTGATGCTCCACCTTACAAATATGTCAAGACAGTAGTATAGTGTTCCATTTCAGCCCATTTTTGGCTCTTTAGGGAATTATTGTATACCATAGAAATGGAAAGATCCTAAGTCAATAATGTAGATCACTCATGACATTATTTCAAGGTGATAATCTAGGTCTTAGGTGTTTTTATTCAATCATTAATTAGGTCTGAGGCATTATAATAGATTTTCTTTTTTAAAAAATCTTAAAGAAATAAATTTTATCCATTTTATAGAATTATTTTGGTATAAAATTAATTTTTAAAAAGATTACACACAAAATCCCCAATAAGAATAACCTACTTTTAATATTACTATGAATAAATTTTTTCTGTTCAACCATAAACTTGAAGAAGTTTTATAAGAATGATTGTGTGAAATCATTGGAAAAATTTATCTTTATGATTTCTTGCAAAGATAAATTTGATTAGGATGATTGTGAAAAAAAATTGATCTATTTAGTTGTCAATTTTAGATTATTTAGATAGATTTTCTTTTTTTAAAATATTTGAGAAACTTAATCCATTTTCTCTCTCAGTCTATAATATCTTTTGATACAATTTGGTTTGTCTAATCATTGATTTGATAGCTTTTTGATTTTATCCCTCTTTCTAGATTTTTGAAAAGGTAATTTATATTTTTTAGCATAATCTTATAATTTGATTCTTTTTTTTTTTCTATAGATGAGTTAATTTAGTTATTTTTAATGGGATAAGTTTTTTTTACTTAATTATTGATATCCCAAGCAGAAGTAGTGCTTACTTTAACATTAAGCTCTCTCAATCATCGGTAATGATCAAAATTGTACCTAATTTCAATCTTTAAGACTCCAAAATCTAAGGGGCCGTTTGGGCCACTTTTGTTTTTTGTTTTTTATTTTTATTTTTATTTTTATTTTTATGGATATACCTTGATCTTGTGTATGTTCTTGACCATAAGATTGAGAATCAACTAGTTCTTGAACATATGTGCTTACTTGGATATAAGATTAGGATACAATTTGATTTTCTCTTATCTATGTGCATGTCTCTTATATAAAAAGAAAAGGTAATTTTGATGACTCATAAGTTTGTGAAAGAGAGTCATCTCTAATGTTTGAGGTTTGCTATATGTTTAAAATATTAGCTTTAAATGTAATTAAGTGTCTATCTAATTATATTTATTTTTGACTAAATTAAAATTTTCATTAATAATATATTTATTAATTATCATTTTAAAGTTTTAATCATCCCTTTATGGACTTACTTTTGTGAAAAGTTTGCTATCTATTTAGATATGATGGCTTACCTACTACCTTATAACTTAGGTTGTCCTCAAACAATTTTATCTAACTTGATAATGTCATAGCTAATTTTGAATTTTAATTCTAGTACCATGTCCCAACAAAGAAATGACACCATACATAAGATTGGAGGCTTATTCTTAGCATTATGATGGAGAGAAGATCATAGAGATTCTGATAAAAACTTTTCTCCTTCTTTGATATATAAAAATAGAATTATAGTTTAAGAAAAATATTTTGGATTAAAGGGCCTATTATTAGCAGAATAATCACTTTGAATAGTTCATCTAGAAAACCCATTTAATGCTTTTTAATTTATTTGTCTACCATTTTTAAAATTTTAATGGTCCAACTTGTATGTCTAAATTTGGGTAGATGCCTTAAATAACGAGTATGTAATTATGCTACATTTCTAGTTTGCATACTAAGTTTAGGTAGATTATCTACCCTCATCCAAAGGTAGCTTATCTAAGAAATTAGTGATACGATTCTTTCATGTGCTTTCTAAGTAAGAGTCACAACTAGAGGAGGAATCAAGGAGCTTTACTTTTTGATGAATACTTGATAGATGAGCACAAAATTTTTCATTAATTGCAACAAATTGAATTAATGTATTAGAACACATAAGTGTTGATATAACTAATCATATTTATTATTATATCACACATACAAGTAGCTAGCAAATAAAAAAAATGTGATATACACATTTTTTACATGAACTCCCTGAGAAGATAAAAATCATGGACTTTGCATTATTGAATAAAATCAACTATTTATTAAAAAATTATGCAAATGTAGTCCACCTCAAATAATCTTAGGAATTAGGAAAAGTAAAGTCAATGGACATCAAAGTAAGTCATCATATGTTTCGGTTATTGATTTATAAAGCAATTGGGGTTGCCGCATAACTTGAGTTGAAGTATAATTTTCATTGAAGATGGTAGATATTTGTTGCAGTGGCCTCACTAAAAATGATTATAATGCAATTATAATTATAGTGTTATTCCAATATGCATTGATGACTACTATGCCAATGAGTTTCTTGATTGGGTCTCAGAGGAGATGATTGTGGCTCAAAATAGATTAAAATACTAGTTTAGAAATAGTAATGA
The DNA here is from genome assembly GCA_021442155.1 of Cymbidium sinense. Taxonomy (NCBI): domain Eukaryota; kingdom Viridiplantae; phylum Streptophyta; class Magnoliopsida; order Asparagales; family Orchidaceae; genus Cymbidium; species Cymbidium sinense. The sequence continues at coordinate 145,837,002 of CM038216.1, forward strand.
TTATGACGCAAGTGAGATTTTAATGCATTCCATTAAGAAGATGACTATTTTTAAGGTAATATTATGGCACGTGTTTGGATGGAGATGTCTCCATCATAATAAGGTTGCAATGTAGGTTATGTCAATCCACATCTCGATATTAAAACATACATTATAAAGAGATATAATCGAGTGAAAAACTTCAAATATTATTGTTGTGTATGAGAAGATTCAAGTCGGTAGAGTAGAAGAATTCAATATCTCAGTGTTGCATGAAAGTTCCGCACACACAACAAATGAGTTTTAGTGACATTAGGAATTTTTATGTGAAAACCCGAGAAGAGAAAAACCATGAGGCCTAGCCCACTTAAAAATAATTTCACTATATCAGCATTTATTACAATTATTATCATGTCTTCAAGTTGTAGAATGATGGCTTACAAGAGTAGGTTTTGAGAGAAGCTTCACTGAATCAGTGACGAAGGCTTCGCTTGAGGTGGCAGTCTGATGATCCGACGACAATGATCGAGCGAAGGTTGGGGGCGGTACGTAATAGCTAGTGGTGGTGATCGGCAACGGTAGGCGACTGTGATCAACAGTGGTGGCCGACTGTGATCCGGCGATGGTGACCGGCAGTGGCGACTGACGATGACCAACAATGGTGGCCATCGGTGATCCGGCGACTGTTGGGAGGTGGCATTGGCGTCGGGTGTGGTGGCGATGGTGATTTCGGTCAGCGGTGGCTTTATACTTTGAGATTCTTCAAGTATCAAAGCTCTCTCTCCCCTTTAGCTTAGGTCCCCTCATGTGAAGAATGATGGAAAATTTATAAATTATGAGAGTGGTATTTTTATAAATACAGGAAAAATTCAAACACTCCATCGGACGGCTCAAAATGATCTCTTTGATCATCTGATGTATTTTAAGTATTTGAATGCTCACATAAAGTCAAAATTAAGAGATTTTAGGCTTGTTATATTATGCTCATCAAGATGCTCGATTTGGCTATAAACATTTTATATTTAGAAGCTACTTAGGAATCTGGCTGATATCTCAAAATTTTCAATTATATTTAAGTACTTGTTTTGGGCTAGTCTGGACTCAAAATTAGATTGCTTTCGATCTAATCAAGGTATTTTATATCAGCTCTAGGTTGATTAAAAGAGAGTTTAAAAGATTAAGATTTTAATTCTAAGTGAAGTTTAATAACACATACATCAAGATTTGTGCTTCAACTAGGAGATTTTTCAATTATATATTAATTACCCCTCTATTTTTGGATGATATCATCTCTATCATCCAAACATACATGTCAAGTCAACGAATACTTTTTTAATAATTAATTATTCTTTTAAGAAAATTATGAGGCTAAAAACTTCCTTAATGTTACAAAAATTTGTGGCTTCATTAACCTTTGTGTCAAATACAGTTTGAGAGAATAAATCTTCATGGGTGCACAAGGCTACGATAATGGGAGCGGGTGCAAGAGGCTAGTCATATGGGGGTGCATGAGGCCATGAGCATGTATAGCCGGAGCGACGGAACAGGCAATCTTGTGCGATCCGCGATGAATGCACGAGGGCGTAGAGCCTTGGACACAATCTGGCAACGGGGGCCCTAGGCGACGGGCATGGGCTTTAGACATCGCGGGCATGAGTGAACCGCAGAGCCGAGGTCGGGCATGTATGGTCGTTGCAGGGGCTGGCCGATGTGTCACGGGGTTGTGAGTGCATAGGGTCGCGGGTGCACATCTGCATGGGGTGTGCTCGAACATTTCAAAGCAATTTGTGCATTACAAGCGCCCGTGTGTGCAAAACGCGCGCCAATGAGTGCCAACATTAGAAATTTTGAACTTTTTTGATATTTCATTAGTTTTTATTAATTTTCTTTCCTTTTTTCGCTTTTTATAAAAGGAAACATATATATGAGGGCAAAAAATATGAAATTTATCAAAATATTTCTAAAACTTGTAAAATATTTCTCTCTTTTTTGCCCCTGTTGTGGATTTATAAATATCCCCCTTTGGACACAAGTGAGGGGACATAGTTTTTCCCATATGCTCCAACCTTCTTCTGCATTGGATGAGAAATTATTCAGCAGAAGTTCATGGGCTAAAGGTGATTAAAAAAAATTTCTTCTTTTGTCAGCAATGCTCTAACTTTCTTCTGAAAAGAATGTTATTTGCTTTGGTGATTAAGACTCGTTGTTCATACGATGAGGCTCCAATTTTTCCTCGAAAGAGGTGTCAATTGTCCTCATCGGCCAAACTGGACTTAGAGGCGATCAAAAGCTCATAGTTCATATGGCGAGGCTCCAATTTTTTCTCGAAAGAGGCATCAACTGTCCTCATCAAACCGACTAAGTTTGGTGGCGATAAAGACTCGTAGTTCATATGGTGAGGCTCAAGTTTTCCTTCAAAAGAGGCATCAACTATCCTCATCAGATCGACCATGTTTGAAGGAGATCAAAGCTTGTAGTTCATACGATGAGGCTCCAATTTTCTCTCAAAAGGATGGTCAACTGTCCTCATCAGACCAACTGGGTTTGGAGGCGATCAAAACTCATAGTTCATATGGCGAGGCTTCAATTTTTACTCGAAACAAGTGTCAACTATCCTCGTCTGACCAACCATGTTTGGAGATGATCAAGATCTATAGTTCATATGGTGAGGCTCCGATTTTGCCTCGAAAGAGGCGTCAACTGTCCTCGCCAGACCAACCGGGTTTGGAGGTGATCAAGAGGCTATTAAGACTCATAGTTCATACGCCGAGGCTCCACTTTTTTACAAGTAATTTTAACCCATCCAAGTATGTTTGTCGTGTTATTTACTCGATATGAATCATGCTGAAAGAAACCCATCTTGAATTTTTGACATATCTGAGATTGTTTGTCATGATGTTACTTGATGATGTTAATCTGTATGAAAGAGGTCGAAAGAAATCCATCAAAATTTTATAGCCTATCCAAGATTGTTCGTTAGAGTGTTACTCGATGATATTAACTTGTATGGATGAGGTTGAGAGAAATCCATCAAGGATTTTTGACCTATCCAAGTTATTTGTCACAATGTTACTCGTTGGTGTTAACCTATATAGAACATGTCGAAAGAAATTCACAAAGAATTTTTTACCCATCCAAAGTTATTTGTCAAAGTGTTACTTGATGACATTAACCTGTATGGAAGGGGTCGAATCGAATCCACCAAGGATATTTGACCCATTTAAGGTTTTTTGTCAAAGTATTATTTGATGACAATAACTTGTATGGATGGGATCGAATCAAATCCGCCAAGGATTTTTGACCTATCTGAGGTTATTTGTCAAAGTGTTACTTGATGGCATTAACCTATATGGAAGAGGTCGAATCGAATCTGTCAAGGATTTTTGATCCATCTAAGATTATTTATCAAAGTATTACTTAATGACATTAACCTGTATGGAAGGGATCGAATCGAATCCCCATGGGATCGATTATACCTTGATTGGAATAAGGTCATTGCCATGTGTATCCAAGTTTAAAAGTGAAAATTTGATCTGTATTTAAACTGCTATTATCATTTCGGGATCATAGTTATAGTCTTGTCCAAGGATTAGAAGTCTAGCTGAAGAGTGTATGTAGAATTTTGATATCACCCATGAGTTTCTTATGATATCTTATATATTTGTAGAAAGTATCTTCAATTTGCTTTTCTCCTCTTAAATCTAATGTAAAATTAGATGATAGAAGAAATGAGCCTTATAAGCATAATTATGTCAGAATATCATTATTTGAATGTTGCAATCGGAATTGCTCCCCAATATTGACTTGCTTATCTTAGAAGGAGTAGTAATCCAGTAGGTGGACAAGGAGGTTCTATATCATAGTCATTCCACAAATATTTATATGAATAACCTTTTGAGATTATAACAAGGGTTGTCCCCTCTGCCACCCCCCAATCCATGATTATCCCCTACATATTGTTTAAACTGCTTCTGATGTGCATTGATAGCTTCGTTAGCAAAAAAAAATTGTGCTTCCACACGATGAACCAAGTCAACATGTGAGTGAACTGTATCACGCATTAGTGATGAGTAGAAAAGCCTAGGATGGAGCCCTCCAAAGAAAACTCCTCTTAGTAATTTAGGGTTAGTATCTGGCGAGCTTCTAAAGAGAATCTTTGGAAGTACTCATTAAGTGATTCACCTTCATTTTGACGAATTCCTAAGAGATGAGAGGAATCTTTAATGATCCTTTGGTTCGCAATGAATTATTCTATAAAAATCTTAGCTAGTTCGTAAAAGGTACGGATAGATCTTCTTGGAAGAGAGTAGAACTAAGAGCAAGCCTAGCCCTTGAGGGTGACTGGAAAGGCTTAATAAAGCAGTGTGTCAGGAGCTCGTTGGATGTGCATAATGGTTCTATAATGGTTGATGTGTTCATTTGAGTCAGCTGCCCCATCATAAGATTTGATGCTTGGAAGCTTGAAACCTACTAAAATAGGATGTTAAAGGATTGCTTCAGCTAAAGGTGAAGACTTTTGATAGCCACAATGAGAGGGAAATAATTTATATATTTGAGATGAAATTCTTCTCTCATTAAATATTGTAATTCCATGTGTATAATATGACAAGTGGATCAGCAGGACAAGAACTTGCCAAGCCATCGGCAATAATTGGTGGGTTAGCAATCAGTTGAGCCACAAATGATGGATGGGTAGAAATAACAATGTTAAGGAGGTCAGCATCACAGTCTGACCACGGAGAAACTTCAGCCTGATGGCAAGAAGGCCACATGCAAGAATTTTCACCTCCCCTGGCTAATGATTAATCTTGGGGGAGATGCGTTTGTTGTAGTAGTGGCTATCATGTTTCTCATAAAAGTTGAATTATATTTTTTTTTTAAAACTCTTCCATTCGACGAATACAAAATTTTAGAGAGGTTCTTGTTGCACCTTCGTCGATAAGGGAATGCCTATTAGGGGAAAAGAGGCAGAATCTTGACATCGTTGTTTTAGAAATTGGTTTCGAGAATGACGGGAGTTAGAGGATGCTCTGTTGTTGTGTGTATTGTGCTTGTTGGTCATAGTGTAGGTGTTCATAGAGATTGCTATTGGGGACTCCTTTTCCCATAGACGGCACCAAACTATTGCATGCAGGATGATTCGGGTCGATAGAGCAGGAGAATTCAATGTCTTAGTGTTGCATGAAAGTTTCGCACATACAACAAAAGAGTTTGAGTGACATTAAAATTTTTACGTGGAAAATCCGAGAAGGGAAAAATCACGGGGCCTAGTCCACTTAGAAATATTTTCACTATATTAGTATTTGTTACGATTATTATCTTGTCTCCAAAGTTGGAGAAATGATCGAGCGATGGTTGGGTGACAATCGGTAGCAACTAGTGGTGGTGACCGGTGGTGGTAGCAGCGGGCGATGGTGATCGGTGACGGTGGCCAGCGATGACTAATAGTGATGGTCGGCAGTGATCCGACGATTGTCAGGTAGTGGCAGCTGGCGGTGGTGACCGCAACCGACCGCGGTGACCAGCGGGCAATGACCGGCGGATTGATGGACAGCGGTCGGCAAGGATCCGCAAGTGGTCGGGTGGTGAACGACGACGGCGGCCGACAGTGACTAACAGTGGTGGCTAGCTGTGATCCGACGTCAATCGGGCGGTGGCTCGATTATGCTTTGAGATTCTTCAAGTATCAAAGCTCTCTCTCCCCTTTAGCTTTGATCCCCCCATGTAAAGAATGTGGGTTATTTATAGATTATGGGAGTGACATTTCTGTAAATATAAGTAAAATTTAAATCACTCCATCAGACGGCTCAAAATGATCCATTTGCTCATCTAATGCATGTTAAGTATTTGAATACTCAAACAAAGTCATAATTAAGAGATCATAGGCGTGTTAGATTCTGCTGGTCAGGACCCTCAATTTGACTATAACTATTCTATATTTAGAAGCTATTTAAGGATCCGATTGATATCTCAAAGTTTTCATTTATATTTTAAGTACTTGATCTGGGCTAGTCTGGACTCAAAATTAGATTACTTTCGATCTAATCAATGCATTTTATATCATCTTTATGATGATCAAAAGAGAGTTTGAAAGCTTAAAATTTTGATTCTAAGTGATGTTCAATAACACATACATCAAGATTTGTGCTTCAACTATATGATTTTTCAATGACATATCAATTATAACCAAATCACAACTTGAAATTTTAAAATAAATTCATAGCAAATTTTTATTATAAGAGTTAATATTACATCATGGCCCCACTTTATTACATGCATACATAAAGCCACTAGCATCTTATTCTAGTTTAGTGTGCATCTTGGGACTTCTTTACATTTTTTTTTTCAATACAAGTTAGTCCATCTCTAAATGACATAAAAGTTTAGTGAAATTGATCATCAAGGTATAGCTTCCAGTAAGTAATTAAACTTAAAAAAATATTTGATAAATTATCAGATGCTATCTCAAAAAAAAACCATTAAATCATTAGTTAATCACATATAAATTATGTTAACTCATGCTTTCAATAATATAGATATGTGTCAATAAATGCCTAAATTTTATGATCGGCAAAAGTTATTTCCATTCTCTTAACGAAAAAAAAAAAAAAAAACCACCAATACGAACAACTTTGTGTGAATTTAAATATATATAATATTATTTCATTATTTGTATCCTAAAAAACATCTGGAACTATTATACCTACAAAATATATGACATAATAATAAAATGTGTTACCTTTATGAGCGTGCAGAGCCCAAGCAGCTCTTGGATTGTACTGCTAACAAAAGCAGCAACATCACTTCATTAACAGTGATCATAGAAACACAGAAAAATATCTATGAAAAAACAATATGAGTATTCTCACATAATTATATTAATATAAAATTTAAAATTATTATATTTATTTTAAAATTAATATAATATATTAAAATTCTACATTATATTTGATATGACACTTAAAATACTATTAGGCAAAGCACGAATCTTGATGTTAAAAATAAGCTAATCCGAAGTTGAAACTGGTCGAGATCAAGCACTTAAAATATCATTGAAAATTTTGAGATATAAGTTTAATCCCTAAATAGCTCTCAAATATGGAGTGTTTATAGTCAAATCGAGCTTCTCGACGAGCCGGATCTAGCGAGTCCAATATCTCATAATTCTGACTTCATTTGAGCATTCAAATACTTAAAATACATTAAATGATCAAAGGAATCATTTTGAGCCGTCCGATGGAGAGGAGTGGTTCGGATTTTCCATGTATTTATAGAGACGTCACTCCTTCAATCTATAAATAGCCCCTCATTCTTCATATGAGGGAGCCAAAAGAGGAGAGATGAGAGAGCTCTAAAGCTTGAAGATCCTCCAAGCATAATCGAGCCACCACTCGACGATCGCCGACCTCCCCCATTGGTTGTCAACCACCGCCGCCGGTCACCGCCGCCAGCCGCCACCACTGATCCTTGCCGTCGTTGATCCCCACCGTTCTCCATCATCTGCTACCACTAGTAATTGTTACCACCTGAACGTGATTACATAGCTGTTGTTTCGTTCTCATATGCAATTCTGTAATCCCGTTATCGGGAAGATTTTGTACTCTGAAACAGATACATTATGGAAAATTTTTACTGGGATAAGCCCTGTGGTTTTTTTCCCTCTTTTCGAGATTTTTCATGTAAAAATTCTAGAGTTTTTTTGTTCACTCTTTAAATACCTGTGTGTGTACTGGATTTCACAACAAATCTAAGGCGTAAACTTTCACTCTACCACAACTGATTTTCTAGCACGCAACAGTTTGGCGTCGTCTCTGGGAAACTGATTCCCATTATTTCATCTTGTATGATGACCAAATTTCCCAACAAGATCAAAACCACTATCGAGGTGGAGCATTTCAAGCTTTTAAAGAACGCAAGCGAAGAATGAAGATTAATCAAACTTTGTTTCTTCAGATTTTGTCAAAAACTGGGGGCAACTCTTAAACTCAAAAGATTATCCAAATCAAAATTCTGGATATCTAATTGATTATCAGTTAGAGAAGCAGTCAGCAATACTAATGAAAAAGACCAATGTTAAGAGCATCTTTGGCTACAACCACAAACGAATGTTTTGATTCGAACTCTTCCATACAGGTTAACGTCTGGGTAACACCACGACAACCTGGATATGTCAAAATTCTCAGGATTCAATTCAATCTCAAGCAGGTTAACTTCATCGAAAGCAAAGACTTCGACAAACAACCTAGATAGGTCAAAGGTCCTTGTGGACTTCCCACCTCTTCCACGCACGTGCGTAACACTCGACAAAGCGGACCGGATGGGTCAAAAGTCTTCAGCGGATTCAATACAACCTCATCCATAAGTTAACGTCCGGGCAACTCGACAAACAATCTTGATAGGTCAAAATCTTGATTCAATTCGACCTCTTCCATACAAGTTAACGTCATCGGGTAACACTCTGACAAACAACCTTAAATAGGTCAAAAATCCATAGCTGATTCAATTCGACGTCTTCCATACAGGTTAACGTCATCGGGTAGCACCCTGACAAACAACCTCGGATAGGTTAAAAATCCTCAGTGGATTCAATTCAACCTCTTCCACATAGGTTAACGTCACCGGGTAGCACTCTGACAAACAACCTAGGATAGGTCAAAAGGTCATTGGTGGACTTCCCCTCTCTGCAGTTGCGTCGTGGGTAACAACAACCAACCGAATGGGTCAAAAATCCTCAGCGGATTCAATTCAACCTCATCCATATAAGTTAACGTCATCGGGTAACACCCTGATAAACAACCTCGGATAAGTCAAAAGGTCCTTAGTAGACTTCCTACGGCCTCTTCCACACAAGTTAATGTCATCGGGTAATACTCTGACAAACAACCTCAGATGGGTCAAAATCCTCAATGGATTTAATGCAACCTCTTCCATACAGGTTAACGTCATCGGGTAACACTCTGACAAACAACCTCGGATTGGTCAAAATCCTCAGCGGATTCAATTCAATCTCTTCCACACAGGTTAACGTCATCGGGTAACACTCTGATAAACAACCTCGGATGGGTCAAAATCATCAGTGGATTCAATTCAACCTCTTCTATACAGGTTAATGTCATCGAGTCACACTCTAAAAAATAACCTCGGATAGGTCAAAAATCCACATCATCATCCGTACCGCCATCGCGCCAGCGTCGCGGTCACCGGTCGACCATCGGCCAGCATTCTCCGTTGGTCACCACCATCATCGGTGGTCATCTCCGCGGCCGATTCGCGGTTATCAGTAAGCGATTCATTCTACTATCGACCACCATCGGTCGCATGCGCCACCATTAATCTCACGGTCGCTACATTCGTCTTCGTCATTATCGTCGTCGATTATTTGACCACCCGTTGGCCAACCACCATGGTTTGATTACCGACCATCGCGCAATCTCTGGCTGGTCCACCATCGCCGCGGCCATCGCCCGGTTACCACCATCATCCGGTCATCCCCGCAGCCTACGGCCATAGCCCGTCATCCGCATCGCGCCGTTTATCGTCGGCGATCGCGCCGCTCGAGCGGTCTCCGATAAGGGCAGTTGATGCTTCTTTCGAGGGAAAATCGAAGCCTCGCCGTATGAACTACGGGCCTTGATCGCCTCCGAACCCGGTCGACAAGAGCGTTCGCTCTTCGAGGAAAACGGAGCCTCGCCATATATACTATGTTTTAATCACCTTGGTCGGTCACGACAAGGGTAGTTGATGTTCTTTCGAGGGAAAATCGGAGCCTCACCGTATGAACTATGGGCCTTAATCGCCTCCAAATCTGGTCGGTCCGACAAGGGCAGTTAACACCTTTTTCGAGGGAAAATCGGAGCCTCGCCGTATGAATTACGGGCTTTGATCGCCTTCGAATGACCTCCTCTTAAGAAGAAGAGGGACACTCAAGCATATGAAGAGTGTGCCTTCTCTCTTGGCCCTAGAGGAGTTTTTATAGACCCCTATAGGGGCAAAAAGATCAAAAATTGCCAAAAATCGCAAAAACCAGCTCAAAATCGCCCAAAACAGGCAAAAATGGATAAAAAAAACCCAAATGGGCGTTATTCGAGCACGTGGTCTAGCCCCTCCTGGCCGTCCGCCGTTCAGCGACCCGAGTCCGTCGTTCGCGACCGAACTCCGGCATGAATAAAACCGTCGCGACCACCGTTGCGATCCTTGAGAACCTGACCTAAACCCGCGTAGGGAGTCTTCGTGAAGCGCGCATGAAACGCTACAACGCCGCAGAATGGGTCCATAACTCCAAATATTGCTTGCGTATCATACATCCGCATGCTTAGTGATCATAATCTTGTGCTCCCATGAAGATTTGTCTCTCAAAATGTATGGTTGATGGACACGCAGATTTCATTAAAGAATGTGTTATTTTTCAAGTATTTGGCGTATATATTTTTGGATGATTGAAATAATATCATACAAAAATAGGGGGCAACTGATATGACACTTAAAATACTACTAGTCGAAGCATGAATCTTGATGCTAAAAGCAAGTTGATCCGAAGTTGAAACTGGTCGAGATCAAGCACTTAAAATATCTTTGGAAATTTTGGGATTTCAGTTTAATCCCTAAATAGCTCTCAAACATGGATGTTTATAGTCAAATCGAGCGTCTCGACAAGCCGGATCTAACGAGTCTAATATCTCATAATTATGACTTCATTTGAGCATTCAAAAACTTAAAATAAATCAAATGATCAAAGGAATCATTTTGAGCCGTCTGATGGAGAGGAGTGGTTCGGATTTTTCATGTATTTCTGAGCGTCACTCCTCCACTATAAATAGCATTTCATTCTTCATGGGGGGCGAAGGAGGAGAGAGGAGAGCTCTAAAGCAAGATCCTCCAAGCATAATCGAGCCACCACTCGGCGATGGCCGACCTCTCCGTTGGTTGTCAACCGCCACGGCCACCCATGATCCTTCGTCATTGATTGATCCCGTCTGCTTCTACCATGCAATTGTTACCCATTATTTCCCTTCTCATGCATTCTGTAATCCGTTATCGGAAGATTTTGTACTCAAACAGGTCATAGTGGAAGATTTTTTCTAGGCCCTGATTTTTCCCTCTTTCGCGGTTTTCACGTAAAATTCTAGAGTTTTCTTGTTCTTTTCATATTTTATTATTAGTCTTTGGATTCCAAAACAAAGCATAAACTTTCACTCTATCGCACTGATTTTCTAGCACGCAACAGTATTAATATTAACATAAATTCAATAATTTATGAACATATCTTGAGATAATTTATATCTCAAAAACTCTCTCTCTCTCTCTCTCTCTCTCTCTCTCTCTCTCTCTCTCTCTCTCTCTCTCTCTCTCTCTCTCTCTCTTAATTCTAAAGAGACAACTCCATGTAGACACAAAAGTTAAATTTCTTAGTTTTTGTTGAATTATAGTGGCTGTATTGATTAGATTTAATTACAAAATATTATAAAAAGTATTTCTCTAGACATAAAATTAAGAGGACTGTCTAATTAAAATTCAAATTATAATGGCTTTGAAATTAAAAGAGGCCTCACTGTTTAAATTTTAGTAAAGTTTCTATGATTATTTAAGAATTATCAAAACTTAACTTAAATTAAAATATAATTGTAATTAATTGCTAATTAATTTTAAATAAGACCTGTAAAATCGAATCAAAACATCAAAATATAAAACAGTAATACCACGCAAACTAATGTAATGAATGTAAGGCTTTCTGAAATGATTTTCTGAAATTATTTATTTTTTATCTATTTTAAGACTATAATTATATATATATATATATATATATATATATATATATATATATATAGCTAGAGTAAATAATATTTTCATTTGATGATTTTTTTTATTTTTTTATTTTTTGAGAAGAAATATGGATGCAGTAGGTATACCAGTCGGCGGAAAAATAATATATGGTACCCAACACATTTATATCGGGACACATGGGCATGCAAATTATCTTTTCTCAAATGATTTAGAGAGAGAGAGAGAGAGAGAGAGAGAGAGAGAAGAGGGAGGGGGGAAAGGGAGGCTGCATTGAATGCTTGCTGTGGGATCTCATTAATTATAAGCCTACCTACGAGTACCGATACAGTCACTTCAGCATAAATATTTTTGAATGTAGAATATTCTTTTCACATCTCCAGTAAATACTAATTAAATACCGTTTTTTTTTACGCTCCACAAAGCCAGATAAAGGCTATTTATTCCTCTTTTCATATTCTGCTTATGAAACCGATAGGAATCAGATATATATATATATATATATATAGCTTTTTTTATTATTCATAAAATGAAATTAGATGACTGAATAATTTTGAAAGTTTATTTTTGATTTAATTGAGTCTCAAATATCAATTTTAAAATAAAAAATAGAAAAAAAAATGTTGGGAAAGGATATAAGGCATGCAGTACAAAACTTGCTGTAGAGTTAGGATTTTGTTTTTGATATTAAATTAGAAATAGCACTGTTTCCATGATAATTGGAGAGCAGCCGAATCTTCCAGATAGAACCATAATGAAACTTTAGTGGCATTTAGCACAGCATAATGCGATAACGGAGAGATATATGTGAATGATAAAGAAGAAAAAAAAATGAAAATATTCATATAAATTAATTTTGATCATTTCTGATTAGGAGAAGAATGTTGTTTTAAACATATTAGGGCCTCAAAATTTAACTGAAATAATCTTATTATTTGATATATATGTAAAAGAATTAAAACTCATATTTTTTGTACATAAAAACACAAATAACTTACTGAACTAGAAATTAACTCATGTGGTAATTGAAGGTGGATTTGTTCCAATTAAGGCTGTCAAAAATTTCATTGTTCGGGAATAGCTCGTGTTCGGCTCGTTCGCAAGAGTCAAAGATGAATAAATATTTTTAGCTTGATATATATATATATATATATATATATATATATATATATATATATATATATATATATATATGAGATTATTACTTTTCAAGCAATTTTCAACTTATGCGAGTCATTTCAACACGAATAGAATAATTTTCATATGATGGGAGTTCCAATTGATTTACATATATATATATATATATATATATATATATATATATATATATATATATATATATATATATATATATATATATATATATATATATATATATATATATATATATATATATATATATGTGTGTGTGTGTGTGTGTGTGTGTGCAAGAAAATTCAAAGTGATAAAGTGAAACTTTTTGAGTTTTTTGCTTTCCTTGAAAATTTAGCACACATACAAATGATTAAAAAGAATGGAGAACACAAAAATTTAAATGTGAAAAATCTCGAGAAAATGGGAAAAAATTATGAGACCTAGCACAATTCAAATGATCCATATATATATATATATGTGTGTGTGTGTGTGTGTTGCATGCAAGAAAATTCAAAGTGATAAAGTGAAACTTTTTGAGTTTTTTGCTTTCCTTGAAAATTTAGCACACATACAAATGATTAAAAAGAATGGAGAACACAAAAATTTAAATGTGAAAAATCTCGAGAAAATGGAAAAAAATTATGAGACCTAGCACAATTCAAATGATCCACTATATATTTTGAATTACAAAGTTCCAATCTTCTCATGTAATGGAGAAGATGGAACTGCAAAGGTGTGCATAGAAATCACACAATAACATACTTAAAATATGATTACAACATCAATATTGTTGGTGGTCAAGATCTAATGGTCACTAATGATGGTTGGCGATGGATGTCGGAGATGAATGATGGCTATTGGTAGCTCATAACTTCAACCTTTTAAGTTTAGCTCTTCTCCTCTCTTTTAAGTCTCCTTTGACTCCCCTCTTCATGGTGATAATGTAGCTCTATTTATAGAGTTTTGAGTGAGGTATTTTTGTAACTTTAGTCAAAAGTTTAAAATCCTTCATTGGATGATTCATGTTAATTCTCTTAGTCATAAATAATTTCTTAAATATCTAAGTGTATTAATGACTTATGATTTCAATGATATCTTGAACTTGAGGAATTCCTCTTGTCGAGCAGCTTGATTTGATCAAAAGTGCATTGAATTTAAAAATCATTTTACCATTAAATTAATATCTCTAAGTTTTCAATTACACTTTTGAAGCTAGATTTTCTAGATTAACTAATTCTTGGTATTGGTGGATTCTATATGTTCAATTTAATTATAATTTTGTTAAAATTAAAGTTTAAATGATTTTAAATTTAATTTCAAAATTTTAATATACTTATTGCTTCTAGATTCGTGCTTGATTTGATAAATTTTAATATATATATATATATATATATATATATATATATATATATATATATATATATATATATATATATATATATATATATATATATATATATATATATATATATAAGGCTACAAATCAATTAAACATCAAATAATAATTAATTTCTATAAGATTTTTTGTATGCTAATTGTTAAAAAGAATGTTGGGTGTTAATATAAAAACTGCAACGTATTAGGTTGGAATCACAGATCTATCATATGTAGAGTTTTTCATGCACCTCAGAGCCTATATTTTATTTAATATTAGGTAATTTCTTATACTGGATATATCTAGGTCCGATGTTCATCTACAGTACCTACCACTGTTAGAGGATATTGACTCATTCAATAGATACTTATTGAGAGGAGTTATATTAGCACATCTGTACAGAGAACTACATGAGTCCACAAAGTCAAAGTGGACTAACATGATAAGGTGTTTGCACTTATTATAGGTTTGATCCTGGGAGCATATACACGTTGGTCGGCCTACACTACAAGTACTTTTTTCAGCAGAGTTGGATGGCATGAGTGTTGGTTGTAGGTGGAACGATGAGTGCGTTTGAGAGATGACACCAACTCATGTCAAAATCTACAGAGATTAGCTCGACGGGTTGTTACAAAGCCATGTACGCTTCTATGTATAATTGATTTATAAGGTTACCTAAACCTTCATTACATATCATAAATTTATTCTTAAATTATTAAGTGATATGAGAGCCATATGGACAGTAGATACGTGTATGAGTTGCTGATATCTATTTCGCTGGACAGGAGATTTGATTAGCTAGAGTACTAATAATCAGTTTGAAAAGAGTTGAGTAATACCTTCCAGATCGTGTATTAAGATAGTTTGGTTTGCCACCAAAGGTTAATGTGGCACCTATTGATCTTACCTTAAAGCGAGTGTATGGTCGAGAGAAGGTGGGTGCAGATTGGCTGAACTATCATCAGGTATATATCTCACAATGGGGGGAACAAACATGATCTGATTGTCATAGTAGATGATACTACACCTCCCATTGATCCAACTATCAGTCAGTACATGAGGTAGTATCGATCATGAGCTTCATTGTACATGTTGAAGGCCCCGACCATTCCTCCTACCAGTTATTACCCCCGAGCACCTGGAGAGCGACTTATAGTTAAAAATATTCTATTATTCTACAGTGCGAGCATATTTTGGACACACAAGATATACTTCAACCTTATTTTGGAAGAGATCAAAATACACAGTTTCAACATTCAATCAACATGTACAAGGAGTTATGTAGGGAGCTGCGAAGAAATATGCACATTTTAGCTAACATATACATTTGTACTGATGATGTCAATGGTTCTTCTGCTGCACTTTTAGCTAGTTAGCTAGATACCATAAGGCTAGATGCAGGTCCATCATCCATCCTAGATGTAGGTACATACAGTTACACATTTGTCAGTCTAGCTCCGTACTCATATCAGGAAGGCATGTTGAGTCCATTTCGGTCATGGAAGGGATCAAGCTCTCGTATCTATGATCCTTTATCGGTCTATATGCCGCATATGCATGGAGTGTATCTCACTGTCCCCTTTTTTCCACGACCATCACTAAAGATACCCTAGGTTACACTCCTTTATGATGCACAATATAACTTGAATAATTTGGGGGAAGCGCGGCGGCACTGAGACCATCCTCGACGAGGTCCAAGGTATACTCAGGGGTAAGCGTACTCTCCTCATGACGATAACAATTTTTATATATCTCTTTTGTACATAGTTGTTGTATTTTCTGTTTTCACATTTGTAGTTTGTACTAGGTCATTTTATGATGATGTATTTTGACATATATACTTTGTATTAAATTATTTTATGTTCGACATGCCATTGTTTATATTTATTTTAATGTGTTTGTAGCCTATACACAGAAATCAATTATTTTTCATAAGTTTTCTAGCTTCACAGGATAGACATATTTACATATTTGATTTGTGATTTTGAAATTATCATGTATTCAATGTACCATATACTGTGCTTGCAAATTGTTTGTCACAAATTGAGTCAACGATACCAAGCTCGCTCAAATTTGACATCGGATGAGTCTGATATGGGGAAAATACTTCGGCTGTGCTAAAGCTTTCTATTCCGCACTGCAATTTTTACGAGCGTTTACAAAAACTGCAGCGTAATGGGCTGGAGTCTCAGATTTTTGTTAACATAAAAGTCATGGGAAATTTTTTCATGTTTCCAACGATACCAAGCTCACTCGATTCCGATACCGGATGAGTCTGATACGAGCTAAATACTGCAGCTATGATAAAACTTTCAACTCCGCACTATGATTTTTGCTTGCGTTTACAAAAACTGCGGAAATTTGGGTCAAAATCGCAGATTTTTATCAACATAAAAGTCATGGGAAATTTTGTTATGTTTCAAATGATGCTATGCTCACTCGATTCTGACATTGGATGAGTCCGATACGAGCAAAATACGGCGGTTGTGCAAAAACTTTCAACTCAGAACTGTGATTTTTGAGAGCGTTTGCAAAAATTGCAGCATACTGGGCTGGAATCGTAGATTTTGGTCAACATAAAAGTCATGTGTAACTTCATTATATTTCCAACCATACCAAAGCTAGCTCGATTCCGGCACTAGATGAGTCTAATACAGGAAAAACACTGTGGTTGTGCCAAAAGTTTCAACTATGCACCGTGATTTTTGCGAGTGTTTACAAAAACTGCGGAATACCGAACTGGAATCTTTGATTTTTGTCAACATTAAAATCGCGGGAAATTTTTTTTCGTTTCCAATGATACCAATTTCGCTCAATTTCGACACCGGATGAGTCCGATACGAGCAAAATAATGTAGATGTTCCAAAACTTTCAATTCCGCACATTATTTTTTACGAGTGTTTGCAAAAACTGCGGTGTGTCAGGCTGGAATTGTAGATTTTTTTTCAACATTAAAAACTAGATGAGGAATTCCGTTTTATTTTGATTCCGCCACTGGATGTGTCCGATACAGGCAAAATACTACTGCTGTGCCAAAATTTTCAACTACACACCGTGATTTTTACGAGTGTTTACAAAAATTACGGTGCACCGAGCAAGAATCGCAGATTTTTAAAAACATGAAAGTTGGGGAAAATTTTATTATGTTTCCAATGATACCAAGCTCAATCGATTCTGAGACCGGATGAGTCCGATACAGGCAAAATACTGCGGTTGTGCCAAAGCTTTCAATTCCGCATCGTAGTTTTTGCGAGCGTTTCAAAAACTGCGGTGTACCGGGCCGGAATCGCAGATTTTTGTCAACATGAAAGTCATGGAAAATTTTTTTATTTTTCAAAATACTAAACTCACTCAATTCCAACACCGGATGAGTTATATAAAAACAAAATACTGCAATTGTGCCAAAACTTTCAACTTTACACTATGATTTTTGTTAGCGTTTACAAAAATTGTGGCATACTGGGCTAGAACCGCAGATTTTTATCAATATAAAAGTCATGAGAACTTTCATTAGATTTCAAATGATGCCATGCTCACTCAATTCTGACATCGGATGAGTCCGATAAGGGCAAAATACTGCAGCTGTGCAAAAACTTTCAACTCCGTTCCGTAGTCTTTGTGAGCGTTTGTAAAAACTGTGGCCTACCGGGCTAGAATCTTAAATTTTTATCAACATGAAAGTCATGGGTAATTTTGTTAAATTTTGAATGATACCAATCTCGCTCAATTCCGACACTGGATGAGTTCGATACAAAAAAAATACTATGGTTGTGCCAAAACTTTCAAGTCCACACAATGATTTTTGTGAACGTTTACAAAACCTGCGGCATACCAGGCTGAAATCTCAGATTTTTGTCAACAAAAAAATCATGGAGAATTTTGTTATGTTTCCAACTATACTAAGCTCGCTTAATTCTGACACTGGATGGCTCCAATACAGGCAAAATATAGCAGTTGTGCCAAAACTTTTAATTCTGCACCATATTTTTTTGCGAGCGTTTGCAAAAACTGCGACGTACCAAGCTAGAATAGTAGATTTTTTTAAGATGAAAGCCATAAATAATTTCATTACATTTCAATTCGATGCGATGTGTGTCTGAAGTAAAATCGTGCTGCCAAACTTTCAACTACACACCATGATTTTTGTGAGGGTTTACAAAAACTGTGGCATGCCGAGCTAGAAGCGCATATTTTTGTCAACATAAAAGTAATGATAAATTTTGTTAAGTTTTCAACGATACCAAGTTTGATTGATTCTGACACCAGATGAGTCCGATACGAGCAAAATACTGTGGTTGTGCAAAAACTTTCAATTCTTTACCATGGTTTTTGCAAGCGTTGGAAAAAATTGCGGCATACCGAGCTGGAATCTCAAATTTTTTTTCATCATGAGTTGTGGGTAATTTCGTTACAATTCCAAGATACCAAGCTTGCTCGATTCTGACATTGGATGAGTCCGATGTAGGAAAAATACTGCAGCTGTGCCAAAACTTTCAACTTCATACCGTAATTTTTGTGAGCGTTTACAAAGATTGTGGCATACCGGGATGGAACCTCAGATTTTTGTCAACATGAAAATCATGGGATATTTTTTATATTTCCAACGATACCAAGCTCAATCGATTCTGACAACGGATGAGTCCGATACGAGTAAAATATTGCAATTGTTCCAAACCATTCAATTTCGCACGTTATTTTTGGCGAGTGTTTGCAAAAATTGCAGCATACCGGGCTGGAATCATAGATTTTTTTCAACATGAAAGTTATGGCAAATTTTGTTACATTTTGATTCTGACATCGGATATATCAGATACAGGCAAAATATTGCGGTTATGTCAAAACTTTTAACTCCGCACTGTGATTTTTGCATGCATTTATAAAAACTGTGGCATATCGAGCTGGAATCACAAATTTTTATCAACATAAAAGTCATGAGAAATTTTGTTACATTTTAATTAATATCACGCTCGCTTGATTTTGACATTAGATGAGTCTGATATGGCCAAAATATTACGGCTGTGCAAAAACTTTCAACTCCTCACCGTGGTTTTTGTGAGCGTTTGCAAAAACTGTGACATTCCAGGCTGGAATCATAGATTTTTGTCAACATGAAAGTCATGGGTAATTTTGTTATAATTCTAACGATGTCAAGTTTGCTCAATTCTGATACTAGATCAGTCTGATACGAGAAAAATACTACAGCTATGCCAAAACTTTCAACTCCACACCGTGATTTTTGCGAGTGTTTACAAAAGCTGCGGCATACCGGGCTGGAATATCAGATTTTTTGTCAACATAAAAATCATGAGAAATTTTGTTATACTTTCAATGATACCAAGCTCGCTTGATTCTGACACCAGATGAGTCTGATACAGGCAAAATACTGTGGCTATGCCCAAACTTTCAATTTCGCACCTTGGTTTTTGTCAGCGTTTGCAAAAACTGCGGCGTACGAGGCTGGAATCATGATTTTTTTTTCAACATAAAAGTCATATAGAATTTTGTTACATTTTGAACGATACCATGCTCGCTCAATTCTGACACCGGATGAGTCCGATACGAACAAAATATTGCGACTGTGCCAAAACTTTCAATTCTGCACCGTGATTTTTGCAAGCGTTCGCAAAAACTGCAGTGTAACAGGCTAAAATCACATATTTTTGTTAACATGAAAGCCATTGAGAATTATATTACATTTCCAACGATACTAAGCTTGCTCAATTCTGGCACTGGATAAGTCTGATACGGATAAAATACTGAGGCTATGACAAAACTTTCAATTCCGCACCATAGTTTTTGCCAGCGTTTGCAAAAAACTATGGCGTATCGGGCTAAAATCGTAAATTCTTTCAACATGAAAGTCATGAAAAATTTTGTTATGTTTCTAATGATGACAAGCTCGCTCGATTCCGACACCAGATTAGTTTGATGTGGGCAAAATATTGTGGCAGTGCCAAAACTTTCATTTTCGCACCATGATTTTTGCGAGCGTTCGCAAAAACTGCAACGTATCGGGTTGGAATCACAGATTTTTGTCAACATAAAAATCATGGAGAATTTTATTATATTTCCAATGATACCAAGCTCGCTCAATTTTAACACTGGATGAGTCTTATATGGGCAAAATATTGCGACTGTGCCAAAACATACAATTCCGCATCGTGGTTTTTGCGAGCATTTACAAAAATTATGGCAAACCGGGTTGGAATCATAGAATTTTATCAACATAAAAGTCGTGGAGAATTTTGTTAAATTTTCAATGATACTAAGGTCACTTAATTCCGACACAAGATGAGTCCGATACGGGCAAAATATTACGGCTGTACCAAAACTTTCAATTCCGCACCGTAATTTTTGCAAGCGTTCGTAAAAACTGCGTCGTACCGGGCTAGTATCACAAATTTTTGTCAACATGAAAGTCATGGAGAATTTTGTTATGTTTTAACAATACTAAGCTCTCACGATTCTGATATAGAATGAGTCCGATACGGAAAAAATGCTGAGGCTGTGCCAAAACTTTCAATTATGCACAGTGATTTTTGCGAGTGTTCGCAAAAACAGCAGCCTACTGGGCTGGAATCACAGATTTGTGTCAACATCAAAGTCGTGGAGAATTTTTTTATGTTTTCAACGATACTAAGCTCACTTTATTCTGATAGCACATGAGTACAATATGACCAAAATACTGCAACTGTGTCAAAAATTTCAATTCCGCACCGTGATTTTTGTGAGCGTTCGCAAAAACTGTTTGCGTACCTGGTGGAATCGCAGATTTTTTTTCAACATAAAATTTGTGGGTAATTTTATTAGGTTTCCAATGATACCAAGCTCGCTCAATTTTGACACTGGATGAGTTCGATACGGGCAAAATACTGAGACTGTGCCAAAACTTTCAATTCTACACCATAGATTTTGCGAGCGTTTACAAAAATTGTTGTATACCGGACTGGATTCTCAGATTTTTATTAACATAAAAGTTGTAGGTGGTTTTATTATGTTTCCAATGATACCAAGCTTGCTTGATTCCGACACCAGATGAGTCCAATATGGGTAAAATACTGCGGCTGTGTCAAATTTAAAAAAAAAAAACTTTAGCTCAGATGGGCAACTAGGGCTATTTTTAATTTTATTTTTTATGTTTAATTACATAATTAAATTTTAATTAAGCCTAATAAAAATTTTTAGTTTATTCTAAATCCGATCCAACATCTTCCCTCTTTCCATTTGCCCAAGCTACCGAGATGCTGCTATCTCTTCCAATAAGGGATGCCAATAGTTAATCTGATCGGAGAACTCGACACGAACTCGACTTGAAAATTTTAAATTTGAGTCGACTGGAATAATTTTATGGCCAGCTCGGGTCAAAGCATTTAATTTATTTAATTTTTTGTTCGAGTTCAAGATGATTGACCCGTCAACTCAAAATTGACTCAATTTTGACCCACCAAATTGAATTTTATCCGATTTTAACCTACCAACCTGAGATTGAATTTCGCCTCGTGAATTTGAATTTGACTTAAATTTGACCCAAAATATAGGTCTAAATGGGTCAATCGAGTTGAGTTCATGTTGAGTTGAGTTTTGGTTATTTGACTTCCTGTCAAGTCAAGGTTTTCACCCATATAATATTTGAGTCAGGTTTGGGTCAAACAATTTCCAGTCAGACTTAAACTAGACCTGTGAACCTAAATTGACACCCCTACTTTCTACTACACTTCTTCATCTCAATCTCTCATGCATTACCCTTAATCATGCTCAAATCAAGTGTATTTCTCCTTCATTTACCCATAGACTATTTTTTGTCTTCTTAATCATTTTTGAGTGCTTACAAAGCCAACATGCAAGCTTGCATGCTAAGACTAATCTTTTACATAATATTTTTTAAGCAGATTTTTTTTCTTTCTCTTGTCTTCATATAAGGAAAGCTTATAATTTTTTTTCAAAGTTATACTAGTTGAACTTTTTTTATTGTTTATTCATATATCATTGAATTTAACCATTGTTATAACTACAACATTGCAGTGGTTATAATCACTAATACAACCTAGCAGTGGTTCTAATTGCTACAAATTAAACCTCCCCAATAATAGTAAAATTGATGCCAAATAGGTTTCTAGTGGATAGTATTCAAACAAATTTGTAGTAATTAAACTATTTTAAAGTAATTATAAGAGGCTTTTTTTAGTCATGCATATATTCTTATTCATCTAAATAAAATTAATCAATTATTATTATAAGAGTTTGAATGAGATTTAATGAGTCACTGAATCAAAACCAATTTCAAATGTCTACAATTAAAGATTTAACTCTTATATGAACCCTTAAATTAGGTAGAATTGAATCTCATTATGTTACCCAACAATCAATCCTTACTTGAACCTTTGTACTAACATACTGGGCATGCCTATGGATTTACTAAGTCAACTATTTTTAAACTATACATCTAAGAAATTAGTTTCTATCTTCATGAAAAATAACATGAAAATAAATACTTTTAGACAAAAAAGTACTAATAGATATTTTTTATTGAAATACCAATGGATTATAGATTGATAATTCATTGTAACTACCAATATATTATAGACATATAATCCATTTGTAATAAATTATTAGTGTGAATTATTGAACAATATGTCACATAGCTTATTAAGATGGATGATGAACATGAACCCAATATATATAGTTAGAGCGAAAATCAAGATTAAAACTTTAAGACATGAACTTTAATTATTTATTTCTAAGTCTTATATTATTGTAATTTACACAATGACCAGCACGTGAGCACACACACACACACACATTAAGTTAAATTTTAATTAAATATTCAAATATTAAGCATAGTATCAAAACTAGAACAAATTATACTTTATAATCTATATCATGTTGTTTGATCAACCAATACCAAAATTCCTAAAATTTATCAACCTGAATGATCATTAACCATATTGCATGATAAGGCTTAACTTCAAAATATGTACTTAAACATATTTATTAAGATTATAAGATATTTTATTTAATAAAAATTAGTCCTAAGATTATAGTATATAATTTATATTATACCAAATTATTTGTTTAGCTAGAAAAGTATATAATAGATTTAATTTAAATTAATTATGATTACTCGTATTTTGAATTAATCATACTATATGTCGGTCATCATAATTTTATATGATATGCTTGATTATCTCAATCAAATCCATAAAAATAGTTAGATTTAATTGACCTTAATCAAAATTTAAATTAATCATGCTGCATGATTAATATTATATTGTGTTATTTATTTTTTATTCAAAGAAAATTAGTAACATGATTATTTTAATAGCTTGTATAATCAAAGTTTGACTAATCTTACTGTATAATCTACATCATATCAGACAATCAACTAGCTAGCAATTAATTTTATTATTTTATTAATAGCCTTAGTTTTAATAGCATATAAGAAAATGCTTATAATATAAATATATGCATGAAATCCTAAACAAAAAAGATACCTAAAGAAGATAATCTACCACTAAAAAAACCCTAAATAGAGAGCTTCTAAAGAGAAAAAGAGAGTATACACAAAGGTCACATTTTTTTCAACAATTACTAAACCTTACATTTGTGTAGTTACCTTGCTTAGAACCTTACTTAGTTTTCTTTAAATGGATTTTGGATCTTAAAGGAAATAATTATAGAAATATGATTACTTAGTGATTTATGCTAGGAGGAGTTGGCTTCTTATTTTAATTAAAAGTGGTGTAGGATTTCCTTATTACCATGAAGAAAAGTATCTTCTCTACCTATGGTAACAAAAAAAGTGTTTAATAGATCCTAAGAGGAGGACTTTATGATTTGATGTTAGCTAATTGTGACTAAAACATGAGAAAATAGGTTATATACTTTATTTTCTTTTATGCATTAATATATTTTCAATTCTTTTGCTATAATCATCTATTAGAATAATTTATTATTCCTTAAAAGATGGATTGCATGTAAGGATGGCATGTAAAAACTTTTTAAAAGGAAAAGTGGTAAGATGCTTAAAAATTACTATTTTATTGGCACTTGAATCTCAAACTGAATATTTTATTTTATTCAATTTATTTTTGAAAAGAACACTTAACTTTATTTTTTAATAAAAAAAATTAAAAAACTTAGAAGTTTTTTCTAGTCATTATAGCATGTCTCCATGTGTTTACTTCATCTGAATGGTGTATTTATCTCCTGCACATAGTTCAATAAAAACTTATCAATTTTAATTTCTTAGCATACAATCATAATCATCAAATTTAAGATAGCATGTGTGCTATGGGAAAAATAATTTCTGATACTTTGAGAAATAATATCTCCCGATTATAGATCAATACATGATCATTCTATTCATCCTCTTTGATTGAATGACTATGGTCTACCTATTCAACCTACTTAGCATTAATTTTTTGCTATTTGGTCCCTTGCTTTAGCATAAAGGCTTTAATAGTTTTAGTAAATGAAAATATAGCATTAAAAATGCATGATATGGAATGCTAGCTACATCATTAAGTCTCTTAGGTTTTGATCATATAGTATCTCAAATGGGATTTTCTTTATGGATGTTTAGGTAATTTATTATATAAAATTCAATGATGGTTAAGTATAGTTTCTAGTCATTTAAACATTTCCCTTTCATATATCTAATCAAGTTTTCTAAAGTCTTATTAACTCCTCAAATCTGTCCATTAGTCTAATGGATGAGGAAAAAAAAATTGAACTTAGTTTCCAATAAATTTGAAGTATCTCCTTGAAATAAAATATAAATCTTATATCTCTATTTAATATTGTGGTGAAAGAAAGACTGTATATTTTAGCTCTCTTTTAAAAGAAAAACTTGTCATATAAGATCTACAATTAGTTTTGAAAAAAGATAAAAAAATAGATCATCTTAAAATAGTAATCTATAACAATAAAGTTATTTTCATATCTTCTAATAGTCTTGGATAATTGAAATGTAAAATTAATAGTAAGCATTCATAGTTTGCATGCATAGAGCTCAAGATCTCACTCTTTAATTTAGCTGATTGTCATGAAATGTTTGCAAGTGAATAATTGAGAAAATGAAATGGTAAGGGAGATCACTAGTGAAGAGTATGAAAGGAAGAGGGTTTGGAGTTGTATACTTGGTGTGTAGGAGAGTTGGGAAGAGTGGAAAAGGGGAAAAATGAGTATGATATATATATATATATATATATATATATATATATATATATATATATATATATATATATATATATATAGAGAGAGAGAGAGAGAGAGAGAGAGAGAGAGAGAGTTAAATTGAAGAAATTTAGAGTGAGTTATTGTCTAGATGAAGTAAATTGATTTAAGATTAAATATATTAAAATTTAAGGGTTATTGAATGTGTATTAAAGATCTGTTTAGGACTATATAAACTTTTGCAAAAAAAAAAAAAATTGATTTTTTTAAAGAAATGTGAATATTATAAATTTTTTAAGAAAAAAGTAGAACAACAATTTATCTATATTTACCTTACTCTAATGTATCTTTTCATAAGAATCTTTTTCTCATCATAATTTTTCAAAACAAATAAAAAATATCATAAATAAATAATAACAATATAATAATCTACAAAATAAGATTATGAAAATTTATCCCAAATGCATGATAATTTTTAAAGAAATAAACATATCAGCTATGAGCCTTAGCTAGAGTACAATCATTTGAAACTTCTAAAAAGTAGTATAATTACTTGGTGTTTAATAGATATATTACTTGATTTCTTTCATTAAACCCCAAGAGCATTCCTATGGACCAATTATTTCAAATATTAAACAATTTCGAGTAGCAAGCACCAAAAAGCAAGGGACTGCAGTTTCAGAAAACTTGCCCGTGAATGCACGGAAAAGCCTGAAGTCAACCTCATCAGAACTCTTTAAATAAGATTAAAAAAAAACTATTATAACCATTAAATTTAGAGAGAGAGAGAGAGAGAGAGAGAGAGAGAGAGAGAGAGAGGGTGATAAAAGCATATTCTATTATTTACAATACGCCACCACCTAACTGTCCTATCATTGCAAAAGTTCAGATTAAGTGAAATAAGGGATGAGCAATGCATCTTAGTCTATTAATTAAGAATTTTGATTTTTAATCAAAGAGTCTTTTGTTGAAATCTTTATATATATATATATATATATATATATATATATATATATATATATATATATATATATATATATATATATATATATATATATATTATATTTATAAATTTATGATTAAATTTATTTAAATATTTTAAAAATAAAGAGATGCTAATAACGCTGAATTTCTTTTCCAAGGTGGAAGACAAGAGAATTGGACAGTCCTATTACAGTGTCACTTCAAACTTTCAATATATATATATATATATATATATATATATATATATATATTATAAAGAGAGAGAGAGAACATGATGAGCTTGAATTCTACAGTCTGTATCAGAAGTAGAAATCTAGTCACTTCATTCAGCCATTCTTCGCTGTATCTTTTCATGCTAATCGCATGATTTTATGGAATTTAAAATGAGAAACTTCTCTTATTGGAATAATTAATAAGGTTTTTCCAACAGTAATGTTATATTTTAGAAATAGCTTATACGTAAAAGGTGTGCAATACATTTTATATGGACTAAAATCTATTTCTATTATATGTAGAAGTGTTGTCGACATCGGATGAAATGAGTGGATCAGTATGGAAAAGATTTCTCATAAAACTGTAGCATTACATCTACACATTTTTTATGCAATAATTCTAACTGTAAAGAAATAATAATAACCCCCTTGAGACATATCCATCGATCTACAGTGGGAGTTAACCATGTTCAGTTTTATATAGTTATCGTTTCTTTTTATTGTTAGGTTTTTTCATATTATTAATAAGAATGACGCGATTGTTTGAGTTTTATTGATTGGAATCTTTGTAGTTATTATTTTTAAGAGAGATGCATGAATATGCCATTAAAATCTATCCTATTTATATAAACCAAACGTCTCAAAAAAAATCTAACAAATTATTTTTTGCATGTGTAACAATTAAATAATTGAGAATTTGATGAAAGTGGACACAGTGGGTTGGACCTTTCTTGTAAATATGACATTTGGGTAGAAATTTGATGAATAGAGGTAGGATAGTACTAGTTTTATACATAGTTAAGATTTTGGAGGTGTGTATGATATGACTACTATTTATAAGCAAAATTGTTGTTATGTGTTAGAAATTATGTCATTTGAGTGGGGATCCATCTTGGTCATCTTAGCTCCTTTTTATCATACACATACACAGATATTTGTCTCATAGCAAATAATTATGATGTAAGTGAGATGTAGATGGTCTACATGTTGAGATGAATACTATGCAAATGATATTTTGGTGTAGGTATTGAAGGAGATGAATATGGCTTAAAATAGATTATGACACAAGTCTACACATAACAATGATTGCAATGAAAGCGAGGTTGCAGTGCATGTTCTTAAGGAGATGATTGCATGGAATGAAAGTGAAACTATGGCATCAATATGGATGGAGATGTTTGCTTGAAAACAATGTTACAATTTAGCTCTTAGCAAGTCCCACCTAAATGCACAACATACATCATAATGAGATGCAAAAAAAGAAAAAGAAAAATTTTAATATCATAACCAACTCATTTCATTAAATTTCATAAAAAACCTATCAAAAAATTTTATTAACCAAGTGGACCTGCTTAATTAGATTCAAACAAGATAGTTACTTACATCCCTAAGTGAAACATCTATGTAAGGAACAGAGGTGTAAGTTAATAATAGACGAAGGTTGTGCTATGAGAGTTGTATCAACTCATGCTATCACTAGAACCAACCTTACGACTGAATCTCATCTAGAATCATTCCAAATCAATTGGATAAATCACACATCCCTACTTATCACAAATAGATGTTTTGTTCTAATTAAGATAGGTAGCTATATTGATCAAATTTGATGTGAAGTTTTTTCAAAGAAAATAACTCATATTCTATTAGGAAGATCATGGCTTCATGATTTGAATGTAATCCATTATAGTTATAAAATTATATATGTATTCAAACATAATGAAAAAAATAATCAAATTATACTTCCACATAGAATTTTTCTATTATGAAGTCTAATAAAAAGAGGTCAATTATACCTCCACAGAGAATTTTTCTTGCATCTCCTACCCAATTCTAAACTACAACCCTAACCCAATCAAGAGAAAAATGAAATACTACAGTTGAAGTGATATCACCATCCAGCGATAGGGATGATACTTTTAATATACATATTAAAACACATGAATCTCCTAAAATATAAGCCACAACCTTAGGGTTTAGACGTTTAGTTAGAGAGTTCACTGATCATACTTCTCTATTCATCTTGCACCTTCAAGAAGTCCTTGTTGATATTAAGAATCACCACATACTTGTTGTGGTCTTAGATCTATTATCTGAATTTACTGATTAGATCCCCGATGACTTTCCTAATGAACTACCACCATTAATGGATATATAGACCTGATTATTTGTTCATAAATACCTAATTTACCCATTATAAAATGAATCCAATTGAGCATGCAAAATTAAAATGACAAGTAGATGAACTCTTAAAGATGGATTTTATCTAAGAAAGCCTTAGTCCTTATGTTGTAGTAGCTCTTTTAACTTCTAAGAAATATGGAACTTGGAAGATGTGTATTGATAGCAAAGCAATAAATAAGATCACAATAAAATATAGATTTTTTATACCTAGGTTGGATGATATGTTAGATCTTATTTCAAGTTCATCTTTATTCTCTAAAATTGATTTGAGAAGTAGATACCATCAAATAAATTAGACTAGGTGATGAATGAAAGTCAACATTCGAAACTCCTAATATATTCAGGAGACTAATGAACATTATGTTGAACCCTTTTATTGGTCAATTCCTTATAGTCTATTTCAATGATATTTTTATCTATAGCCCAAATGAGAAATCACATCTATATTTAAGAATGATCTTGAAAAAATTAAGAGCAACAAAATTATATGTAAACCTTAAAAAATATTTTTTCTGTGAAAGTGAAGTCATCTTCTTTTGTTTCATGATATCTGCTAATAGATTAAAGGAAGACACATCAAAAATTAAATCTATTATAGATTGGTCAACTCCAAAGTCTTTTATGGATGTTAGAAGTTTTCATAGATTAGCTATTTTTATAAGAGGTTTATAAGAAATTTTGGTACTACTGTAATCCTTATTACTAACATCTTTTAAAAAAAAAGATAAGTTTATATGGAACATAGATACTAAAATAGCCATGAAACAAATTAAAACTCTTATAACTTCTTCACTTGTCCTAAGATTTCCTGACTTCAATAAAGTATTTGAAGTGACTTGTGATGTGTCAAGTATTGAAATTGGAAGTATTGACTCAATAAAATCATCCAATTATTTTCTTCAGTGAGAAATTAAATAACGCAAGACAGAAATATTATAAATATGATAGAGAGTTATATGTGATCATTCAAATTATTAAAACTCGAGATATTATCTATTACATAAAGAGTTTATTCTTAATATAGATTGCCAAGTTATAAAGCTTATTAACTCCCAAAATAAGCCAAATTATAGGCACACTAAATTGGTTGAATACCTTCAAGACTTTTTTTTGTTTGTGCTTAAATATAAACCTGAAATAGAAAATAAACTAGCAAGCATTCTATCAAGAGTATCTCTATTAGTTTTATCCTTTGAATTTTAAATCTCTAGATTTAAGACTATAAAGGAAGATTACAGAATTTACCCTGATTTTCATATGATATACTTGAAACGTGAATCCAAGCCCTTGACTTTTGATAGCTCTTTTATCATTCTAGATGAATATTTTTATAAAAGTGGGAGGTTATGTATTTCTAAATCATCCCTAAAAGAATTTTTTTTATTTTTAAACTAGATTCAAGAGGTATATTATGACATTTTTGATAAATTAAAGACTCAAATACTAGTTGAACAAATGTTTTACTGGCCATCTCTATGAAAGGGTGTTGAACATATTGTAGCCTAGTATTACATTTGTCATTAAGCTAAAATTATCGAATACAAAGTGAGTTGTTACACATCATTACTTATTCCTTCTAGATTACAAGAAGACCTATCTATAGATTTCACATTAGGTTTACCTAGGACGTCTTGTGAACATGATAGTATATTTGTCATTGCAAATAGATTTTCTAAGATGCCACATTGCATACCTTGTTCAAAATCAAATGATGTATTTCACATAGCAAGATTGTTCTTTAAAAAAATTATTTGGTTATACAGAGCCCCATCTACTATAGTTTTCAATAAAGGTCAAATTTATATCTTATTTTTAGAAAACTTTATGAAAATTAATGGAAACACAACTAAACTTTTCCTCTGCATTTCATTCACGAATTGATGGACAAACAAAAGTCATCAATAATACATTAAGAAATTTACTAAGATGTTTATTTGAAAAAAAAAATTAGAAAATTGAGATTTAACATTACATATATCTGAATTTATGTATAATAGTTTTATTTTTAAATCAACCCATAAATCATATTTTGAGATAGTTTATAGATATAACTTTAAAATACCTATTGATCTAGCTAATGCACCTATTCATGCATTTTCTAATTCAGGATATATGTACTTTTATATGTAATTTTTATAGCCTTCATGAAGACATAAAAAATAATAATTTGAAATACAAAATTCTAAGTACATTGAACAAAAGAATAAAGATAAAAATTTTAAGGAATATGAAATAAGTAATTATATATTGGTTCGTATCCATTCTGAGATATTTTCTTTCACAAAATATAAAAAGTTACAAGTGAGTGCATGTGGGCCATTTAAAATTATTAGGAAACTTGGTATAAACGCTTATATTCTTGAATTGCCCCCTCACATATTTATTATCTCTATTT
Organism: Cymbidium sinense; assembly: GCA_021442155.1. Lineage (NCBI taxonomy): Eukaryota > Viridiplantae > Streptophyta > Magnoliopsida > Asparagales > Orchidaceae > Cymbidium > Cymbidium sinense. The sequence continues at coordinate 145,868,215 of CM038216.1, forward strand.
TTGATGAGGAAGATCTAATATCTTTTTACGGAGTTACCCAATCTCTAAATTTACAAAATGATACTTTTGAAGGAAATAGAAATTATTTGCAAGTACCTATCTGGCCAGCATTATTTGATGTAGAGAACATCATCACAATTGAAACACCAATCGATGGTAGCATTATTTAGAGGTTCTTAATTAGGTGGAAAGACAAGCCAATAAGTGAGGCTACCTGGATGACCTTAGATAAGCTATAGAGCTTTGCCCCATAACTTCTTGAAGACTTTTAGAATCCTAACTCTTCGAAGAAGACTTCTTTAGAGTCCAAAGGAGTTGATGTAGCACATCAAAGGAAGAAAGGATATGTCGCAATATCTTAAATCAAAAGCTTAAACTTATAAAGACTTTTATTATACTTTATATATTGTTGCATTTTATATTGATGTCTCAAGTGTTGCATTATATAGTAGTGGATGTATTTGATCATATTTAAGTGTTGTATGAGAGTTGTGATTAAAATTATTTAGTGTTTTAGTGTCATAAGCATCAACAATATAGCATCTAGGTGCTAGCTTTTTGGCGCCTTAGCTCTACAGTCGATTTCTTACAGAGTGTTTGGACAAAGAAGCCAACATCTAGCCGCTGGCCTGTGGAGCCTCGGTGCTGTAAAACAATAGGTTCCAACTTTTTTCAATTTTTACTATTTTTTTTCTCAAAGGACACATCTCTTGGGTTGTTGTAACTTATATACTCTTTGATTGGAGCTTAGTAATCGATCGTCTTGGAGATTTGGTGATCCTTCATTGTCATTCTACTTGGGTGAGTAAAACTTCTCACATCTCTCACTTTGGTGAGTGGAGAATCTTGAAGCACTTTTGTGTGTGAAAACTTCAATAAATACTATATATATATATAGTATTTATATAATAAATGTGATGGAGTGGTTACGGAGAGAGCGTCACAGTGGATGAAGGAAGAAAAAGTGCTTCAAGATTCTCCACTCACCAAAGTAAGAGATGTGAGAAGTTTTACTCACCTAAGTAGAATGACAACGAAGGATCACCAAATCTCCAAGACGATCGATTACTAAGCTCCAATCAAAGAGTATTTATTGAAGTTTTCACACACAAAATAGTCTACTCTTATATCTCTAATGATTGTTCCATTTCTTAAAATTTGATCACATTTATACTAATATAAAGGTCCCAAATCTCTGATTAATGAATTTGCTAGATCCATAAAATGTGCTTTTGATAATTATTAATATTCAAATAATTCTCATTGAGGAATAATATGTATTTTTAATTTAAAATTATGATTTTAGGCTACCAAAATAAAAATTAAAATATTAATCAAGCTTATTTAAAAATAAAAAGAATTGTCTAATAAAATTACCTAAGCGAAAGGCCAACTTGTACTAATCTTTACAATAATTTTTGATAGCACATTCAAATATCGATCAATATAATATAAAATTTAATAATGAAAGATACGTCATTTTCTCTAATATTCAATATAGTGATATTATTAACTTCAAATTATCTATCCATCATACCCTAATATTATTTTATTTCTCAATATGCATCTCTACTCGGTTCAAATTAGAAGCACTTGAAGAAACATTCTTATAGGGGTTGTTTTGATTGATAATTTTTTAGTGTAAAATAAATATAAAAGATTTTAATTTTTGTTATGTTTGGCATAAAGCAAAATAAAATTTCAAAATATTATGATACATTTAAAATATATTAGAAGAGATAATTTTGATATCTTTGAATTTCATTTGATTTGAACGAATTTCAAATACACCCCACCGCTTACTAACCGTTGTTACCCACAACCAGCTACCACCATCTTGCCACAATCATCTACAACTCTAAAAATATTTTATATTGATTCTACCAAATAGAAAAAAAGATACTCAAATTTATATAATTTTCAATCAAATCTAAAAATAATCTAAGATATAATACATTCATTTTAAACTGTATTCTTTTTTCAAAAATCCAAATAACCTCATAGTAAGCTTCCAGGGCTTTCTATTCTTGATTTTTTTTTTTTTCCAATTGAAATCACTAGTCTCCTTATCCCAAAATTGATCAACATTGCCTTGGTTAAGCAGGTTAAAAATTTTCAATGTTTGCCACAGAATGAGATCGCTAGTAATCATTAAAGTTTATTTAAACCCTAGTTAAATGACTTCTCAAGCCTCTATTTGTAAGCCTACTAATGAGGATTAAAGAAAATTTTTCTAATCTTCAGAACTTACCATTCAGTTAGATATTATATATATATATATATATATATATATATATATATATATATATATATATATATATATATATATATATATATATATCAAGGAGGCATCATCAACACTCATGAAGGCAATAAAAAAGAGACCAATAAGTCATCCAACTTTCAGAAACTGTTCTCCAACAATCAAAAAGATCCGTTATATAACTACACAAAATTAAATAAATTCGAAAGATGCAGGATTCTGAATCTCAAAGAAGCTTCACACCTGCATCTCTCACAGAATCAATGACAGCCTTAACCTTTCCATGGTACTTCTGCTCTCTCTTCAGGAAAACGGCGACAGCCGGAATGTTCCGGAACAGAAGTCTCTCCCCGAGAATCTTGCCGATCTTGGCTGCGGCAGCCACGTCCCTGGTCGATTCCATGGACGGTCGAAGCAGCTTCTCTTGCGAGCTCGCAGATGCCGCCACTGTGGCAGTAGGAGTGTGGATGACCTGTGCGCTCACATATTTATTAGAGAAATGCATCCGAAGTACATATGGTTTAAGAAATTTGGTTATTGGTGCTGGCCTAACTGGGGGTGGAATAACCATTCTTGCCTGCAGTTAAGAACTAACATTTTTTTAGAGGAATCAATGAATAAGTATGATTCAATCAAAACAGAAAACTCGCATTCGATAGTTATGGTGGTTATTACAATATTTTTATTTTAAAAAAAAATTTAATTATAATTTTTTTGATAATCACCGCACTCTATCTAGCCAGATTGAAAAACACAATTTATTCACCGTTTATTCTCTTGAATGCAATTACCAAACAGCACGATCCGTTTTTACACTGCACCGCACTTACCCCAAATGCGCCCTTAGACCACAAATTGAGTGGTTCCAAGGAAACAAGTAAAAAACCCAGAAACAAATGGAAACTGGACAAATCTGATTTTTGCAATGTAGGATATGTATAAATTAGCGTAGCTTGATAAAGACTAAAAGACATTATATTTTGTTTTAAAAAAAGACAAAACACCAGGAAACTGAAACTCAGTTTCAGTGATTTAAGAAGATAAGATTGGTTCTACAGTGATAAGAACCTTGGCAACAGCGAGGTTTGGCAAAAGGCGAGCTGAAAACGAAGAGCGCAGGCATGTGAGATAGACTTTCTCGTGGCAAGAGGTTTAAAACCAGGGATGCTTGCTACAGGGGTGGGAAAAATGGAGAAATATTTCAGGTTGTTATATGTTGTTTTAGGATAGACACGTGTGGTTCTGTGGTTGTCTGTAGGTGCGTAGAGAGAAAACAGTGGAAAAGAAGTGCAATATAGGTGTAGCTTGAAAAATTCTAATGATAATATCTTTATTATTCATCTTCTTCATCCTTATTGCATTTTCAGTGTTCAGGCTCCTCGCATTGGCTAGCTTCCTCGCCCTATCATCAGGGAAGAGCTAAAAAATTTTCTTAATAAAAGCACAAAATAATAACTTCAAAATACTCTTAACTGAATAATCATTTTGTGCTGCCCACTTCTCCACACCGTATCTTAAAAAAATATATTTCAAATGCCGAGATATGTGCATATAATTCTTTCACTATCAAAATTTATAAGAAATTATATTATGATATAGTTGAGATTCAAATTCAAAATTTTGATAAATTTTTAAATCCTTATTAACTGAATTAATTAAAACCAATAAAATAATTGAATATATATTTATTATCAAAAAAATTATCATAATTTGTAAGTTATTAAAATGTTATAAATTGTAATACTTCTAGAAATCTATTATTTGCAACAATACTTTGTGGTGTAAATAATAGAAATTTAAAAGTAAACCATAGAACTAGCTTTTAAGTGAATTAAAAAAGATTTCAAGTGTATTGCATATTACTCTTATTTTAAACACATCTTTATTAAGATATTACTAATAAGAGATTAATAATTTTCATTAATATTATTGTTATTTTAAAAACATAATAAAACAACATAACAATTAAAAGAGGGGGAAATCAAAAATTAAACAAGAATAAAAAAATAAATCCCTTTAGTTTCCCCCTCTTTTAGTGTTATGTTATTTTAGTATATTTCCAAAATAATAATAATATTGATACAAATTATTAATTTTTCAATAGTAATATCTTAATAAATATGTATTTAAAATAAGAGTAATCTATACTACATTAAAAATCTTTTTTAATTCATTTAAACTCAATTTTAATCTAATTCTCAAATTTACTTTTAAATTTCAATCATTTCCACCACAAAGCATTATTACAAATAATAAACTCCTAAAAGTATTAGAACTTATAATATTTTAATAACTTGCAACTTATGATAATTTTTTTGCAAAGAAAATGATATATTAAATGCATATATTCAATTATTTTATGGGTGCTAATTAACTCAACTAATAAGGGCTTTAAAATTATCAAAATTTTGAATTTGAATCTCAACTACATCATAATATTTCTTTTAATAAATTTTAATAGTTAAAAAATTATGTATATATATATATATATATATATATATTAATGTTGCTTGGCATTTGAAAGGAACTTTTAAAATATGTGAAAAATAAGCAGCACATAATGATTACTAAGTACTAGGTTAAAAGCATTTTGAAATTATTATTTTGAACCCTCATTAAGAAAAATTCCTAGTTTTACCCCCCTACATCAGGGTCGATAAAGTGGGTGTTGATCAGGGGCAATAAAGGCAACATCGATTAGGCTGACACAGGCAATGTTGGATTTTCGTAGAGTTGGAGAAGGAATAAGGCTATGAGCTATGGCATCTTTGGCATAGGGATGGGTCAATGAGAGCACGGCCCCCCTAATGCCTATACTCTGACCCTGTCTATAATTTGATGCTCTCATAGAGATCCTCCATCAAAGGTGAATGGAGCATCTACAATGAAGATGGCAGAGCTACTTAAAAGGACAAAAGAGCAACTAATAGTAAATGGTTAAGTTCCAAGGAAGACAAATTTACATTTAATACTCATAGTAAAATATGATAAAAACTCCAAAGGGAAGGTGGCATGATGGATGACGCAACATCAACAACACATCGAGAACTAGAGATTAAAGAACTTACGGAAATAAACCCACTTAACGTGATGCGACCTCCGACTTGCAGTATGCTAAAGGTAATTCAAAAATGTAGATAAACAAGCTCGAATGGTTCTATTCAAGGACCTAAATTGTCGTGGGGCTCACAGTTAAAAGATATAGCTACTAACTACAATTGATTATCCATGAGATTTGTGATTGGCAAGCAGATGCTGAGAAGTACAAGGGAATAAAGAAAACGACAATCAAAGAGATTCAGTTCAGTTAGCAGAAGAAACTCATTTCTAAATGGTCGATTGTTCTAGCCACCAAAGAAACACAAACTATAATGAGTGGCGATGAGAAATCAAACTAATCTAAAAATTGCTGAAAAAAATTTCACCAACTGACCTTCCACCATTCAGAGACACAGAAATACATCTTAAACCAGAAACACAGTAAACTATTCACAGAAACAAAGGTTATACAACAAAGAATAAGCCCGTTTTGACCTGTGATGCAAGTTAAAAAGAAGGATAGCACCAGACATATTTGTGCAGATTATAAAGCACTTAATCAAGCCACTGAGCCCCACCGTAACCTGTCCCAACTGTAGATGAAATGTTGGAATAGATACTCGACGTATTTCATCTAAGCAGGACTTATGGACAGGTTACCATCAGGTGGCAAAAGCTAGTGTACCAAATACTGGTTTTAGGACACATATAAGACATTAAGAGTTCATTGTCATGTAGTTTAGGCTGACATATGCTTCTTCCACCTTTCAGAACATCATGAACACCATCTTAACATATTTGAGGAGGTCTTGAAGAACATGTACCGCACCTACGAAGAGTGTTCCCATTCCTTCAAAACAACCAATTTCATCTCAATAGCTCCTAGTGCTCGTTCAGGTAAACCAATGTGGAATAGCTTAGACACATTTAGGGAGGGGATGAAGCAAATCAAAATGAAGGAATAATTGAGGCAATTAAAGACTGGTCTATACCAAAAAACGTCAGGTAGTCAGATGCTTTCTCCAGTTGATAAAGCATCATAAAAAATTTATTAAAACGTTTGCACACATTACGGCCACCTCACATAGCAATTGCAGAATGGCACAGGCGCCATCCAATGGAACTAAGGAGCTGAAGTAGCCTTTAAAAGCTTGAACCATTAACTCACAAACCACCGTTAGAGATGCTGCCTAACTTTGAGAAACCATTCACGCTCAACGCTTATATGTAAGGGGTCTAAATAAAAGCTATCCTGAGCCAAGAAGCTATTGTTACTTTACCATACAAACAAATTAGAATATATACAACTTAATGCCACATAGTATTCAAAGTCCTGAGCAAAAACGATTCTTGGTTAACTTGTTTGGCTATGATTTTTCAGTTAACTTGTTTGGCTATGATTTTTCAGTTGAGTATTACCCAGATGTGACTATCAAGGCAATCAATCTTCTATCTTGGATGCATGAAGATCAGGCTAGATAAACTAAAAATGCAACAAAAAACATTAACCATAAGTGCACATATACCATAACCAATGAAGCAAATAAAAAAGAGACAGTGAGAACTCTTAAAACGATCTAGTTGGTTGAAGCTATACAACACAACAACAACAACAACAAGCCTTAATCCCACTAGGTGGGGTCGGCTACATGAATCCTTCGTCTCCATTGTGTCCTATTATGTGTCAAATTCTCATTTAATTCAAGTATACTAAGATCATTTTTTATACATCTTAACCAAGTCTTTTTAGGTCTACCTTTCTTAACATAAGGCAAATCTAATGCATCTACTCTCTAATCATCGGACGGCTTTATGTGGCCAAACCATCTAAGGCGACTCTCCCTAATCTTATCTACCCTTTACTCCAACTTTTTTCCATATACTCATTTTGCATTCTATCTCTAAGGGTAAAGCCACTCATCCACACAGCATCCTCATCTCTAACACTTAACTTAGTCTATGTTTCTCTTTTTTGTAACATTCGCACTATAAGTCATTCAGGTCTTACCACCATCTTATAAAATTTTTCCTTAAGTTTAAGTGGAACTTTTCTATCACATAATAGGCGGATGCATTCCTCCACTTCAACCATCCAACTTGAATTCTACTAATAATATCTCCATCTATTTCACCATCATTTTGAACAATAGAGCCTAAATATATAACTCACTCTTATTAATGACTTGATCACAAGTCACAACTACCACTAAAACTACAACTAAAATTACACTCCTTATATTAGGTTTTAGATGCTTAGCACCTTTAGACTCTAAAGTTGACCTCCACAAGTTTCAAGTTGGACTCCTCTCTAGTCTTATCAACAAGAAGAATGTCATCGACAAAAGCATACACCAAGGTACATCTTCTTGTAAATGCCTGTAAGAACATCCATAACTAAAGTAAAAAGATAAGGGCTTAATGTTGATCCTTGATGTAATCCAAGCGAAATAGGAAAATAATTTGTCAATCCTCCTTGTGTTTGGACACAAGTGGCACTCAGTATACATATCCTTAATGACTTGAATATAACCAATATTAACTTCTTTACGTTTACAGAACTCTCCAAGAACATCTCTTGAGACTTTATCATAAGCTTTTTTCTAAATCAATAAATATCATATGTAGATCCTTTTTTATTTTTCTCTATGCTTCTCCATCAAACCTCTTAACAAATGTATAGCATCCATAGTAGATCTACGGCATGAAACCAAGCGATTGTGAGAAACTTATCACATCATAACTATGCTCAATTACTCTCCCATAATTTTAATGTATGACACATTAACTTAATTCCTCTATAATTTGCACACTCTTGTGCATCACCTTTATTCTTAAATATAAGAACCAACAAACTCTTTCTCATCTCGGCATCTTTTAGTCTTTAAAATAACATTAAAAGATTTGTAAGCCAAGAAATTCTTTGATCTCCTAAACATTTCCACATCTATTGGAATATTATCCAGGTCCTATTGCTTTTCCACATTTCATTTTCTTTAAAGCTTCAACTAACTTGTTACTAATCTGACGATAAAAATGAAATTCTCTATTTTGTTTAGGGTATTAAGATTCTAAAATCAATCGTCTTTCGGATCCTTCATTGAAAAGTTTATTAAAATACCTCATCCATCTATTTTCAATATCTTTTCTAAGAAAAGCACTTTATTATTTTCATCCTTAATACTCACCGACTATGTCTTTCTTCTATCTCTTTGGTTGGCTAACTTATACATCATCTTTCATCTTTTGGTATTAATATATTGTATAAATCACTAAAATTTAAATTTTTCAGATCATATATTCTTTCTTAGAATCTCTGGTAGTTTATATCTTTCCCAATTCTCAGAGTTTTTACATCTAAACCAAGTTTTATAACAATCTTCTTATTTTTTTATCTTTTCTTGCACTCACCAACTATTCTTATTAAAAAAACTTTTCCTTTTGATTCGTAAGCACATCTTTAGAACTTGTTTAATAATTGATCTTTTCCCATGCGTTAACTGCATGAACATCCCAAACTTTAAAGCTATACAAGCAAACCTTAAATAATACGCACAACATGTCATAGGAAAAGATCTGGTTCGCAAAAAAAATGGAAGAATTGTGTTGACTACTAATTCATCGCTAAGAAGCACTATCCTAAAAGAATAATATTTCAATCTAGTCAAACGGCATGGGGAATTTAGAACTCTACATCACATCACAAAACGCTTTTGCTGGCCTCAACTGAAACATGATATGCAAGAATTTGCCAAAAGTTGTAGGGTACACCAAATGGCCAAATACCAGCCTTCAGCTCCCATTGGGCTTCTCCAACCAGTTCCAATTTCAACTGCGACATAGGAGGGTCTGACCATGGATTTCATCGTGAGGTTGCTAATAACCAACAAAATGGCAACAAACATGGTAGTAGTGGATCGACTCACAAGGTACACACTTCTCTACCCTCACACCCCAATACGTACCAGCTAAATTGGTGAGGGGTGTTTTCACCTCAGAGATTTATAATCATTATAGGGTGCCAAAGTCAATAACACTAGACCAAGACAAGGGAGTTATGAGTACCTTTAGGAAAGAGTTATTCAAGGCTTTGGACAAAATTACACTACAAGACTACTCACAACCAAAAACTGATTTAAAAATTTAAGTGACCAACAAAGAACTGAAACAATACCTATGATGTTTTGTGTGAGCATCTTGGTGCTGTGGACACAATTACAATCATAGCAATACCTACCATTCGCAAAATTTTCTTACAACACCTCCTATCATACTTCAATAGGCATCATTTCATTCCAAGACCTGTGCTAAAGGATACCCCCATACATACAATCATGTGCAAGGTACAAATCTTCTGTCCAAGCAATTGATGAGCAGCTAAAAGTGAGAGATGCTGCACTGCACAAGCTTCAGAGGATCATCTATAGCAAACACAATATCGCATGAAACAATAAGTTAATAAACACAGCAAAGAATAACGTTCTAGGTGGGAGAACAGGCCCTTGTAAAGCTTCAACCATCTAACAATCACATCCCTGAGAGACTGTTTGGTTGGCTGAAAAAATCACGAAAAATTCGGTAAAGGATTACTTCTGATTCTTTGGTTGAGAGTTTTACAAATTCATGACTTTGTTTTTTTCTATTTGGTTGAAAAAATGTAATGTAAAGTATTTTGAAAGTTTTGGCGGCGGATGTGGACGGCGACCGAAAGTGAAGCGGCGGGCAGTGGCGCGAGCGGGGCGGCGGCGAAGCAACGACGGTATCACTTTACATTGGTCGGTATATTTGGAATTCACGCAAATTCAAATACAAAAAATGTCTTTCTAATATATTTGGAATACATTACATTCGAAAATTTACTCGCAAGCAAAAAAGTTAAAATGCGTGTATTTGAAATGCAATGCACTCCAAATGCACGCAACCAAATGGCCCCTTAACTTTCAAATGCAATGTTTGGTTGCGTGCATTTGAGTGCATTCATTCAAATGCGATTTTAACTTTGGTTCGTAAGTAAAATGTAATGTGTATTTCAAATACATTAAAGATCATTTTGTTTAGAATTAGCCCGATTTGGGCGGCAATCCAAATAAGTGATGATAATGCGCCGTAGCCGCCACCCCACGAGCGTCGCGGTCGCCGTCATGAACATCAAAACCTTCGATTACATATACATTTTTTCAACCAAACAGAAAAAAGCAAAGTCATGAATTTGTAAAACTTTCAACCAAACAATTATAAAATAATCCTCTTATACTAAATTCATTTTACACTACATTCATTTTACACTGCATTCCAAATGCAGGTAACCAAACAGCCCCTAAATGATGATGTATTATGGTCCTTATCAAGTTCTAGAATGGCTTAGAGCAATCAATATAAGATTGACTTACGGGACAATCTCATAATCACTATCTTCCAAGCATCTTTACTGAAACCTTATCATCAAGATTTGCGATTACATCCACCCAACTCCCACCAACATCATCAAAAAAAATTATCGAATAGTAAAGCTGATAGCATCTCAACAAAGGTAGACAAATGGAGCTATAGCATCTCACTGAGTATGAAGGGTTAGAAGACTCCAATGGATTGCTGAGGAGGAATTGCTAAATGCCTCTTATAATCTCAACCGTGAGGACAAGTTAATTCTCAAGAAAGGGGAAATTATAGAAACGTTGTTGGCATGCGACAAAGGGTGTGATAAAAACAAAGAACTCTAGCATGACTCATGGACTTCTACATGAAAAAGGTTAAGATGAAGGGGGGAATGGTGGGGGAATAGAGGAATAAAGGTCATTTTCAGGTAATTATAAGTTGTTTTGGGATCATCTAATGTGGCTTAATGGTTGCATATAAGCATATAATGGTCAGAAATATGTATAAAGAAAGCATAATTGAGGATAAGTGGTATGTAAATTCAAAAATATCAATTCATTTCCCTATTCATCTTCTTACTTACACTAATTCCATAGTTGCAACTATCCTTGAATTGACAAGCATCCTTCACACTATCATTTAGAGTACAAAAATTTGATCCTTTTACTAGTTAGAAACCTAATTTGTCTCAAAGTAGTTGTGTCAGAACCAACACCTAGGATACTCTTCATATTTTTAAAACTTCCTCCAAAAACATCAATATAGCATCTTACAAGCTAAAAAAGCCTCTAATAGATACCGTATCTTCAATAATGAAAGAAGCATTAATAACCATATCGATAGACAAAATACATATACTAGAATTCCAAGCTTTCTAAAATTTGGGAGGTAAGGCTTGACCTTGATCTTGTTTGCTAAGACCCTGCCTGAGCTTGGCTAGAATTCAATTCAAGTATATCTAATAGTACCTGGCCTCAACTTAACCTTGGCTCAAATTATGATTATCAAATCATTAACAAATAGCTTGTTAATCACACAAATGTGCACCAATCACTAATATAAATGAGACAATATTATCCAACCACTTTTTGTCTAAACAAATGAGACTATAAGTAAGTAAATTATCAAGCTTAATAATGAGACTTTAATATAGAGAACTAGTAGGAAAACACTTGAAATGAGTAGCAAGTATGCTACTTTAAAAAAACAATTTAAACAAGTAGCAAGCATGCTGAAACAAGCATTTTAATGAGAATGAACACCTAGTTGTGTGTATGACCAAAAATAACCTAAAACAGCTTGAATAAAACCTTTAAAAACACTGTAAATGATAACTTAGATGACGTATAAACAAACATACATGTCTAAATGAGTGTGGACAAATTTTTGCACATAAGCAAAGGCAATTTAAAAGATTTAAATAATATCTTAAATGACACTCTAGATTATATGTTAGATGAGCTTATAAATAAGTATATATTTCTAAATAAGCATGAACAAGTAGCTTGTGTTCCTAAGCAAGTACCTTGTGCTTCTAAGAAAAAACAACCAAAAAGAGCTCATGTTAGTTTTATCAAGTTAAAAAATGCAAATTTGGGGCCACTTTTCCAATTTAATCATCAATTAAAACAAAAGAACTTCCAATAAAATTTTATAGAAAAAGAAAACTTACAACCTCAAGTAAAGTATAAAATTATTCATAATATGCAAAGTCGCATATTCACATGCCTCATATTTGATAATAATGGGCACCCATAATGGAGACAGCATTAGCAATAAGTGTTCAATCAAAAGAAGGAAAGGCAATACAGCTCTAAATGAAAGAAACAACAGCCACTATATTTAAAAAAGCCACAATGGCAATAATTCTTTAACTTCATTCTCATTGAAACTTGTGGGGCAACTAGCTAAACCAAGAATGAACAATCAACTCCTCTGTAGGATGATTGTGATAAGTGAATAATTAAGCTCAGTAAAATAGATACAACATGGCCATGTAGATATAGTATGCATAATTTGTGTCCCCTCTATTTTGATCATCTTGGGCATTTTCTTTAATAAGGGGGTCTTAGGACCCAACTTTTTTCATAAAAAAGGTACAAAATGACCACATAAATGAATTAGGTGACAGAAAAACAAGACTTGAACCTTCTCGATTCATGTAAACATGTAAATTCATGCATAAAAGAACAATTAATGAATCAACTAAGACAATCATCACCTCATCATTACACGTTAAATTGTTAACATAATTGAAATAGCTGCAAAAATTTCAATGCAGTTACAGAAAAGAAATCAACAAAGATCGACAAGCAATAACCATTACATAAAATAAACATTTGATAAGTTGTAATAAGCAGCTTAACAACAAACATACATTCTACAGTACATCAAATACTAATAGTTACTAAATGTGCAAAGAATATTTGATTTCGGAGTGAACACATGGAGCAAATCACAAAAAGATACCTCAGATATAGAAACATAGACTTCTTGGAAGTAAATTTAGCCTTTGAGGATATAATTGTAATGAGAATTTTGACAAATTGTATGAATCTGTATTTGGAACCAAAATATACAAATCTAAATATTTTAATAATATGATACTGACCTTACTATGTCTGCAAGCATAAACATGCCTGCATAAGACGTTAATGGGTTTGAGTTACAATACCAAAATTTTCTACTCATAAAATCACTAAATTTTCATTATTTTCACCAGAAGTGTCTTGCTCCGTTTTCAAAAATAAGTGCAAAATTCATCTTTCAAAGTAGAAAGCATTTGAATTAGAATTAACGAAAAAGTAAGCAAAAATGTAGCATACATATTAAAATAGTGTTTGAAAGTTCAACTTGTTCTAGAACCTCAGAAAGGGGCAAACAAAACAATCATCCATTGTTGTATAATTTTTTGTTGCAACAATAAGAAATATGGGATTGGACTACTTAAAGTTAATCACATATCATAACAAGTTCATGATGTAAAAACCAAGAAAAACTATACTAACGGCAGAACAATTGAAACTAAAGTAATGCAGTTGGAAATCAAGTATGGCGAAAGAAACCTCAAAAAAACAAGACATATCATGCAAGCAACTGACGTAATGCAA